>CALNVZ010002100.1:3229751-3250146 GCA_940671915.1 Paracentrotus lividus
GATCCAGGCGTCTTGTAGTACTGACCATATAGATATCTCGTCTTCGTCTCTTTTGGGTAGTCTACATCCATTTCGTCTCTTCGTCTAACGGTACGAACAACTATAATATTTATTTCTGCCTATCTTAAGCATCTGTATTTAATTTCAATATTTGTTATTGTATCCTGATTAATATTATTTGATGAGATAAAGGACTTTTATATTCAGCTTCAAGAACAGTATACCCATTTAGATCGAGTGATCCATATTTTGAAGTAAGTGTTGGGCATTAGATTAAGTAGCCACCTTTATACTCAGCTATTGGGTCAGACAGGGTTCAACGCTCGTCTGCTTTTGTGACCCACTCACACTGGTCCTCCACGCCCATTCCAGTCATGGTGGGTTCATTTTGGGCTCTAGGACTATTAATTTTACTATCATATAAAGGTGTATGCGCTCTGTAATTGATTATGTAGTCATTATGGCTTTCGTTAAAAATGTTATGTAAGTAAAAGGAAGAGTGCAATAGCTGGTATATAGGTGATGTAATGAATTAGGTGGATGCCTCTGGCTGCAGTTCATTTTTAATAAAATAAGCAATAGAATGCTGATTTTATTTGGGAACTACTATTTTTCATATATGGTTGTATAAGCTGCCAAAACGCGGATTGGAGGTTAAAATTCTACAGAAATTTTGTGTCGTTTCCCAGACAGTGTATTTATATATTCATGATGACACGAGGTGGACTGTCTTGGTTAGCTCAAATTAGAATTCTGTTTCAAGTTTTTGTCAAAAGACTGGGGCTTTGGTATCGGAGTACAAGGACGATTAAAAAAAACTGAGACGACTTGTCTCTAATTCTGTTATGAGAGAAAAAGGAATTTCATCCCTGGAAAATGGTTAATTTGTTTCACTATATGGGACAAGAAAAGTGACTTATTTGCGATTTCTCTTGCCTATATTTACCAGAATCAGTTGGCCGTTTGGATTGGCTATTCTCGTATGAGAGCCAACATGAAAAGCAAATAGAGGTGGAGTATGAGGTCATTAAAGGAACTGTAGTAGGTCTGTTTTCTCCTGTCTTATGTGAATATCAAACAGGTGTCCTTTGGTTCGGGCTGGACCACTGTTACCATACTCAAACGGTACAGGACTGTCCTATATTTCAACTCCTTGGCAAAAATAGCTATGGCCTACTGGCGATTCCATTTTTTTGTTGTTTGTTCTTTTGGTTTTTTTTAGGTTTATATTTATTCTTGTCCATACGACACGTATGTTTTATTTAATTGAAAAGGATGTGTAATGCAACTGGTTCTTGTGCCCTTCTGGTACTCTTGAATATTAGGCAAGAAAATATTCTTTGTTTCGTGTCGAAAAGATGTTAAAATGTTGTCAAAATATCCGCATGACACAGCATGGAATCTCCCTACAATTTGAAGAATAATTACCATCGTTTAATTTTTCCTCTTAAAGTGAACGTCATCTGACTATAATTCCACTGCTCTAGTTCTGGTCAACCAAGTCATTATGTTGATAAGAGGACTAAATAATAGATGTTAAAAAAACGAGATAAAGATTAAACAATGGCCTCATTTGAGACTTATATCGATACTTCATGCAGAGTTATGAAATTGAAGTGTTTCCAAACAAATAAGTTTAGCAGGTCATTGCCCTTCCCTGACCCTCATTACATTTAACCTAATGTTTTCTTGGAATAAGTTTATTTCTATAATTATTATACAGCAATTCACCTGGTACACGTAGAAATTGATAATCTTATAATGGCGTGCCTTCCGCCTATGACTTTTATTAACCTCAAGAAAAGATATGGAAGAATTAATGTATTCGAGCAGGGCATCATATTTATGTTCTTTGTAGAATTGGCTGTTTTGTTGTGTTGATAATTAAGAAAAAAGGAAGACGGTAATTATAGAATGTCCTCATATGAGAGTATTAGAAGAAAGAACACTATTTTATGTTTGTGTACAGTTGTGTTATGATAGTGGGGCAATACATGTAAATAATTTTCTGAAAGCAATGTTATGAAAATTTTCTTTTTGACACATATACAGTAAAAGCAATTAATTTTTTTTTTTTTTAATGCTTAATAAAGCCAGAACTCGTGTTATGGTTACGCCGTAATTTTTCTATGTTTCTACCTTTGGAATATAGATGCGTCGTCTTCCTCCCTTTTTGGAATATTCCAGGGAACAAATGAATAACCTGTTGTGTTACTTTTCCTGTCTCAAGAAATCATGAAAATGGAAAAAATATATATATGAAGATCCATGGAAGTAAGGTTATTGACTTACTTCTTTTTGTAATTGTCCGTGAATTGCCCAAATTATAATTGGTGGTCAATTCTGGCTGATCAAGTGGTCATGGTCGTGGCCTTTTCGAAGGTCAAGCATGTCATGACACCGTCAACTTCGTCCACATTGCAGCATACAATAATGAGCAATCCACAACCACAATGATCATTCCTAAGTCTCACTAAAGTCATTCAGGCCTAAGACTTTTGGCGTTTATTTTTGGTTACCGATTTGATCAAAGCATGATCAAAGTTGCATGGAGACCGTGGTGTGGGGATTAAAAGCACGTGGCGTGTGGCCATTCTTCTTAAAGACTGTCACCGTTCCTTTAAATCAGAATTTTCATGTTATTAGAGTCTTATAGCTAGAAATGTATAAAAGGCGAATCCGTGCACAAAGCTTATATGCATTTTCTTCAATCCAATCCATTAAAAGGTCATTCAGATATCCTAGAGCGCGCTTCGGACTAAATTCAGATATATAGGATCTGATAACAATTTCTGAGAATGATTCCAAATTCCATTTTTTTCCCCTGTGGCTAAACTATTTCCGGTCGATACTTAGGCATAGCGAATTGATCTCGCAACGTGTCTTGCCATATCTGAATACAGAGCATGATGGAGCCTTTGTTTTGAGCACTCAATTCATTTTTCTAATTATAGTTTTCGCCGCATTAATGATATATATCTGCAACATAATGAACCGTTGTTACAGAAAAGGCCTATTGTCTGTGGTTATTATCAGCGATATTGCTTAGTTAGGCTAACATAAATGAGTGCATGTGAAGGTACCCTGACTTTATATGATTTCAGTGTAATAACTTGAAGATACCCTGATAGCGAGAGGAAAGCTTTCCTCCATGCTTGGAGAAGATTCCCCAAGCTCCATGGTAGCGAAGGGGTGTAAAATTTCAGATCAGATTTCTAACATGTAGGCCTAGGGTCTCCGGATGGGTTTGTGGCCCTATAAGCTTATCATATTCTCGAGCTATGTCTCGGATTTGAATGAATAGGCATTTTTTAACCATTTGGCTGGTAATTCTAAATGACCTGCGCTTAACCTTAGGGTGATAGGGCCTACAAAGTTGTTTTAATGATTTAAGAATGACTGTAAAATAATATTTATAATCAATTACGACGCCAAATTAGTAAATATCTACAAAGATTATCATGGAACGAGTTTTTCAAATCCAAGGATATAAGGCTAAACACGAGGTTCAGGTCCGAACATGTGATCACCTATAGGAAGTATAAATTACCCGCGATCGATATCCCTGTGGAGTTTTTGAATGAACTAAGCCCAGAAGGAGCTGACAGCCAATTTCTAACTTGCTTGTTTTACAAATAAAAATTGGACGAAGTTAAAGTTATCGTCGTTGAATAAGGAAGGTTGGGTTGTGGGAAAAGGTCTAGAAACTCCTGCATGATCCCTCTCTTTGTGCCTCCAAACATTAACATAGACTTGAGCTTGCTTGCATGGACTATACAATGCGCTGCCAAAAATAATTACAATAAAAGAAATTAAAAGAGAACGCTTGCGATTAGAGAATTGAACAGGACATGGATCAGTTATGGTTGATCATCAGTATAAGACTAGTGCTCGGATATACGTTTAGTACTTGTGTCAGTATTAAAAAATATTATTTCACTTAAATAATATTTATAAAGCGATATAATGAAATGGGATTGAATGAAGAAAAAACCTTTATTCATGAATTATAAATTATTCTTGCAACAAATGTAAATACTCTATCCCAGCAGAAGATCTGTCAAAGAGACAATGGGAAAGATCATCTTCATGGACATTGTTGGAGATCAGGACGACTGAGGTGATTGTCACTTTAGGTCCACAAACATTTGTGCGAATCTCTCCAGCCACCAACCTGGACCACCCTTGGACAAGAACATCAACGCGGACAACAAGAATCGTTATTGAAATCCTAATATCTAGAAGAAAAAACAAAGTACATGAAGAAAGAAAGCGGGAACTTTAATCTTGTTTACTGTAGACAAATTTAAAGAAAATCAATAACGGCGATCGATGCCGCATTTTTGAGATCAATCCCATCCAAAGTTACCTATCTCCCCCCCCCCAATCACAACGCTCCATCACCCTGATAGACAACCCACAATACCTATTCAAATCCAGTACTTGTGGTATGCGTGTGAAAGGGCGTTCACCGGTTGATCTAGCTTTTTGAGAAGGGGGGCTTATCAGGGGTCGCTTTCGGTCAGGTAGGGGTAATCACGAGGGGGGGGGCGAATGATTGCTTCGTTTCATTGGTATTCTATTCTTTCCGTACATTTGTTGAATAAAAGCGATTAAATAAGATTTTCAATCGTGGAAATCTGCCCAACAGACAAGGACTATGCTATTATAGCCTTTGACAGTAAAGGGCTACTCCCAAAAAACTAGAGAGGGTACAATATGAGGAATGTTACCTAACCTGCATTGTACAGTAGATTATTTCAAGTAGAGTTCAGATAAAGGTGACAGGCAAAAGTGGAAAAATGCTATAACAAGGAGCTTCCTTGCTAAACTGGTTAAAAAGATTGAAAATGTTCAGAGTTATATGGAAAACCATTTTCTTTCTTCTCTAATATACGGTCCAAGATTGATTGTCCATGAGCTAAACCCATTGACCGCAGAAATTAATCACCGTTTATTTCTTTTCAAAAGCTAAATATAAGCCTAAATCATTTCACTTAATACGAGGATTTAGGCGATCTATAATATATAAATAAAAAATCACGATATAATTGAAACTAAATAAAATTCGGCTTCAGTTCAAGAAGTTTCAGGCCTACACGACTCCTGAGTTTCTTGAACAAGAGTGGGTCAAGAGTGACATGCAAGACATGGTCCCGCAAAAAGGGGGTCCACCCACTTAGAGCCGACCAGAATGTTAATAAGAATCTGAATCCCATGATTGAAAGGAAAAGCAAGTTTTTCTATTCTTATATAGTTTCGCTGTGTTCATTGTTCCGATTCAAATCCTACACTTAACTTTGCTTGACTCTCAGCTTGTAAGTGACAAAGAACGCCGAAGATGGGTGTCCATTTTATAACCGTATCTAGAAGAAAATAATAAAGAACGCCCCTAGTCACCACACAGAATCTTCTGAAATTTTTACACTTTTTGCAATAACTCAGAACATTTTCACGACGCGATGAATTCTATTTTTTAGCCAAATGTTGAAAAGAAAATCATCTCTTTATCTCTTTAAATTTAGAACTCCTAAAGATTGAAGTGTCATTTTGTAACATTTTCTCTCTGAAGAACATGATAAACGATACCTGATCGCCCACATAAAAGCTTCCGTGATAACTTTCAAAACAAACAAATTAACAACATAACCATAATTATATTTCAACGGGACCGGACAATAACGAAAACTTGGGGTCGTAATGTAAGCGCGACAAAATTATATCACACACTTATATTGTTGTTGTCGGTCTTGGTTACACGAACTTGCCTTTAAATGGCAATATTTTAGACAACAACAGATGCATCAGTCTTCGAGGGACAATATAGTTTTTAATTTCAAGCAAACACCCTAGACGCACAATCAGCTGACTATAGCCAGGATACTTCATGCAATACTAATTAGCTCTTATTTATAATGCGGTGCTTGTGATTAGAAGATGTCAGTGCGTGGTGTGCATTGAGAGGTCAAAATTATCCAAATCAATCTCACTCTTTTTCTATTTCTGTGAATCCCATCGATGTTGCTTCATCATTCCTATACTCATTTGTTTCCTATCATTACGTAATATTTTTGTAGTCATGATAATTTTGAAAATTCAATAAACGTGATGAGTGATACAAATTTTATATTATTTTGCTGTAGAATATTGTTTTTAGATCAGTGAAGTATAATGCTTCTCCGAGGCCGACCCCATTCTCCATAATCCGTCTCTCTCCATCTCTCTCTCCTCCTCTCTACTTTATCTCTACTAATTTCCCCCTCTCCGTTATCTCTCTCCTTCCCCTGTCTTTTCCATCGGATTCTCATGACTCATTTTGGCTACTTTCACTTTGCCATATTTCTAATTCACATTATTCGTTAATCTTATGTTTGGCACGTGCGTGATGCGACGTCCCACAGTGGGCCAGGCGTCAGCAAAGTCGCCAAAAACTGGTTTTCTGGTCACCTATCGCAATTTTGTTTTTTAATATCTTCAGCAAAGATAGCAACCTCTGAACATCTCCATATAAAATATTTCATCATGAAATTGATTTTTATTGGTTATTTTTTCTTTGAAATGCAGAAATTGACTTGTTACGTGCGTACACCAAGTGTAAATGACAAATTTTCGTTATATTTGGGATTTTTTACTAAATGGGTAGTTCAATAACATATTTAAAATTAAATTTGCTTGTTTAAGAATGATCATTTTTATTGCCATTGAAGTTACAAAGACAAATAATTAAGTTACTCGGAAAGTAATTGGAGAACCACTAAATTAATGGGGGAAATTGCATTTCTTTATTCATACGCATAGATTTCTCAAAATTGCTGCCGATTGCTGCGCTAAAATTTACAATGAGCAGGTCTTCTGTTATAGTTTATGCTTTAATTCATACCAATTTAGCTGCACCATCTGCAACCTTCGGAGATATACCAATTTCCATCCGCATGTTCGCCTATTTACCGTCAAATCTGCTAAAAAAGCGATAATGCGCAGTATTGCGCACACAAAGTTCTCACCGTAGTGGCGTAAATTATCTCAAATTGAAAGCCCGAAAAAACCAAAACAGACCAAAACACATGAATACAATGATTTTCATGGAAATACAGACATGTCGTGCTTAGGGGGTGATATATGTCCTTAGACTGGTTACCCCCTCCCCCGACCTATCAATTTCATGACATCTGAATTGATCTTAAATCTTAAATAGTATTTATGATATTTAATTTGGGGTCACTTATGGGGAGGGGGTGCTGCATGAAATGAAACATTTATGGATGCTCCACAACTTCATGAATCTGAATCTACATTAAACCTGGACGATTAACTTTTGTTCATGCCATAAACATGGTGTTACAGGACCGTGTCAAATGCCTTTGTAATTTTTGGGACCAATAGGAAGCGTTAGTCGTACAATATTATATATTTTGTATATATTTTTGTTAAAGCAAATTAATTCCTTCTGTGTTGGAAAAGGTTTTTATTCTAAAAATTGAATGGCCGTAGGTCATTAGCAATTTCCAAGGTCTTCATAATTGTATAGACATTTTGGGCCTTCTCCAGTAATTTTTACATGGTCAAATTGGTTGAACAAAGATTGGTTTAGAAATTAGGAATAAACAACATTTTGCTCCTGATAGTAATTACTTAGAAAAGCTCTTAATATCAGATCAATCATCTCCAACATTCCAATCCTTTGTAGTTTTCTTCTTTTTGTCCAGATATTGTGGTAGGATAGAGGAAAGTTTCTTTATTCAAGTGGATTTAGATTATAATCGTCTGAGCGGGGGTTGGTAAAGTTACCGTTATACGTATTGTATCTTGATGCTGCACTATCATAAAAGAGACTTATTTCACAATTATCAGGGGTCTTTAAAAGTTTTATTATGATAAACTGTAATTATTTTATTGTTTGCGATTTGGAAAATAAACATACAATACAAACAATAAGTCAATAAGAAGAATCGTAGATATAAATTGCAATAACTTTTCGCATAATCAAGAACAAATAGCCAAATCAAAAATAATTTTGATGAACTAGGCTACCTGGTCTCATTCAGAGAAACCGTATTTTTTTATGAATTAAAAAAAGAGACTCCCCTTTCATTAGTTCTTAAAACCCCATTAAAGTTAAAAATATATAATCTCTCCAAAAAAAGGCATTTTCTCTCGTCCCAGTTAAAAAACCCACGCATGTTAATGAAGTCAGATAATTTAAAGATTACTTTAATCATGTTAACATGTTTCCGGGTCTCATAACCCTTACAACCTCACTTATGAAATCGCGCGTAACCAGGGGGGGGGGCTGGGTTTTCGGGCGAGTTCGAACGAACCCCCGCGTTGCTCAGGCGACTCTCCCAGAGCCGGAATTCGACATTTAACCCCCAAAATAAAAATGGAATAAAATATGGATAAAATTTTGTTATGGTATTTGTTTTGCTTATCGAAATTTGTTTGGGGCCGATGGACCTAGCCTATCTCCTATAGCTAACATTATGGTACCTTATTCGCGCGAACCGCGTGACGTGAAAAAGTTTTGATGTACCTTTTTTGCTCGCCGCGAGTGAACGTTAAAAAATTTGGAATGCACCTTAAAGTTTATTGTCCACTTTTGCAGTTTTCGAACCCCTCCCGTAAAAATCCTTACGGGCCTGAATAATATCATTATGTAACTTTTTAAAAATAAATCCACTCTAACCAATCAGAAATGGGAATTTTAATGACGTCATAGGACATTTGAAAATACTCATTTATTTTCAAGCTGTCTGGTTTCAAATTTATCACACAGCAGTTGCGTGTGTTTCTACCAATTTGCATGGTTTCTACCGTTGGAGACAAATGAATAAATTAATTGTTTATTTAACATTCCCAACGGCGTAAAGAATTTCCTTTACGTTTGATTGTTCATGTATACTATATAGGATAGTATGACCTTGAATCGCTAAGGGCTCTCCGGTGGTTAGCGGTTATTGACAGTGGTCAAGCAATCCACAGTCGTTGGGGTTCGAATCCGCCCGGGCAGCCTATTGATTTTTTCATAGCTGTCTGGTTTCAAATTTATCACCACAGCAGATTGGCGTTGTGTTTCTACCAATTTGATGGTTCTACCGTTGGAGACAAATGAATAATATAATTGTCTACTCTTATTGGTGTTTCTCATGTCTTGAAACACCCTATAACTCCTCCATCTCCGCTCTTAAATCAAATAAAATGAATATGCCTATGTGTTACTATTGGATATTTGTCTTGTCCAATCAGGAAAAAAGCATTTTAATGACGTCATAAGTTTTTGAATTGTTCTTCATCAAATTTTCTGCGGGCTTGAACCATAGGAGACTTCTCTTTAAGAATTTAGTTACCGTTCGGTGGGAATTGGTTTTTGTGCCTTTTGGTTTTCAATTTCTTGGCCCACTTGGTGCGTGTCCCCTCCCCAATCTGCATCAGATGGAGCTTAATTAATACAGATCGTGTCACTAATTAAGAAGGCTTAGCATCCACAGTAAGCGGATGCATACCACTTGAATCATGGGGTTCACTTTGGGGTTATGCAAGTAGGAGCATTATGAACGTTGAGCTTCTATTTTTAAATCAATATTCAGGCAGCTGGTTTACAAAATACAGTAACAAACTTATACGTTTCATAACAAAGCGTTGATAACTATCGAAAAAATGTTGCCTTAAAAAAAATTATAAAAATAAAAATAAAAATAAAATACTAGTCATGTTTGTTAATGCTTTATGTTTAAGGGGGTATTTAATATCATACGCTGACACCATTTCGTTAGATTAATTTTACTGATAATAATGATATTATGCCCTTTTTTTAAAGGCATGATAATGAAGACAAAGACAGTGTAATCTCATTATAAAAATAATATGCTATGCTAGGTAAGACAAAACAAATATTTACAAATATTTACATTTTGTTTTCCTGAAAGTGCACTTTTTGTGGTTTGGTTAAGGTGAGCCTGGATTAAACTTGGATCTTCTTACAGACAGGGTGTCTAGGAAGGGGCTATATTTATATATTAATTACTGATGTGTCGTTATCAATTGGCGCCAACACATATCAAGAATACTTCCTATAACATACACCTGTCTATCCGTCTGCAAAACAATAGTGACTAACAATATTATGATTACATAACATTCAGATTGCAATGGGATGCACTGGCAATGCACCATAATGACCCTCAACATGAAAGGCTTGACTGAATGCGAACGCCTAATAATCTCAAGTTGTTTTAAATATTTCATATTGGTTGATATTAATGTATAATTGTATTAAAAAATAAATATAATGCTCTACAACTTTTCCACCATTGGAGTTTATCATCGTACATTACTCACGTTGGTGAGATGTCCATTGTATATTGGTTTAAGTTGTTGTTGTTGTGTTTTATTACGATTTGGGTTGTTAGTATGAGGTCTTTATAATGGCAAATTTTTGTAGTTTGTAAAGAATTTTAGTATACAAAGAAGACGGATTTAGGAAACTGCCCCTTTGTCACTAAATTAACCATTTATAAAACATCGTCTACAAAAGATGCAATGTTTTTGTTTGGCATTGGACAGGAAGCGGATGTTGTCTTCTGTGGAGCTCAGATGTTTTGAATAAAGGAATGATGTAATGCCTGGTCAAAATTAGTTCCGTCTTAACTTTAATTTGTCATGTTTACCTGTAGTTCAATTTTAATGCTTAAAAAATACATATTCATATGTAAAATGTGTTAAACAACGTTTACTCTACACCCCAATTATTTTCCATTATACTCTCTCTCCTTTTTGCTGGACGTGTCAGACATTAATTTTGCCTTTTGTTAACCCATTAATATAGGTTTTCCCGGCCAATTTCATACATTTATCATTCGTTTTCATTTAATGTGTATTCAAATTTGTGTGTTTGATGCAACAGACTGACTTTAGTCAAAAAATTTCGTGTTCATGCTCTCAGATTCGTTTTTAGGCACACAAAGTAATGGTTGCAAAGTTCAAATTCGGATATAGGCATTTAATTTCATTATTTGGGCATTCAAATTAGTGCAAATTTGAGTATACGGAATGAAATGTCGTCATGATGAAGAAGAATTTGAATAATTATTGCCGAATGTATATGCTTAATATTATGTGAAGTAGAATGCGCAAATACGATACCGATCACAACAATCGTTAATTTTGATGATTGAATACGATTTTGACTGGCAACATTTCGATGTAGCAGCGTTTTTTCCGAAAATGAATGCCTCTAATATGCAATAATTATTGATTGACAAAACAATGAAATTGGCCGGGAAAACCTATATTAAGAGCACGTTTTTATTTGATTTTTCTTGAAAATGGTATATGGCAAAACAAGAATGGATGTATTAATAATGAACAAGCATAAGCTTATTCCTGATTCATGACGTCAGAAGACAGAAATTCTAAAGGTTTCGGATTGGTTTCTATGGACCAAACATTACGGGGACTGCTTGTGTATAGGGCCTACACCCTGTCAAAATCATGGACGACCAGGCCAATTCATTTTTTGTCACATCTGAAGTGTATACATTTATTTTTTGGGATGAAAAATGATATTTGAACCATATATGCCATGATAAAGACAAAGAATTATCGTCTTTCAGTTAATAACGTTATAATGAGTTGTATCCTAACTTCCCTGCCCCTCAATTTCCCTACGCATTCAACCGTCTTGACCACCAATGATATACAGACACGTGATCACTCTTGTGCGCCAATCACAAGCGATTATTCATTCACAACAAAGAATATCGCTTCGTCTTACTTCATTTTCTATTTTAATGTACTCAGTAGGATACTAAACATGTTATGAGATTGTGTCATTAAAAAAAATATATATTCATGCTTAATTTGGTGAAATGTACACCCACAAACAGAAACGGGCGACTCGTCAACTGAAGAAAGTTCGGACATCAGAGAACGACTGAAAGGGGACAAAGAACTTCGTCTTATTTTATTTTCTGTTTTCATCTACTCAGTAGGATACTGAACATGTTACGAGATTGTATCATTTAATATCTTTATGTTATTGTTATATTCATGCTTATTTGGTGAAATGTACACCCACAAACCGGAACGAAGAACTCGTCAACCGAAGAAAGTTCGGACATCAGAAAACGTCTGAAAGGGGACAAAGAATATTAAATGATATCGTCTGCCTATTTGAATTAGAAAACGTCGTGGTTGACGAGTTATTATTGGCATGACTCTATAATTAGAAGTCCCCGGTTTGTAAGCGGAATGAGTTTTCCCCCTTGCATCTATAAACAGGGCGTTATGTTGTGCATAATATTCTACAGCGGTCGATAATAGTGACTTACCGACGGCTATGGGATTAGGACAGAGCCAATTAACGCAGGTTATTATTAGCATTTTAATCATGAATTATTGAAATAAATCATGACCCGACCGACAAATGACGTCAGTCTGAACGAAAAGACAGACAGAAAGGGTTTGTTTAATTGTGAGTATAGTAGTCTTTTTGTTTTAAATGGAGCTAATAAATGGCTTGCATATAAAGCGTCATGGTATGGTATATTATGTGTTGCAAACAGTATCATGCAATAAGATTGACGCACTGAATCTGGTCAAAAAGAAAATTTAAAAAAGATTGTGTATTCTGAAGATATTGGGAATAACAGCTCAATATTGCTTATTTTTGTTTATTTCTTGTTTTATCACACTTATTCAATATTGTGCGATATTATCAACAGTATCGCCTGAAGATGGATTTGAGATTTAATAACCCCCCCCCCCCCTTAATCCATCTTGCATTCACAACTCTCTCTCTCTGTCTCTCTATCTTTCTTCATTTCTATCTACTGTATAGACAGCATCTCACGCAGTACCTCTTCTTTTTCAAGGCGGCAGGGATATCGCACTTTCATGACGCAGTAGAATATACGTGCATGGATAAAAGTATAATGCTCTTCTCATACGTCAATGCATTATCTTTCCTAAACCAATAACTCAAGTTTCAAAAATACTCTTAAAACACATATTCCATATTAATGACAAGGTTTAGTACATTGTCACATTATCTGTGTCACGTTGGATGAAGCACATGACAGTGCTGAAATAACGTGACTCAAAATGTTTTGGGAAACGACTGGACAATGCGTCATAAAATACAATAGTCACATGATGAACACTAACTGATACATATCATAATCATGCATGGCAACATTATTACGTCTTACTTTAATTTCTTCTTCTGCTTTGATTTTAAAATACATATCTCAATTTTTCTAAAGAAAAGAGGGTAGGTGTTGCTACAATTATCGCGTATTTATAATACCCACAACGTTATTTATGTGATTTATTATTTGTAGGGTGCAAGGTCTTATTAAAGAATTATCATTATTTGTTTTTATTGTGCTGCCTTTTCAGACCAATAGTTAAACCATTGTATACGAGGCCTAATTAACAGTTAACATTGACCAGATTCCTGAGTATTTCATAAGCCTGCAAACTGGAATTATTCATCGCTGAACCCATTAAATCCCCCAAATTATACTGCATGAATTAATATATATATATATAATATATAAATATATATTATATATATATATATATATTTAAATATATGTATGGTTTCTTTCTCTTGTGTTACTGCACGTGTGGTGACATGATACCTTGTAAGAAAAGAAGAAGATACCTTATCATGTCATGCACTCAGAAGGTATGCATACTACCCAGCTTCCACCCCCGAACACACCTCCAACATTCTAAACGACACCTGAGATCAAATACCCCAGACAAGAGATCATTCTGCATTCCTCAGAGGTTGATTGGAGGGGATGCGCTCCGATGATGGTCTAACATCTACGATGGAAATCTTGTGGAACTATTTGGGGTCCTCTTTCAGTCACTATATTAAGCTAGGAATGTTTTTCTCCTAATTATTTTAGATATCCGTAAGAGCCAACAGACTGGTTATCTTGACATTGTGAAAATGATAAAAAAAATGTGAAAATTAGCATTGACCATTCAGGCTGAGTGCAATAATATCGTTTTTTTTTTGTTTTTTTTTAACCCACACGAAACAAGGGATGTAGCCATTCGTCCGTCTTAAAATCAGCAATAGGCCTAAGATGTATTAATAAATAAATAAATATTAAAGTCACGTGGTTTTTTTCAGCCTGGATGTGTATATTGATCTTGGTTTGACCGCTATAGCAGTTTGTCGGCGAGTTCATTTTGATGACAGACAGACTCAAAACCCCTTTAGCATAAAATTATCTTCTGACGTCATGACAAGATTGTATCTCTTTGTGATCCTCAAGGAAGAGAAACCCTTGAGGACCTCAACAGTCAAATCGTTTGAGATGTTCAGAGCCGCCACAAGGAGGAGAACCCCGAAGACGTTTGAGATGTTCCGAAGCATGTATACCTTGGCAGCTACAACTCTTTGGTATGCGCCTTATCAACACGACACAAGACGTCATCGGAAAAGCGATCCCTCGACTTGAGCTCGACCTGATCTTATATCCTTTCTCTTGATATCCTTGCTCTTCTGTCGCGATAACTTGAGCCAAGTTATTCTTGAAATGTAATATTGCGCGTGGACAGTGATGGGAGAGGTAGACTGAAGGTCACAGGGGGGATAGTGAACTTTAAGGGGGAGAAAAGAAGAAGAATGCTGGAGAAGTAATACTGATATCAGGTAAAAAAGAAAAGTAAAGGTTCATTGAGCATACGGACAGAAGATGTGAGATGAGATGAAGATGCAAATCTTTAGAGGTCCACCCATAATATAGGTAACTTAATGCAGAATCATTGATCCTGAATCTAACTAAGGGTGCTATCTCACTTCGCGGAGACGTCTCCGGGACAGAATAGAAATTTCGTCTCTGCGACGGATAAAATTAGAGACGTCTTTAAGACGTCTCCTGAATTTCGGAGACGGATTTTGTTTCATAAATTGTCGCGGAGACGTCTCGGAGACGTCTCTAATACTATTTATCCGTCGCGGAGACGAAATTTCTATTCTGTCGCGGAGACGTCTCCGCGAAGTGAGATAGCACCCTTACGTTCATGATCTTGAATTGTAATAACAATGACAACAAAAAAAATAAATAAATAAAAGAACTGCTGAAACTGCTTATCCAAGAAGAAAATCGAGTAAAAAAAAAAGAGTCTGAGCTTTCGATCATAGAAGAATCTTCGACAGAGACAAAATGACAACATTGTAAAGAATTACATAATGATGAAAACAAATTATTTATAAAGAATTTCAGAGAATTAAATGAAGTGTAAATTGTAAGTTTAATTTCAGTTTTGGTAGGCCGAGATAAAACGTAACTCGATCGAACAGGATGTCATTCGCAGTGAGCAAAGTTGGAAAGTGAATGCGTCAAGTTATCTTATATCAAGATTATAATCATAATTTCTCGCAGTTCAGAGGACCGCAGACTGTTGGCAGTAATGACGAGTCATGATGCAAGCATTGAACTTTTGTCGAACCGCAATGGATGTAGCCTTTCCATGATTTTCTACAAGCAGGTGTACCACATTCCGTATTGCAGGAGGGGGTCATGTCAAGCCGCACAAGTACATATTCTGGCCGAGTGGTTTACCACACTGACAATGTTCACAGTTGCTGCTTGCTTTGACTTTGTCTCCTAGCTGAACCGCGAGAGATATTCACTTCAATAAACATGATAAAGGTTGTGCAAGTTGTTCGTATTGTCGTGTTTGAATCATGAAGACCTGTTGTTAGACCACTTACAGGTGCAACACTTGGTGTGGTAGTTTTAACCCTGTCCACTTTCCAAACTTACAGGACTCCTGGCGACCAGAGCCGAATGGGGAAAAAGTCATTGATTGGGGGAAAATATATGCTAAATAAATTGGCACGATGGTGTAAATGATAGAAACACCACTGGATGTCTCTTTTCATGAAGTCGTGACACATGGGCAAGGAGTGACTCCTGGACAAAACTTATAGTCCAGAGTCTGTTGCATGACTAAACAGACCACTGTCTGCTGTTGGGCTTTGGGATTGGCGAGTGTAATAACCACAGTCACCAGTCAGTAATGACTAGGAGGAGAATAGTCCTGGAAATTATAGGTGTGTCTTCTACTCCCCTTTTCGCACTTTTGTCGTCAGTCAAGATACTGTAAGATTGTCTCCAAACACGACACTCGCATTCAACTTGGTAGGTTTTTAGTGACTGGTGTGGTCTTTGACAGTGCCCAGGAAAAATGTTTCGGTCGGTTTGCTATACAGATGAGATAGTGAGGATGACTTTTGACATGGTTGGTTCATGATTTTGATGGTCTTGTTTCATATTACATGTACCATTGTATTGATATTCGATCGTTACTCTATGCAGATCGTATGCTATTAACTATATTCAATATATTTCTCAGTTGTCCATTTCAATCGAAAGGTATGGTTTAAACACTTAGAATAGCTATCTGGTGACCTGCAATGCACTGATAAAGCCATCCTATGGGGAGGGACACGTTTGTGATAACAGTCATGATGGAACCTTTCTTTTTATGCAATAGTTTCGACTGACGCCTATATAGGAAATAGTCATTGCTTTTTGCTGGCATGCGTTAGTAATATCTGAACTCATCGAGAACCATGAACTGTGAACGACCCGAAGTTGAGTAGTTATGTCACGATATTTCTCACTGTAGAACAGGGCAAAAATGAAATTCAACACCAATTTTGACATAAAATATATAAGTCATTAAAATATAAGTATATACAGCGTACAGTATTCCAGAAGTCAACCTGTAGTATACCTGAGTAGATTCATTGGACATCATTATCGGTGTCATTGTATTAACATTGAAAAGTTCATTGGAAAGTAAGAGTCAAAATCATGCCTGAGTTATATTCTCTTTAAAGGTTCAAGTCTTTATCTTCAAGCATTTCGTCCCTTAAAACTAGAGCCACATGACTGTGTCTGTTCAGTATTCTTAAATTAAAGAATAATCTGTTCAAATGTGATAAGTTGCGAGAGTCGGCCATCCTTGTTACCCATACCGACTACTGTAGTAACTCACTTTCCTGTTCAAACTTCAGAGGCGCCAAATGTTTTCAACGCACTTTTCTTATCTGAATCAACTTTTTGGGGGCAGTCTGACTCAGCAGCCGTGCAGCTTTGATTCAATTACTGATCGAAAAGCAACCAGAAAGGCCAGGTTTTTAACTCAGTGTGTGTGTACCTGGCGAGATTATGTCCTTAATAAAACAGAAACGACATTTTACAACGGTTTTATACGTCTGTTGAGTTTTATTTTTTTATTTACTCATTTTTTTATTTTCCTTTTTTCATTTTGTTTTTGTTGGGGTGTTTGTTTTACAATTATGCAACTACAATGCCGATTATCGACATGATTGTGACTATAATCGCATGGGTGACCATCTCATGGTTGACCAACATTGGATGGGGACTAAGCTTTCCATAACCTGAAATGTATGACACCCAACCCTAATTATGTTAGCTTTAGGTTAAGGGTTAATGCTTAGATGAGGATTCGTGTGTTTGGTTAAATGTTAATGTGTCAGAGGTACTAGGTGTCGTGGTCAGTTCATGGAATAAGCCCTCGAAGATGAACATGCATTTTATGTGCGAATGAATTGGCGTACATGTACAGAAATGATACTGCTCAAAAAGTTGGATCTTTGCCAAATCGGTAATATCATCAGCTTCTGCTCTTCAACTATCAAATTTTCATGATGGGTTTGAATAATTTATCATTCGTACTCGGTAAGATTGTATCTTTTAAATGTGTTTCAAAAAATCAAAATATTATTATCATTTGGTCAGTTTCTGTTTCGAAGAGATGAGAGGGAAAATGACCAAACATGAATGAATGCAATTGTGAGTTTAGTGGGGGAAACCCCCTCCCCCTCCTATTCAAGGCCTTTCAGTACCAGCTTCATCCATTTTTTCTTCTCCCCTTTCTTCTCCCTCTTCTCTCTCTCTCTCCCTCTTCAGCTCTCCACAATTAATATTTCCTCTACACTCATATTACAGCTTTTACTAAGATTTCATATGGTATAAATTTGTAAAATCTTATCAATTATGCGTTCATATACATCATGATGCACTATGATAATACGCTTTTTAACAGTATCATTGTTTTTGTTTTTTAAATTCAACAGTTCAGCCTTGAGAACGGCATGTACATCTCACTCTCGCTATTACCACTCTTCATTTTTACACGATTGTAGCGACTTTCTTATGTAAATCATTCCATTCCATCAAACGATCATTTCATCAATCAATCAAGCAATATTATCATTAATAATCAATCTATCCTCTCATTAATCCATATTTCAATCAATCTTCACGCCAATCCACATCTCTGCAATGCACTAATTATACACAAAAGCACAATGTAGAAAGGTGATTTAAGTTTTCTTCGTGCCAACTGGCAAACCGTTTAATTGATATTTTTATTGCAAGTTTTTTCTTTTTTTTCCCACAATATAAAAAATACATATCTGTTATTTACAAAATTCAATTTTTAAGTTAATAACAAAAATGAACGTATAATCCCACATCAAAATTCATGAGGAACAATATATTACTAAATTCAACAATCTTCGGGTACTGAGGTATCTGAGTGATGACAAATAAATAGGACATGTCAAAAGACAACTTCAGTTTTCACACAAACATTTAAACAGAAAAGACACACATAATATTGACCTATGCCTAATTTTTGGTCACCGCTTAAATAATTGAGGCACAACGGTGGACTAAGTCATGTTGTCAATGGTTATTGGAAGGATAAGGGGCAAACAATGTCTTAAATAGTGGTTGTCTTTATAGTAGTAGAAATGCACCATGTTTTTTTAAGTCGAGATAGTATTTTGGTATTCTTAAAGTGTACAACTTTCTCGTCAGGCAGGTCTCTTCATGCATATTGAAATGGCATTCTTATTTTAAATTGGATAAATTCTATGTTCTCCAGAGCTGAAGAAATAAAGATTGCAATTAAATTGAAATAATTCAAAATTGTAATTCAAATTCAGACATCAGATAATTGTTTCATAAATCATTTTAACTATGTCCAGATTCAACACCCTGCCGCAAGAAAATAAAAATTCAAAATTTAAAATAAATTTGTATCATGTCACAGAAACATTCTCATTTTCAAAGAATAAATAGACTCCATTTCTCTGTTACATGCATTATACTCTTGAAGCATTTCAAAATGAACAATTGATTCCCAAATAGTAATGATCAACAAAGTTTGCTTCACAATTTATTCCGATTCAAAATTTTGTATATTGCAAAATAAATTACAATTTTGTTTATGAGAAAAGCAAAATGAATAATGCTTGATAATAACAATAATGCATTCAAGATTTCAGGGACAACTGGTTTCATTAATCTGACTTTAAGTAGAAATTTGAATCAAATCAACTATTTAATGGACAAAGTAATTGGTAGTGTTTCTAACAATACATTATTATTGACTAGGACATGGAAGGATGTGAAAAATGTCATTTAGTGAAAATGACAGCTCGCAAGGCAACTGCACAAAAATTAGAGCAATTATTGCATTTGGGCCAATACAATTATAAAAAATCTGAAGGGAGTTGGCACATTTAAAATATAAAATTCTTTGCTTTCCCTTACAAGAAGCTTGCACTTAATCATGCATATTGAATATGTCACACCCTTTAACAAATGGGGTATTATAAATTCATTCATTAGGACAAATTTACTTTTGCAGCAAGAGGCAGCAAATTTAATATCACACACTGGGTTCCGATAATATTCTCAAATGGATATTCTTCTTCACAGAAACATCCTCACTGAGGTCATACATAAATAAATATCCGGTATCTTTTATTTTGAAATATTCACACCCCTTAATACTCTGCTGCCCCCTTAAATACGACAACATTACATCATATAGCAAAAACAGGGAAATATTGCACTTGGTAAAACGCGACCACAACACAGCCACTAGCACCGCATCTGTAATGGCAGAATACGCGATAAATAAAATAACACATTTGGAAGATTACTCCAACTGCGTATTGTAGGAGTCCATGATGCATAAAGGTTTGTTAGCTGTGTTGTGCAACAGGGACGAATAAACAGTCTCTAACTTCACCGTCCTCGATACCAGAGTCCGATGAATCTGAATCTTGTGAGTTCGAGAGCGATTCAACGCTGGATGACGATTGTGAAATATCACTTGCATGGTTGTGAACGTAACAGTTTGAAGGGTGAGATACAGTGCACTGGCATGTATGTGCCTTGTGGATGTCTTCGTGGCTAGAGTTGGTGCTGCTGTATGGGCTATTGTCCAAGCTATTCATGGAATGTCCAGTACAGATAATCTTCTGACCACTATTGTCCGTTTGACCCTCTCTCATCCATGGATGATCTAGAATGTCTTCAAT
>CALNVZ010002100.1:3250171-3262895 GCA_940671915.1 Paracentrotus lividus
ACGCGATAAATAAAATAACACATTTGGAAGATTACTCCAAACTGCGTTATTGTAGATCCATGATGCATAAAGGTTTGTTAGCTGTGTGTGCAACAGGGACGAATAAACAGTCTCTAACTTCACCGTCCTCGATACCAGAGTCCGATGAATTCTGAATCTTGTGAGTTCGAGAGCGATTCAACGCTGGATGAGATTGTGAAATATCACTTGCATGGTTGTGAACGTAACAGTTTGAAGGTGAGATACAGTGCACTGGCATGTATGTGCCTTGTGGATGTCTTCGTGGCTAGAGTTGGTGTCTGCTGTATGGGCTATTGTCCAAGCTATTCATGGAATGTCCAGTACAGATAATCTTCTGACCACTATTGTCCGTTTGACCCTCTCTCATCCATGGATGATCTAGAATGTCTTCAATACTCAATCTGTGCTTGGGTTTAACCTGAAGCATCGATTGGATCAGATTTTTCAGCGAGTGCGATACACCTTCACGGAAATAGAGTTCAGCTCGGCAGATTTCATCGTCCTTCGAAATGGGATATCACCACAACCCATATCGAGAGTAAGATTCCAAGTGACCAGATGGTGCTGAGCGTCCATGGTATCGATGTGACATAAATCCATTCAGGTGGCTGTACACCTCTTGTGCCGCAGAAAGACAAAAATGAGACACATCATAAGAAAATGTTACACACAACTTAAATAAATTACAAACACTAAATGCATTTTTACAATAAAGAATTACAATTACATGCAAGAGTACGTCTTATCTTGCCTACTGTAACGCAACTGGGGGGAGAGTTCAGCCAGGCATAAGTAAAATTTCTTCCCAGGTTGCATAGCTCACTTGGGTTGAATAGTTCAGCCGCTGTTTGACGTCATAGACTGAATGGCTTAGTAAATGTCAGACGCAAGCTATTCAGACTGTGTAACTGGAGCTGGAGTGCCTAACACTACTACAGTACATGTACACACTGCACTGGTGGATTCCACACATTTCTGGTGCTAGCTTTCAACACATCTACATATCCTACCCTACATGGTAAAATATTTACAAACTTTAACCAAAATTTTCTTTGCAATTTCAATCCCACATTTTTTAATTTCTACTGGTACAACTTGATGATTATCATTTTTAAAGTTTTTTTTTTTAACCTTAATCCAAATTAGTTTACCTTTTATACTCCCAAATCCTAGGTGCAATATTTAGTCTAAATCCACATCAAAATCTTTTGTAGACTGTATCCTTCAGAAAAGCACCAGATCCAAGTCAATGATTTTGAGATGTCCTGTTTTAAGATCGACCAATACATTTTCATCTTTCAAGTCTCTGTGTACAACACCAGCTTCATGGCAGCGACTGGTTGTTTCTACAATTTGCCTGAAGAATCGGCGGCATAGTTCTTCGGGTAAAGGTCCTTGTTCTGTGATGAAATCAAACAAGTCTTTGGCAGGATCAGGCCTTTCCATGATGATGACAAAACTCTCTGGTTGTTCAAAGTAGTCCAACATACGTATGCAGCCATGGACAGAGGATACACGTTTCAGAAGGCTCACTTCCAGGGGAACTTCTCTGCCATTTAGCTATAAGAATCAAATGAAAGTAAAGAGAAAATTAGTGACATGAAACAAAAATAATAATAATCATTTTGGTATATTAAAAAGTGATATAAACTTTTGTGTCATCACTGGAATGAAAGAACAGCAAAGAGCAAGTTGTAAATAAAATTATTTAAATGTAGAATTTTACTTGAAGTCGGATATGGGCAAGTCCTTTACAATTTCCAAAATCTTTTAAAAAATAAAATATTAATTCAATCTGATATAAAATAGAGGGGCGTCCGAGAAAATGTCTTTGAAAACACGAGCTGGATCGAACAGCTGATCGTGACCGGCGAAATTGACTTTATTTGGCATTGAGCCAGCTGATGCGAACCGACTGGGTCTAGTCTGTGCATTCAAGTCTTTGTTCATCACATCGCTTTGTGTGTGTGATGTGTGTTTGTGTGCTGTGAGATAGGGGGAAATAATGTGAGCACTCACCTGCACCCAATCGTTGACTTTCTCCTTGTTCACCAATTTTATTGCGACCTGAAAAATATAAAATACGAAAGGGAATATTAATAACAGTTTTAAGAAAACACTCAATAATATATTGATTCTTCATTGCCTGGCTTCAGTTCACTTTCAACATTTAACGTTAGATTTTGGTTTAAAAAAAGGAAAGAGTGGCAAAATTGCATTAACATCGTCATAGATTTCTAGAGAGTAGAATCTAAAGACTTGTTATGTTAACAAAAAGGCATGTCGAAGAAAAACTTCATTTAATAATTGAGACGAGAGCCCTTCCCATCTACTAAACAAAGCTGATATAGAGTCTATATGAAGTTGTGTAGAGAATCTACTCACCGGCAAATTGTCAGAAATCCGAGACCCTGCGTAGACTGTACCGAATCCACCACTGCCAATCAGAGAACCGATGCAGTAGGTTTTCTCGAATGGTTCACGCTGCTTTCCTGTAAATTTAAAATAGAAAAATAAATCAGTCACATATTGCAGTATATAAAATATCAATACAAGTCTATTAGAATGTTAATACAAGTTAAATAGAGCCCACCTGAATGGATTTATGTCACAGTCGGATACGCATGGACGCTCAGCACCATCTGGTCACTTGGAATCTTACTCTTCGATATGGCTTGTGGTGATATCCCATTCGAAAAGGACGATGAAATCTGCGAGCTGAAACTCTATTTCCGTGAAGGTGTATCGCACTCGCTGAAAAATCTGATCCAATCGATGCTCAGGTTAAACCCCAGCACAGATTGAGTATTGAAGACATTCTAGAATCTATCCATGGCATGAGAGTAGGTCAAACGGACAAAGTGGTAGAAGATTATCTGACTGGAACAGATTCCGATGAATAGCTTGGACATGAGCCCATACAGCACGGCACCAATCTAGCCACGAAGAATCCACAAGGAATACATGCCAGTGCACTGTATCTCACCCTTCAACTGTTACGTTCACAACCATGCAAATGTGATATTTCACATCGTCATCCAGCGTTGAATCGCTCTCAATCACAAGATTCAGATTCATCGGACATTCTGGGTATCGAGGACAGGTGAAGTTACGAGACTGTTTATTCGTCCGCTGTTGCACAACACAGCTAACAAACCTTTATGCATCATGGACTCCTAAATTTACGCAGGTTGGAGTAATCTTCCAATATGTTGATTTTATTATATCGCGTATTCTGCTCATTACAGATGCGGTGATAGTGGGCTGTGTTGTGGTCGCGGTTCCGTACGGTGTGTTTTAACCGTAGTGCAATATTTCCGGCACTTTTGTGCTATATGATGTAATGTTGTCGTATTTAAGAAGGGGCAGACACGAGTCAATTGACAGGGGTGTGCAAGTTATTTCAAAAATAAAAAGATACCGGATTTTATTATGTATGGGACCCTCGTGAGGATGTTTCATGTGAAGAAGAATACCTCCATTCTGAGAATATTATGCTGGAGACTGCAGGTGTGTGACTAGTTAAATTTGCTTGCCTCTTTGCTGCAAAAAGTAAAATTGTCCTATATGAATGAATGTTATAATACCCCGATTTTTGTTAGAAGGGTGTGTGACATAATTCAAGTAATGCATGATTACAGTGCAAGCATCTTGTAAGGGAAGCAAAGAATTTTATAATTTTAAATGTGCCCACTCCCCTTCAGATTTTTTATAAATTGTATTGGCCCACAAAATGCAATAATTGCTTCTAATTTTTGTGCAGCGGTTGCCCTTGCGAGCTGTCAATGTATTCACTAAATGACATTTTTCGTACATCCTTGATTGGCCATGCTCCTAGTCAATAATAAATGTAGGTTGTTAGAAACATCTACAAATATACTTTGTCAGTTAAACTAAGTGATTGTAGATTTCAAATTTCTACTTAAAGTCCAGGATTAATGAAACCATTGTTCCCCTCGAGAAATCTTGAATGCAGTTATTGTTGATATTATCAAAGGCATTAATTCATACATTTTGCTTTTTCTCATGAACAAATTGTAATTTAATATTTGTTGCAATATAAAATTTTGAAATCGGAATAAATTGTGAGCAAACTTTGGTTGATCTATTACTATTTGGGATCAATGTTCGATTGAAATGCTTCAAAGAGTATAATGCATGTAAAGAGAAATGGAAGTCCTATTATTCTTTGAAAATGAGAATGTTTCTGTGAATGAAATACAAATTTATTTTAAATTTTTGAACATTTTTATTTTCTTGCGGCAGGGTGTTGAATCTGGACATAGTTAAGAATGATTTTATGAAAACAATTATCTGATGTCTGAATTTGAATTTACAATTCTTGGAATTATTATCAATTTAATTGCAATCTTTATTCTTCAGCTCTGGAGAACATAAGAATTTCCACATTTAAAATATAGAATGCCATTTCAATGATGCATGAAGAGACCTGACCTGGACGAGAAAGTTGTACACTTTAAGAATACCAAAATACTATCGTCGACTTAAAAAAACATGGTGCAATATCTCCTACTACTATAAATAGACAGACCACTATTTAAGACATTGTTTTGCACCCCTATATCCTTCCAATAACCATTGACAGACATGACTTAGTTCCACCGTTGTGCCTCAAATTTATTTAAGCGGTGGACCAAAATTAGGCAATAGGTCAATTTATGTGTGGTCTTTTTCCTGTTAAAATGTTTGTGTGAAGAAACTGAAGTTGTCTTTTGACAATGTCCTATTTATTTGTCATCAACTCGAGATACGTCAGTAAACCAGCGCGAAGATTGTTGAATTTAGTAATATATTGATTCCTCATTGAATTTGAAATGTGGATTATACGTTCATCGTTTTGTTAATTAAACTTAAACATTGAATTTTGTAAATAACAGATAGTATTTATATTGTGGGAAAGAGAAAAAAAGAAAAACGTTGCATAAAAATATGCAATTAAACGGGGTTTGCCAGTTGGCACGAAAGAAAACTTAAATCACCTTTCTACATTGTGCTTTTGTGTATAATTAGTGCATTGCAGATGAGATGTGGATTGGCGTGAAGTTGATTGAAATAGTGGATTAATGAGAGGATAGATGATTATTAATGATAATATTGCTTGATTGATTGATGAAATGATGCGTTTGATGGAAATGGAATGATTTACATAAGAAAGTCGCTAACATATCGTGTAAGAAGAAGAGTGTACATCGCGAGAGGTGAGATGTACAATGCCGTTCTCAAGGCTGAACTGTGAATTTTAAAAAACAAAACAATGAATACTGGTGTAAAAAGCGTATATCAATTGAGTGCATCACTGGAATGTTATATGAACGCATAAGTTGATGAAGTTTTTGAGCAAATTTTATACCATAGTGGTTGAAATCTCTACGTAAAGCCGTAATAATGAGTGTAGAGGAAATATAATTGTGGAGAGCTGAAGAGGAGAGAGGAGAGAGAAGAGGGAGAAGAAAGGGGAGAAGAAAAATGGATGAGGCTGGTACTGGAAAGGCCTTGGAATAGGAGGGGGAGGGGGTTTCCCCACTAACCTCACAATTTGCATTCATTCATGTTGGTCATTTTCCTTTCTCATCTCTGTTGGTCTCATTCGGGAACAGAAGACTCAGGACTCAATGGAGTAATATATTTTGATTTTTTTGAAAACATTTAAAAGATACAATCTTACCGAGTACGAATGATAAATTATTCAATACCCTCATGGAGAGTTGAATAGTTGAAAGGCAGAACTGATGATAGATTACCGATTTGGCAAAGGCACTCCCTACTTTTGGCAGTATCATTTTTCTGGTACATGTAGCGCCAATTATCATTCGCACAATAAGAAGTGCATGGTTCATTCTTTCGAGAGTTTATTCCATGACTGAACCACGACACTAGTATCCTCTGACACATTACATTTAACACAAGACACACGAATCCTCAATCTAAGCAATTTCGTTAACCTAAAGCTAAACATGAATACTGCGGTGGGTGTCATACATTTACAGAGGTTATGGTAAAGCTTAGTCCCCCCATCCAATGTTGGTCACCATGAGATGGTCACCATGCGATTAATATGTCACAATCATGTCCGATAATGCGGCATTGTTAGTTGGCAATAAATTGTAAAACAAACACCCCTAACAAAAACAAAATGAAAAAAGGAAATAAAAAATGAGTGTAAATAAAAAAATAAAACTCAACAGACGTATAAAACCGTTGGTAAAATGTCGTTCCTGTTTTATTAAGGACATAATGCTCGCCAGGATCACACACACTGAAGTTTAAAAACCTGGCCTTTCTCGGTTGCTCTTTCGATCAGTAATTGAATCGAAAAGCTGGCACGGCTGGCTGATCTCAGGACTGCCTCCAAAAGGTTGATTCAGATTATAGGATAAAGTGGTTTTTGAAAACATTTGGCGCCTCTGAAGTCTTGAACAGGAAAGTGAGTTAACGCTACAGTAGTCGGTAATGGTGGTAACAAAGGATGGTCCGACTCTCACGCAAGCTTAATCAATTGAAACAGATTGATTCTTTAATTTTAAGAAACTGAAGCAGACCAGTCAGTGGTGGGCTCTAGTTTTTAAATGGGACGAAATGCTTGGAATGATAAAAGACTTGAACTTTAAAGAGAATATAGCACTGCAGGATGATTTTGATCTTACTTTCCATGAACTTTTCAATGTTAATACAATGGAGCACCGATAATATGTCCTAAATGAATCTACTTCAGGTATGACTACAGGTTGGGACTTCTGGGAATATGTACAGCTGTATATACTTATATTGTTAATGACTTATATATTTAATGTCAAAATGGTGTTGAATTTCAATTTTTGCCGATGTTCTAGGTCATGTGAGAAATATCGTGAACATATACTTGCAAACTGTTCGGGTCGTTCTCATGCGAGTTATGGACGGGGTTGCTCGCGATGATGGTTCAAGAGTATTAACGTAACGGCCGATGCCAGAAAAAGCGATGACTTATGTCGATCCTATTATTAGGGGCGGATCAGTCGAACGATATATTGCAGTGAAAAAGAAGGTTCCATCATGACTGTTATGCACAACGTGTCCTAACCATAGGATGGCTTTATCAGTCATTGCAGGTCACCAGAATAGCTATTCTAAGTGTTTAAAAACCATAACTTTCGATGAAATGACAATGAGAAATATATTGAAATATGTTAATAGCAATACGATCTGCATAGAGTAACGAATCGAATATCATACAATGGTACATGTTATGCAACAGAACCATCAAAATCATGAAACCAACCATGTCAAAAGTCATCCTCACTAATCCTCATCTGTATAGAAACCGACCGAAAACTTTTTCCTGGCAGCTGTCAAAGACCACACCAGTTCCACTAAAAACCTACCAAGTTGAATGCGAGTGCGTGTTGGAGACAATCTTAACAGTATCTTGACTGACGACAAAAGTGCGAAAGGGGAGTAGAAAGACACAACCTATAATTTCAGGACTTTCTCCTCCTAGTCATTCTGACTGGTGACTGTGGTTATTACATCTCGCCAATCCCAAAGCCCAACGCAGGACAGTGGTCATGGTTTAGTCATGCAACAGACTCTGGACTATAAGTTTTTGTCCAGGAGTCACTCCTTGCCAGTGTCACGACTTCAAAGAAAAAGACATCCAGTGGTGTTTCTATCATTTAACCACCATCGTTGCCAATTTATTTAGCATATTATTTCCCCCATCAATGACTTTTCCCCATTCGGCTCTGGTCGCCAGGAGTCCTTAAGTTTGGAAAGTGGCAGGGTTTAAAACTACCACACCAAGTGTTTGCACTGTAAGTGGTCTAAACAACAGGTCCTTCATGAATTCAAAACACGAACAATACAACAACTTGCACAACCTTTATCATGTTTGATTGAAGTGAATATCTCTCGCGTTCAGCGTAGGAGACAAGAGTCAAAGCAAGCAGCAACTGTGAACATTGTCAGTGTGGTAAAAACCCACTCGGCCAGGAATATGTACTTGTGCGGCTTGAGCATGACCCCCTCCTGCATACGGAGATGTGTATTCATCGCCTGCTTGTGAAAATCATGGAAAGGCTAACAATTCCATTGCGGTTCGACAAAAGTTCAATTGCTTGCATCATGACTCGTCATTACTGCCAACAGTCTGACCGGTCCTCTGAACTGCGAGAAAAATAGTGAATATATAATCTTGGATATAAGAGTACTTTTGACGCATTCACTTTCCAACTTTGCTTCACTGCGAATTGAACATTCCTGTTCGGAGTTCGAGTTACGGTTGTTTATATCTCGGCTACCAAAAACTGAAATTAAAACTTACAAATTTACAGTTCATTAATTCTCTGAATTCTTTTAAGATCATTGTGTGTTCCAATCATTATGTAATTCTTTTACAATGTTGTGCAATTTTGTCTCTGTACGAGATTCTTCTAGTGATCGAAAGCTCAGACTCTTTGTTTTTTTACTCGATTTTCTCGCTTGGATAAGCAGTTTCAGCAGGTTCTTTTATAGTTTTAATTTATTTTTTTTTGTGTCATTGTTATTAAATGGGTCAAGGAATCATGAACGTGTAAGGGTCTCATCTCACTTCGGCGGAAGACGTCTGCTGCGACGAGAATAGGAAATTTCGTCTCCGCGACGGCATATAATAGTATTAGAGACGTCTCCGAGACCGTCTCCCGCGAAATTTATGAAACCAATCCCGTCTCGCTCGAAATTCAGGAGACGTCTAAAGACGTCTCGTAATTTGTTATCCGTCGCAGAGACGAAGATTTCTATTCTGTCCCGAGGCGGATACGTCTCCGCGAAGTGAGATGAGCACCTTAGTTAGAATTCAGGATCAATGATTCTTGCATTAAGTTACACTATATTAAATGGGTGGAACCTCTAGAATTTGCATCTTCATTCATCTCACATCTCTGTCCGTATGCTCAATGAACCTTTTACTTTTCTTTTTTAACCTGATATCAAGTATTTGGACTTCTCGCTGCCAAAGCCCCCCCCAGTCATTCTCTAGCTTTTCTCCCCCTTAAGTTCACTATCGACCCCTGTGACGCTTCAGTCTACCTCTCCCATCACTGTCACGCGCAAGTATTACATTTCAATGAATAACTTGGCTCAAGTTATACGCGACAGAAGAGCAAGGATATCAAGAAAGAAAGATATAAGATCAAGGTCGAGCTCAGTCGAGGGATCGCTTTTTTCCGATGAACCGTCTTGTGTCGTGTTGATAAGGCGCAAATACACAACGAGTTTGTAGCTGCCAAGGTATATCATGCTTCGGAACATCTTCAAACGTCCTTTCGGGGTTCCTCCTCCTTTTGGCGGGCTCTGAACATCTCAAACGAATTTGACTGTTCCGAGGTCCTCAAGGGTTTCTCTTCCTTGAGGATCAGCCAAAGAGATACATCTTGGTCATGACGTCAGAAGATAACTTTTAAATGCCTAAAGGGTTTTGAGTCGTCTGTCATAAAATGGAACTCGGCCGACAAACGCTAATAGCGTCAAACCAAGATCAATATAAACATCGCAGGCTGAAAAAAGTAACCACGTTGAATTTAATTATTTATTTTATTTATTAATACATCTTAAGGCCTATTGCTGAATTTTAAGACGGACGAATGGGCTACATCCTTGTTTCGTGTGGGTAAAAAACAAAAAAAAAACGGATAATTTATTGCACTCAGCCTGAATGGTCAATGCTAATTTTTCACATTTTTTTTATCATGTTTCACAATGTCAAAGATAACCAGTCTGTTGGCTCTTACGGATATCTAAAATAATTAGGAAGAAAACATTCCTAGCTTTAATATAGTGACTGAAAAGAGACCGCCCAAATAGTTCACAAAGATTTCCCATCGTAAGATGTTAGACCATCATCGGAGCGCATCCCCTCAGATCAACCTCTGAGGAATGGCAGAATGATCTCGTTGTCTGGGTATTGATCTCAGGTGTCGTGTTAGAATGTTGGAAGGTGTGTTCGGGGGTGAAGCTGGGTAGATATGCAATACCTTCTGAGTGCATGACATGATAAGGTATCTTCTTCTTTTCTTACAAGGTATCATGTCACCAAACGCAACGTGCAGTAACACAGAGAAAGAAACCATACGATATATTTAAATATGAATATATAAGTTATGGATATAATAATATATATATATATTTATATTATAATATATATAATAGATTCATGCAGTATAATTTTGGGGATTTAACATGGGTTCACGATGAATAATTCACGTTTGCAGGCGTTATGAAAATACTTTCAGGCGGAATCTGGTCAATGTTAACGTGTTAATGTAGGCCTCGTAATTACAATGGTTTTTTAACTATTGTCTGGAAAAGGCAGCACTAATCAAAACAAATAATGGATAATTATTTTTAATAAAGACCTTGCCACCTACAATATAGATAAATCACTGAATAAATAACGTTGTGGGTAATTTATAATACGCGATAATTGGTAAGCAACAACCTACCCTCTGTTTCTTTAAGAAGATTTGAGATATGGGTGTAATTGTTTAAATATCAAAAGCAGAAGTAAGAAATGTAAAGTGTAGAGACGTAATAATGTTGCCAATGCATGATTATGATATGTATCAGTTTAGTGTTCATCATGTGACTATTGTATTTTAATGACGCATTGTACGAAAAAAAACAGTAGCTCGTTTCTCCACAAAACATTTTGAAGTCACGGTTATTTTCAGCACTGTCTGTGCTGTCATCCAACGTGAACACCGATAATGTGACAAATGTACTAAAAACCTTGTCATTATAGTCGGAATAATGTTTTTAAAGAGTATTTTTTGAAACTGAGTTATTGGTATTAGGTCTAGGAAAGAATAATGCATTGACGTATGAGAAGAGAGGGGGGCATTATACTTTTATCCACTGCACGTATATTCTAACTGCGTCATGAAGTGCAGATATCCTGCCGGCCCTTGAAAAAGAAGCAGGTACTGCGTGAAGATGCTGTCTATACAGTAAGATAAGAAATGATGAAAGAATAGAGAGATCAGAGAGAGAGAGTTGTGAAGCAGATGGGATTAAGGGCGGGGGGGGGTTATTAAATCAAATCATCTTCTAGGCGATATGTGGATTTAATAATGCAACCAATATTGAATAAGTGTGATGAAAACAAGAAAATAAAACAAAATACGCATATTGAGCCTGGTTATTCCCAATAACTCTTCAGAATACACAATTCTTTTTTAAATTTTCTTTTTGACCAAGGAATTCAGTGCTCAATCTTATTGCATGATACTGATTTTGCAACCACATTAATATACCATAACCAATGACGCTTTAATATCAAGCCATTTATTAGCTCCATTTTAAAACAAAAGCTACTATAGCTCACAATTATAGCATACCCTTTCTGTCCCCTGTCTTTTTCGTTCAGAACTGAGTCAATTTGTCGGTGCGGGTCATGATTTATTTCAATAATTCATGATTAAAATGCTAATAATAACCTGCGTTAATTGGCTCTGTCGCTAATCCCATAGCCGTCGTAAGTCAGCTATTATCGACCGCTGTAAGAATATATGCACAACATAACGCCCTGGATTTATAGATGCAAGGGGGAAACTCATTCCCGCTTACAAACCGGGGACTTGCTAATTATAGAGTCATGCCAATATACTCGTCAACCGACGAACGTTTCTAATTCAAATGGCAGACGAATATCATTTAATTTCTTTGTCCCCTTCTCAGACGTTTTCTGATGTCCGAACTTTCTCCGGGTTTACGAGTTCCTTCGTTCCGGTTTGTGGTGTACATTTCACCAAATAAGCATGAATATACAATAACTAAAGGATGATTAAATGATACATCTGGTAACAATGTTCAGTACCTCGACTTAGTAGATGAAACAGAAATAAAATAAGACGAAGTTCTTTGTCGCCCTTTCAGTCGTTTCCTGATGTCCGAACTTATCTTCAGTTGACGAATCGCCCGTTTCTGTTTGTGGGTGACATTTCAACCGAAATTAAGCATGAAATATATATTTTTTTTAATGACACAATTGCATAACATGTTTAGTATCCTACTGAGTACATTAAATAGAAAATGGGTAAGAACAGAAAGCGAATATTCTTTGTTGTGAAAATGATAATCGCTTGTGATTGGCGCACAAGAGGTGATCACGTGTCTAGATATATCATTGGTTGGTCAGACGGTTAGATGCGTAGGGAAAAATTGAGAGGGCAGGAAGTTAGGATTACAACCATTATAACGTTATTAACTGAAAGACGATAATTCTTTGTCTTTTCATGAGGCATAATGGTTCAAAATATCATTTTTCATCCCCAAAAGATTAAATGTATATATCACTTCAGATGTGACAAAGAAAATAATTGGCCCTGGTCGTCCATGATTTGACAGGGTGTAGGCCCTATACACAAGCAGTCCCCGTACTGTTTGGTCCCATTAGAAACAATCGAAACCTTTAGAATTGTTGTTTCTGACGTCATGATCCGGAATAAGCTTAATGCTTGTTCAATTATTAATACATCCATTCTTGTTTTTGCCATATACCAATTTCAAAGAATAATCAAATAAAAGTGCTCTAATATGGGTGTTTCGCCCGGCCCAATTTCTGTTTTTGTCAATCAATAATTATTGCATATTAGAGGCATCATTTTCGGAAAAAACGCTGGCTACATTCGAAATGTTGCCCAGTTCAAAATCGTATTCAATCCATCAA
>CALNVZ010002100.1:3272738-3330282 GCA_940671915.1 Paracentrotus lividus
ACTGGAATGGCTTAGTAAATGTCAGACGCAAGCTATTCAGACTGTGTAACTGGAGCTGGAGTGCCTAACACTACTACAGTACATGTACACACTGCCACTGGTGGATTCCACACATTCTGGTGCTAGCTTCAACACATCTACATATCTACCCTACATGGTAAAATATTTACAAACTTTAACCAAAATTTTCTTTGCAATTTCAATCCCACATTTTTTAATTTCTACTGGTACAACTTGATGATTATCATTTTAAAGTTTTTTTTTTTTAACCTTAATCCAAATTAGTTTACTTTTATACTCCCAAATCCTAGGTGCAATATTTAGTCTAAACTCACATCAAAATCTTTGTAGACTGTATCCTTCAGAAAAGCACCAGATCCAAAGTCAATGATTTTGAGATGTCCTGTTTTAAGATCGACCAATACATTTTCATCTTTCAAGTCTCTGTGTACAACACCAGCTTCATGGCAGCGACTGGTTGTTTCTACAATTTGCCTGAAGAATCGGCGGCATAGTTCTTCGGGTAAAGGTCCTTGTCTGTGATGAAATCAAACAAGTCTTTGGCAGATCAGGCCTTTCCATGATGATGACAAAACTCTCTGGTGTTCAAAGTAGTCCAACATACGTATGCAGCCATGGACAGAGGATACACGTTTCAGAAGCTCACTTCCAGGGGAACTTCTCTGCCATTTAGCTATAAGAATCAAATGAAAGTAAAGAGAAAATTAGTGACATGAAACAAAAATAATAATAATCATTTTGGTATATTAAAAAGTGATATAAACTTTTGTGTCATCACTGGAATGAAAGAACAGCAAAGAGCAAGTTGTAAATAAAATTATTTAAATGTAGAATTTTACTTGAAGTCGGATATGGCAAGTCCTTTACAATTTCCAAAATCTTTTAAAAAAAAAATATTAATTCAATCTGATATAAAATAGAGGGGCGTCCGAGAAAATGTCTTTGAAAACACGATGGATCGAACAGCTGATCGTGACCGGCGAAATTGACTTTATTTGGCATTGAGCCAGCTGATGCGAACCGACTGGGTCTAGTCTGTGCATTCAAGTCTTTGTTCATCACATCGCTTTGTGTGTGTGATGTGTTTGTGTGCTGGAGATAGGGGGAAATAATGTGAGCACTCACCTGCACCCAATCGTTGACTTCTCCTTGTTCACCAATTTTATTGCGACCTGAAAAATATAAAATACGAAAGAATATTAATAACAGTTTTAAGAAAACACTCAATAATATATTGATTTCTTCATTGCCTGGCTTCAGTTCACTTTCAACATTTAACGTTAGATTTGGTTTTTAAAAAAGGAAAGAGTGGCAAAATTGCATTAACATCGTCATAGATTTCTAGAGAGTAGAATCTAAAGACTTGTTATGTTAACAAAAAGGCATGTCGAAGAAAAACTTCATTTAATAATTGAGACGAGAGCCCTTCCCATCTACTACAAAGCTGATATAGAGTCTTATGAAGTTGTGTAGAGAATCTACTCACCGGCAAATTGTCAGAAATCGAGACCCTGCGTAGACTGTACCGAATCCACCACTGCCAATCAGAGAACCGATGCAGTAGGTTTCTCGAATGGTTCACGCTGCTTTCTGTAAATTTAAAATAGAAAATAAATCAGTCACATATTGCAGTATAATAAAATATCAATACAAGTCTATTAGAATGTTAATACAAGTTAAATAGAAGAACCAACACATTTCAGAAAGAGTACAGCCGGTCTAATCAGCAAAAGGTGAACTTCAACTTACCGTTTCGATCAGCTGTTGTTCGTCCCATGTTTTTCACGTTCATAGAGCAAATTTCGGCAAACTGACTTGTCAGCTTCCGAGGTAGGCCTAGATTCATGGCGAAATTACTGAAATTGCAAAGAAGTCACACTGTTATGTCGAGATATAGACTATAGAGTAGGATCCGTTATTATATATCCAAGAGCGTCAGAGTATGTGCTTTCACGATGAGAGTTGTGTTTACTACTGAGGTATTTGATGATCGTTGGGTGACTATAGTAAAATTGCCACGACCACAAAACACATAATAACACGGCCATATACAGTACATGCACACACGGGTAGTATCCCCGCCTCATAACATCGCGAAAACCGTTGCTCACTAGCGCTAGTATAGTCGGTGATTGATGAATATTCATAAGCAATATATCCATCCGCGCGGTGGATCATAACAAAGTATTTTAGTGACTGTTTCTCTTAGAATCACGTCAGAAAATATATGAATTCTGGGAGGAAATATATATTTAAGATAAACAAATGCATATTTTAAGGTTTTTAGGTTACGAAATTTTTTTAAAGAAGGAAAAACGTAGAAACTAAATTAGTCGCGTATTTGCCTCTTCACGCATGTATACTTTTATCAACGGTCAACGTGTGTACGAAATATGTACTGTTGATTGGATGCCCCGCCTTGATCAGAGGACCAATCAAAATAGAGAGCTTGATGCATATTCATGCCGCCTAACGTGACTCGCACTCGATCTTCCCGCCAGGGTGAACTTTTGACCGCGAAATCTCGTGGATAAAAAATGTCTTGGTTAGTACTTTGCTAACTGTTGTCTGCCCCATTGATTAGGCCTGCTTTCTGTAGATATTCATCTACGATTCCTCACTTCAATGTTTTATAAAACGCTAAATTGAAAGTCAAGTGAAAAGATGCTTTTGGAATTCAGTATAGGCCTGATATATAAAACGACACAAAATACGACAAAACCCTGGGATTACAGGCATTTTGCTTTTGCCATCCAATCAAACCCTGAATGTCTTTCAAAAGGCCTAAAAATTGTAGGCAAGTTGTGTTTTACAAATACAAATACATATAAATACCATGGTTTACTATATCTTATATATAGTGAAAATACGTTCAAATCCCCAATGAGAGAAACTCAAAAAATGAATGCCCCTCGCCTCAGCTCAGCTCGGAGCTCATATCGGAGCAACTTTTGATGCGATATAAATATGCCTAACTGTGCGACACGATCAGGGAGACAGAGCAGACGACACAGTACAGGAGACTGCAGAGCAGACGACACGTGCTCGTATTTGACGGTGAGGACGCTAGACCTGTATATATAGGGCCTTGTCCTTAACAGCGATTGCAATGCCTCTTTTCTGTGTAGCACTAGCATTATTTGCTGCATTGGGAGGCTATGTTGGTGCATGGATAAGAAAATATATCCATGGTAGATGCCTGGAGCGAAGCTGTGGCTTGAAAGAGCAATATTAATATGATTGGGTATTATGAGCAGAATTGTAGTTTTAAAAAAAATGATCTGCATTATACAAAACTGCTAGATCTGCGTTGCCAAAACAACTTACTCGATATTCAAAATAATAATTTTGAGATGTAACCGCGTTGAAGTTCTAGTCCTATAAGACAGTATTACCTTGGAGGAAGAAGTATCGCTGTGTAACTCGTATAGACCTATATCTTTTTCTTCATGAAGGAGAGTTGAAGTTTATTCTGTAGGTATACTTTTTGAAGATTTAATTATTTCATTTGATGATTGTGTGGTATGATTTTGTTTTTCAGAGGATGAAAATAATATACACAGCTAGGTGTGGATTTGCGAAATATTTTATCAAAATATGAAGTACACTTTCCCAATTGTAATTGTCAATTAGAATACTCATCTTCACAATTTTCTTTCATTCTTTCATTCAAGGAAGTCCCTTCACCGTTTACCCTGTTTTGGCAAGTATACAGGTCGCCCATAGAATTACCAGACCTTCCCATTTTCGAAAAACACTGCACTATTTTATGTTTCAAATTTAATGACGTCAAAACGACCGGCCTACTTCCTCATGACGACATTCTAATTAAAATAATGAGCTATTACTAGCGTCTGCGATATATAAAGCAGAATAATTAACTTAAAGATTCTGTGTCCAACTTACTTTTTTTTTTAAAGTTTGTGATATTCAAGAAATCTTTACGTCATTTGGAATATCAACATAGACATAGTGTCCTAAGAACGAATCAACAGTGAAACTCAAACAAAAGAGAAGTAAATTATAAGCCATAAGTGTGTTGTTACTATTTCGTTTACCTACTTTACATCACGCAATACACTGTTCAATAGCTCCCCAACTCATGCTCGATCAATCTCAAAAGGTATAACTTTTGAAGAAGTTTCTCACGCATAACAGGTAGAATACAATACAGGGTGAGGTTAGACTTGAAGAATGCGAAGAATGTAACTACCCTGGGATTTGGCTGACCCGCTATTGTTATGGTATTATAACTTCTTTTTCGTGGGTAACCTCGGTGGTCCGCCAACCAGACGACCAGACCGAATCATCTTGCGTAACGTCTTCGAAGATATTGATAATTATGTTGAAATATTATAATTTCTCATATTTTTTCCAGTCGGCACAGGCACGCACAATAATAATGTTCAAAAGTAAATTTCATGACTACATTCAACGAACTTTTTCCCCCAAACCTTAACCAATATAAAACCTCTAATTTGAAAGGTTTTGCATGCATAAGGGTATAGCAGGGCCTATTATTTTTCTTTGTCCTGATCAAAGTGATCATTATAACAATTTCTCACGGGTTTACTTTTTATGTTGCAGAGCGACGATACGTATCGGCTCGGGGTAAAATGTCAGAACGACTTTGAACATTTTTTTCTCCTTAATTAATGGTACTTTTCTTTCTGTCCCAAACAATCAAGTGCAATATCGCAAAAAGAAAAGTTATATATAGTGACATATTGTTTGAAAAACGACGAATATTTCAGATTTCATGCAATATGGAGCCCGTATTTCAACTTTGGTTGTTAATTTTACTTTTAAACATCTCACAGTATAGTCTACCAAAATCATGTTTAAAAAACACGAGGAAAATAATGCGTTAGCGTTCTTTTATTAAAAGTTTTACGGGACAGGTGCTATTTTTTCCCCAATAAAATAAATGAAAAGCTGATATCGCATCATGTGAAACATTACTCTATAGGAACATGTTACTGAAAATGTATTCTAAAAAGATTATTTAAAAAACAAAGAAAAGAAAGAAAGAAAAAAAGGAAGAACACAATGCTGGCCAATCAAATGCCAGACCACTGTAAATGAAATAGCTCTTATTGGCCGCATTTTGAACCCCTTTTGAGTCCAAAGAGCTTGAACACTTTATGTAACCACACAACGGTTTATTGATTAGAATGAACCATACTGGATGTAAACAAAGTGAGGATGAACCAGTTTTATCTAATATGTCTCATGAATATTCATTAGATCAATCGATACGACATCCGATTTCAACAGCCGCTTTTTGTTTAGTCTTGTTTCATGCCTTGCTTTGTTTAATAAACAAAAATTCAAACTGCTTTCCATTATAAGAAAACAGATCATGAATATGAAAGACAAATGATAAAACATGTCTCCAAAACGAAGCCTAGAATTCGTATTATCAGAAGGTTATATGGGTATAATGTTTGCGATTCACTGTAAAGAGTCTTCATACTTAAGACTACTATAGTCGTTAAGGCGCGAGCGTCACGTTGCCGTAGAACGGTTCGAATGTTTGTAAACAAAACTCAAATTTCTTGGCGCGAAGCCCTGGCTGGAATGGCGTTACTATAGTACACAAAATATCGTCTGCTTTTCAAGGAGGGGGACAAAATAGTCCCGGTATCTGTATACATCCAGCAGACTGGGTCGCGATGACCTGAATGTATGTGGTTGGAAACGATCATGTGCTTATGTTATTGCTTTTAGGTGTCTGGTAACATATACCTTTGGACTCCCGCCAAATATTATTCACAATATTACACATAGTTACCTACATTATGCAAGTCTCCTAGGTACAAAAGTTTTGTAAAAAATACTCGATGGGGTTCGATGCACTCTTTCATAATAATAATAATAATAATTTTGAAAAATATTATAATCATCACCATAATTGACGTCAGCAAAGCCTTTGATTAGGCCCTATGTCGTTATACTAGTGGATGCATGCGGCCAACGCGACCAGTCACGAGATGTCTGGAATAGATGCTGTAATAACGTCTCGTGATTTCAGAGGCCGTTCGTAACCTCTCAAAGAATGTTGTTTCCATGGCACATTGCCAACATCATCGCCGGATAATGATTACTCCTGTAAGTTACAGAGTAGATATTTTTCCTTTATATACCACGGAAATTAATCGGATTTTTTCTCTTTTTTTAATTAAAGATTATGAAATGGAAAGAAAAAAAAACTTATTGATGTAAATTAAATATTTTTTCGTACTGGCAAAAATATTGGCAGTTTTTATTCCATCACGGAGGTAAGTTCTCCAATGTTCCATACATGTTCCTCTGTACAAGAACAAGGAAATATCAAGAATGTTAAACATCATTAAATCAAAGACTTTGTAATACAGCCCTGAGTTCAAGAATCAACTGGTCAAGGACCCAAGTGGACATAATGTACAGCTTAAAAGATTAATTAGCTGATTGTATAAGAACTTGTATACTCTTGTTGGTTAATTTGAGGCTTATTCCACTTCATATAAGCCGTCTTTAACTTCAGGTTTAATGAGTGTGGGCACTGAAAGTCATTTTTTATTCACAAAGTGGTATTTCTTTGGACGATTACATTGAACAGTCAAGTGCTTCCAAACATAAAGAGTTTTTGTATTTCCCAAGATTGATATTATTGAATGCGGGATTGCAGATTGACCCATACGCTTTTGTGAATTCTGGAAATTATGTAAAACAGTATACTTGCTCAGGATGTGATATATATATATTTTGATTCCAAAATATTGTCCATGGAGATATCCAAATTGCAATGATGTGTGGAATTTATTCATTATTCAAATTGATTTGAACAAAATGAAACAACAATGTAAATACCCAAGCAAGCCCGCGTTCACAAGTATTACCCCCTATTAAGAATTCTTTGAATTCACAATGACATTGAGATGAACAAAATTATCCTGGTGGCGCGCGCGGGAAGAGTTTGAACTGCATGGTCTTGATCTTCCCTGCACGTAACACGGTCTGGGGGTGCACTATGTGAGATCCTGGGGACATAATACAAACAAAAGAATCAAGTCCGGGGTGTCATTGTTCACCCACCAGCAATCATGGAGGAGTTGTCATGGATACTGAGCAACAATACACCCAGGGTTTCTCCCAAAGTGTTCAACAATGGTTCATTGACTCATGACGTGTAAAGCCAGCTGATGTAGTTATTGTTTAGGTCAATAATCAATGATAACGGATCCAGGATTTCAGTTTAATTCTTCATCTCTTTCATGCTTGATCATGAACCTGCCCCAGAAAAAAGTGACCCCATACGAGTGCTCTTCTTTTCTGAATTTGTATCCATTATACAAATTTTAGGCCCATCGCGATGCATCCGTGAGGCCTTATCGGATTATGTTTTATTCATCGAAATAATGAATGGATAACAAGTTTATCGTGGTATTATACCTCACTTGCTACGAGACGGATTTGACAACAGTTTGAGGCGGACTCTCCTCTTGTCATGTACGAAATTATTCTTTTTTATAACCATGATAACGAAAATGATCCTCAGGTAGAGGCATATAACATTAATATATTTTTAACTCACTTTTCTCAAAAATTGAGTATATACGTCTCGGATATCAGTTAGCAAAATAGCATCATTTACTAGCTTGAAATGAGAAGCAAAGTCAACAGTATTATTGTATCAAATTAACCTGCAAATTAATTGAAAAGCGTAAATCTCATGTATTATGCGGCGGTCACAACTCGCCGTACCTTCGACGTGCAACTCCCTACGATGGATTTCGTAGAAAATTCGTGCAGCGGAGGTACCTCGCAGGTACAATGCATGTACGACGTGCAGAAAGTTTTTACAATACCCTTACTATAGAATTGCAGGAATCGCAGAAGTTGAATTAGGACCTGTGCATTGCACATGCAACGCAGGCTACGTCGATGGCACGTTCCCCGTAGCCTACGACGAGTTGTGACCGCCGCATTAGTAACAAGAAGGGAAATAATATAAACCTCGTCTTTGTTTTGTACACGATATGCAAAGACAGCAGGTGTAACTATAGAAATATACTTTATGTTGCTTTTAATTTGGGTTTGTGCTCAATTTCTGTTTTAGGATATATTTCACTGTGCCCCCGCCCCAAAAATGCAGGCCCACGCGCTTATAACTTCACTCCGATCCGCTGTGCTGCTGCCACTGATTTTGCCTAACTCCGGACACATGTTTCTGACCACACCCTGTAAATTGGGCTCACGTGCAAAACAAATTTGCATAACCACACCCTATTACTGTATAAGTGGTTATTTTCGCGGTGACTTTATTTTTCGCGAATTTCGCGAGTTGGTCATCGCAAAAATTTCCACTTCACTACAAGGCTATTTATAGTAATGAAGTCATCACCAAAATCACGAAATTTTGCTCTCGCGAATTTCACCAACTGATCCAAAATCGCGAAAATATCTGGACGCGAAAATATTGGCTTATACCACAGAGTTTGTTTGGGGTATGTAACTCTATGGCTTATACAGTATTATGCGCGCTTAAGTTCAATAACCACTCCCCAAAGCAATATGTTCAATAACCACACCCTAAAATAGTCCCGGTAGATAGCGCATTGGACGCGAATAGCTATGCGCATTGTGGAATGTGAGGAATTTAGGGTATCCGGGGTCATTCACCTTTCCATTGCCTTTGTTTACATTTTGGTTGCTGCAACGGTCATAGGTCAATGACCTTGGTTTTGCAATGTTCATAATGTAATGCAAAATACTGTGTTCGGTTTTGGTTATAAAAGAATGATAAATAAATGAATAAAAAATCAATTTGAATATAAAACAATAAGAAGAAGCTCAACATGTAGGCCAATGATACATACTTTGATTTAAATATTGAAGTTAGCTGATGACCACACACTTTGACATTTTCGTTTAATGATGGCAATTGATTGGAGTAGGCCAGGCCTATTTTGGAAGGGGTTTACAAAATAGAGGCCTACACAGATTGTTCAATTACTGATAAATTTATTTAGAATCCGGCTTGTGTGTATGGGCCAAAATTAGGACATCTACATGACCTGTATAGACGCGTCAGTAAACATTATTTCTGGCGAAGAGAGTATTTTGATTGTGGTTTACTCAGTAAACATGTCTTTATACTTCCTTATAGTGGAAAATGTATGCTTAATTTTTTTTGAATTATGTGAACATTGATTTCATGCGCACTTAGAGGACTTACAAAATTTACATAGGCCTACATTGATGACTCAAAATTATTTTTTTAAAACCATAATTACTGTTTCGTATACTAATGAACACTGTTTTGACATAAGAAAACGGTGTTCACATGGTTTCCAAATGGGTTACGAGTTTAATTTCAAAATTACGAACGGTCGTAATTGTTTACACAAATATGTTCACCTATGATATTTTCATTTTGGCTTTGTAAAATGATTTTTTTTTTTAAAGGGAAAGTGGACACGTAATGATGAATCAAAGTTAGTGATACTCCCACGAAAACTAAAAACGCCTCCACGTTTTTAGTTTCCACCTCGTGTTTTCCAGAAATTGTCGCCAAGAAAAGCGTTGGCGTATAAAGCGAAAAATGTAGGCCTACCTTAATAAACTAGCAATATGAAATTGCATTGCTTTTTCTTGATGAGGGAGAGTTCATCTCCATTTCGTTCTTGCCTCCGCGGGGGAAGAATTAGAATCTTACCCCCAAAGGAAATTAAATCTGGTTCAGTATTTACATTTGGTTGTATTTTCTAACATTTCATTCAGCCAACGTTGACCACTCCAACGCCCCTGTGCACAAGGAATTATTGTTTTCTATTTACAGTTCATGATGAAAATGATTATTCTTATATTTTTGTCTTTACGAAAATTATCTAAACCAGTCAATCAATACTCTCGGGGGGAGGGGGGGGGTATATGATGGCTGCATTAGATGAAAAAAAAGAAGGAAAAAAAGGAGCATAGGCCTAACAAAAATTCATCCAATTTACAAGGGAAAGGGGGGGGGGCAAACTCGGGTCGGCCCACCAAAAATGACCTAAGTTTTAAATCTAGGCACTAAAATGCCCCCCTATTGAACCTGTGCCTGAAGAGCTAAAATGGCGTCAAAGTCTCTTATTCGTGCAATCATTTTGACAACATTTTAATCCAGTTTCAAATCAAATGGGTGCATGCAGAATATCATAGTTTCCCGAATTTTGAAGATCGATGGGTAAACAGAATAGCAGGAAACTCTCTTCAATATTCCTTACTGTAAGGATTGTTTATATTTCTTTTCTTTTTTTTGAGGGGGGGGGGGTTGGGGAACTTATAGGCCTATATGCCTAATGAATTATAACGGATATGATTCTGAGAAAACGAGCAGAGTTTATTCTTTCATAGCAATTGCGTTTCCGTTAATTTTAAGTTAAATTTTCAAAGCTGAAAGATTTATCTTCAACAAAATAGAACAGGCGACGTTGACTCTATCAATCAGCCAAAGGGCATTCTTGTAAGGCGAATAAGCCATGTATCGACAAACTGATAGTGGTATTTGGTAGACTTTTGACATAATAATATCGCCTTGATAGTGTCTCGCCCGTATCACTGCGTACCGTTATTGGCTCGTCGCTAACGAGCTATTTATAGCACACTCGCATTCGCTGTGACGTCAATGGTAAGCATTCATACGTCACACATTGAGAATAAGCAAACTCGAAATGGTACTGCGCCCGCAGACCTGCGTTATTTCTAGTGCATCGCCTATTTACCAGATACAAATAATTCAAAGAAAAGCGTGTTTGATCGAAAAAAGCTCATTTTGCTTTGATTTTGAGATTTGCGTATTTACTATACACAAAATAGAATGACGCCTTCGGGAAATTAATCCTTCACCTCCTTTTCACACTAAAGTCTGATTTAAAATATGGCGGTGGATCTTGGCAGGAAGCATAGCTGTCCAGCCTGTTACCTCTTTCTTTTATTCAATATTATAAACTATTTCAAAACATATTATAGAAGGAATTATTCATCTTCCGCCACGCTGATTTATATGCCATATGGGCCCCGAAAACGTGGAAGTGTCCCATGAAGCAGATTACTTGTCTTTATTACCGTATATGTACGTAGTTTTCTTTTCCAGTAATATCACCCCCACATAATTTTCGGGAAATAAAGTCCTCTAGGCTTAATTTTGAATATAAAAAAAAAACAAACAAACAAACAAAGAAACATTAATGGGTACCAAGAAAAGGATTGAGACAAGTACATAGTCGTAAAAAGAATGTGGGCCTATAATACTATTTTTGTTTGTGACTTGTTCAGGAAGGTATTATCTCAACTACGCATTCATAGAAACACGAATACCCCCCCCCCACACCCATGTAGGCCTATATATTAGCGGCCTTACTGGGTTCATGTAAATCCAACGTTATTTATTTTTCATTTTTGAACACGAAGATAATTTTACTGCTAACCGACAAATAAAGAATCGAGGAAATGATAATAATCTGCAAAGGTATTTAATAATTCATGTTGTGCTCAAAAAAGAAATTCTTCAATAAAACACATAAAACGCCTATATGGGCCTAATGCGTGACCACATGCTCGTGTGTTCAGGGCATAGCCTTATAGCAATGTGACTTCCTTCAAGCAAGGTATCATCATTATTCAGTTCTAGCCTTTGTAAGGTTTCGTGATCTGATAACAAACTGAATTTAGATAAGGTCATTTAATTCTAGACACATTTTATCTTATTATGGCGACATTTCTTTTCAAATGAAAGGTTATTGCAGTAATCCCAGCGGTTGAGCAGGATTTTGAACAAAGATAAAGCTTTTCTTTTTTTTTCTTTTTCCTTTAACTGAAAAACCTCTGATAGATAAAAAAAAAATTCATTTTATAGAACATTTATAGAACATGGCATTTGGTGAGTTCTGAATATAATGATAATCGTTCATTCGGAAGCAAAATAAAACAACAAAGCAATACAAAACAAGACAATACGTGTAAAAAAAAAATGTATAATATATTATTTTGATAATATAACTTTCGTTTTTATCACTGCTCTTGTAATTCTGGTTTTCACCTATAATACACACACTTACTTTAATCTCCCCATTAAGAGGCACATGATAGGAGGAATTTGAATGGACTAGCGTGAAGTTATTACTAGGCCTCTATACGTTCACATCTTATGAAGATGATTGGTGGTGAGGGGGTAAAGCTACCCCAATACCTTTATAATTATATACACCATCAACTAAAGGAATCCTTATCGCTTTAATTATGCCTCTGTACGTTCATTATAGGAAGATGATTGGTGAGAGGGTAAAGTTTACCCCCTTTCATATATTATGCTATTAAACTAAGTTTAAATTCATATCGATGGTGTAAATTCTGATGGGTATAGTTTGCTTTTCCAAAATCCACTCTCCAGGTCCTCTCACATAGAAACAAAAACCGCATCCAATATAAATGATGAGGAGAGAAATTGTCCTTGGTATTGGTGATTCAAGATGAATCAACATCATCATCATCAAATTGACATTTCAGTATACCTGGAAGAATCGTTTGACATTTCGATTCACCCTGCACTGAACCGTATGGAAGCCGGTGGAATGAGTGACTCAGCAATAGTCAGTGTGTATTTTTAAAAACACCAGCTCGTGTTGTATTATGAGAGAAGGGACTCGTGATCATAACATTGCACTTAGTCTATGTATCAAGACCCTGTTTGATCAGATGCATTAAATGTTTTATTAATTGACCAACGTTGCTTAATTGTTGAGTGTCTTTAAGCATGCTGATTCTGATTTCACACAACGCAGTAAACATTATGTGGGAGAAAAATATCGATGTACAAACAACAGAATATAATAATCATTATGTTGAACTAATCATGCTACACATTTCTTTGATTGTAGACTATTTATTGTGCTTTGAGTCATAATACTAACTACGTTATAAAAGGTCTCCTGGCGTGTCTTTGGAGCCGGGGACTGGTACTGGTAGTACCATTAGCTAATTAAATATTCGATGAATATTCATGATTAATCCATTAGATGGATTTCTACATCATGTTACATAACCTTTTTCCCCCATATCATATAAACATGTTAATGATGTTTTTGGCCAAGGAATGTCAAAAAAATAATGATGTGTCATTCAGTCTTGATGAACTTTGTGATGAATTAGTCGTCTCATCATGCTCATAGGGTGTCGTCATCATCAGAAAGTTTAAATATAAATACAACTAGGTCTATAAAGATTTAATTCCAGTCTCTGTTCGAGAAGATATAATTTCAATAATTTAAGTTTTAACTATAATTATAATCAAAATTAAATTATAGATTTTTATGACGCACGTGATTAATTTTGCTTGATCATCATTATGAAACGAAACGATAAGAACAATTATTATTCAACCACTGATTATCTTAAGTTCATTGCTATGAACATTTTTTATTGATTTTACTATTTCAAGTACATTTGGCGTTATATAACCAGTATGTGACGTCCATGAGAGAACAACTTGAAAAAAAGAAGAAAATAAATAAAAATCGGATCTTAGTGCATCTTTGAGAGTTTTATAGGTCACTTGTTTCTTGGGGCGGGGGATATTTGTCTATAAATTATATTATAGACAAATTATTATTATTATAATCAAGAACATTTGAAAAATAGAAGTTACGTAACGATATATTTCTAGGGTTAATTGTAAAAAAATATAGTGTTTATAATATGAAGAGAGAGGAGAAAGAGGGAGAAAGAGAGATTTTTACCTTAGAAAATGTAATGGAAAGCCTACTTTGACAACAAAATGCAAGAGAGGAAATGGAATGGGGGCATCGAAAAGAAAACGGGGATATGGTGTGAAAGAGGTGGTAAAATATGGGTTTGGGACAGTATAGCCACCTTAGCAACTAGACATTTTACATAACAGTAAGAAAATATTTATTTAGGGGTTCAACCGCTAAATATTTCAGTATGGATTGACTTGTCTACAGGCTTACGTCACTAAAATAGATTTTAGGTGTACTGATACAGTTGAGATCTCAATCGTATGCTATAATCCCATAGACAAACTATTTGACACCCACTTACAGTATGCGACTCTTTTCTGCTGGCATACGAGGAGAATGGGCGGAGTTTAGAGAAGAAGATTAAAATAACATAGTAACAAGAAGAGGGAAGAACTGTGAAATTCTGTATTTGCTTGCTCGTTCGTATACATAGACGCTTGTTGTATTGATAAATGCGTCCACACAATAAACAAAACCAAACCATGGTATATAAGGAACTATGCGGCAAAAATAGCATCAGTTCCAACTTAGGACAGCACAGAACCAGGAAGAGACAAACAAAACTAGGAATAGATATAGTTATTGGAAACTAAACAAACGCTAGTATGATTTCCATATCATTAAACGGGAAAATGATGTAGGGATTTTCCCCTGTTTGGTTCACATTTTACCGCCCAAACAGTCGATGGGTGATTGAAACCAGTACTTCATTGTTTACTAATTAAGAAGTATAACAGGACATGATTGTCAATAATCGCACAAGCCGGATATTATGGTTGTATTGTGGTCTGGTCGTTCATAAGTGCCTGAATTATTGATACTCTCAAAAGGAAATAAAATGCGAGATAAAACAGAGAGACTAAGAGCGGTAAAACCCCTGAATTATACCGATTGAGAATATAAAAGTTATTATGTTCCCATTTACAAATACAGTAAAAGAGGGGAAACATGCAAGAGTATTGCGCTGAGAAAAAGAGAGAGAAAAAAGAAAGAGAGAGAGAGAGAGAGCAATGTGTACTGTAAGATATGACGCATTATATACTTGGAGAATTGTTTAATGCAGCTATATAATATATTATGAAATATATCGAAATATCAACTTTACATAATGATAATAATGTAACAGTTCGTCAACAATATAAGGGAAAACTAAATTATTTGATTGCAAGTACAAGTGAAAGAAAATTGGATCCGATAACAAAAAGTACTTACACTCATTTGTATCGAAGATGGCGCTAAACGATTAAACATAAGCATTTTGAGGAAATTGCAAGCACAACATGAAAACAGCCCCCATCATAAAAGAGCAGATTAATGCAGTTAATATATTTCATAGATAATGTATAAATGTTAAATTATTGTTGCCAAGAGGTAAAAACTTAAATAAATTAAGAAAAAAACAAAACAAAACACATTTGTGATGGTAGATGTTTTCTGGCACAGGATCATCACAACCGGTATAACTTTATGAAAAACGTGACATCTTTAAGAAGCTTTTAAGATCAAGATGCTTTCATGTACTTCATTATTTGGCACAGTCTCAATTTATGAAGTGATACAATATACAATTGAACCAAACTATGATAATATAATCATAATAATTACAATAATATAATATGATAATATCCTGATTCTTCATATGGATCAGGATACTGATTCTTAACTTACATACTTGATATGAAATTCAATTCCTTGGACATGATTAAATCCTTGTATAGTAAACTAGATGATCAAAGCAAATAGCAATCTAAATACAAAATTTATTCCGATGGGTATTATATATACACCAAACATCACCAATTTACAGCATTTTTTTTATAAGCTTATAATAAATCTTTACAAAGGTGTATCATACAAATTATCTATGTTTTTCTTTTGTCATCAAAACTGATACAACATTAATACGAACCGATATTGAAATGTGATCTTTGCATTATACCTCCCCCATAATGTTCGGATCTTGGAAAATTAAAGACAATTGTATCTCCCTATTCCAATTGTTCCGGGAAATAATCATACCAGATTTCGAATTTCCATTACAACAAACACACCGAAATATTTAGATACATGTATCAGTTTTTTAGATAGGCCTATCTATACAAGTAATCACTTATAACCAGAATGAACATCATTATTATTATTTTCAGACCACTTCAAATAATGTACAATGCAGTCACATTTCTAGTCGACATTTCCTTTGATATATCACAGACGTGGTCATCTTAACCTTAGTAATTATATAATTTTGACAATTTTTAAATGACATTTATCCCTTACAAATTCCTTTTTTAAAACAGAAGAAGAAAAAAAAAAAGATTTAGGACTTCATCGGGACAAAATCACAAGCAACAGGATTTTTGGATACTAAATGAAATTTGAAATGTCGATAGTGAATCGGTTCTTTTAAGGACCACTCATATCATCCAGAAATATTACTTGGTGCACCGTTTAACTTCTATTGCTTTGTGAAATGTAAATATATCTAAAATTGACAAAAACAAACACAGCAACACAAAAAACTGCAATAAATATCCCAAGGTTTATTATGGAATTTATTTCACAAATTTTCTGAAATCACATCAAATATTTGAACTGTTTAACTTCATTAAGGCACATTATTGAAATTGAATGGAAAAAGTATCAATCACAGATTACATGGACCTTACCCATGAAAGAAAGTCATTACTTTTACAACAATTTTGCTCATGTATTTTCTTATTACTATGATATTGTGATGTTTTGCGTTATTGTTATACGATTGTAATTGTATTTCTATCATTTGGAAATATAATAAATGAGTATTGAATTGATTGAAAAGCAAATAAATAAGTAAAATCCTAGTAAAAGCAATATTTTTTTATGCACACAGCATTTTCTCTCTTTTTTTATTACATGAATGTAGCAGTACAGGATTCAAATACAAAACAACTTCAATAATTTTCGTAAGGCAATGAAAAGTAGCCTTTGTAATGCTAAGGTGCAGATTGCAAACATAAAAATTTTAAAGTGTATAAATTTGAAGCACCAAAAATATTGAATCTCTTATTTTGAAATATGAACCTCACTCCATATCACCAAAATAGTATACAAATAAAAAATTGATTAATGCCATAACATACTGATATGATTGATAATGAAAATTGATTCATTTCATTAACATATTGAAATGATTGATAATGAAAAATTGATAATACCTTTAAAATATTGAAATGATTGATAGATATATAATAATCTATATAAATATATATGCACATAACTATCTGTCCAATTATAGTACCTTCATAAACAATGTTCAAATACCGTTTACAGAATTATTCCTGTTGATCTAATGTCCAATTGATTTCTTTGACAATGTGTGTGTTAGAAATGGGTATTTGGCAATGCCTTATATAATAAAAAAAATGATATCTTTGGTATATGACAATCAGATATGTAAATACTGTAGTACCTGGATTAATACCATTTATCAAAATTTAAAAAGGTGAAAGGTAGCCAGACTTTCTATTCTATACAAGCCAGTTGCCTCAAGAAACGTGTCATTTACGATATCTAGATCTAGACTTTCACTACACTACTTAAAAAAAAGAACATCTGACAGTTGGCGTATTATCATTCCAAACGTATTCAATCGTCACTTTCTTGTTGTTTATAGAATCTATTCCGTTTGTTAAAACTACAACTAACTATATAATTTCATATTCATACTATCATAAACTATTCTCCAAGAGTTGTTCTAAACAAGATTGATAAAATTCAAAACATGTAATGTACACAAGAACATACCAGATTACATATTATAAATAATTAGAATACATGTAATATACAACAACAAAAAAAGCCCCCAAAACAGAGACTCGTTTTACCATAATTTTCCCAAAGAATTTCTGGGGTTTTTTTTCAAGAAAAATATTGCAGGCCAGTGACTAAGAATTCATCAATAAGAGCAAAACAAAAATCAAGAGAAAGATTTCAGTAATTTAAATATTACCAAAGCAAGAATACACAAAGTAAGCACTTAGATTTGGAGGGATAATATGAAATAAACAATATTTCAGTCTTGATCCACACTACTAATATCAACATAAAGATATTGGAAGAATATGGTTACATGAGTGGCGCATATATCCATTAGATTAAAAACAAACCAAAAATAAGTAGCATTCTTTGCAATTATAAATAGTTTCTTTCACAATGAGAATGATTTGTACAAATTTAACCTTCTGAATTATCTGATTTAAAGAGACTACCTTCATCACATGAAATTCAAATTGAAATGAAAAGTAAAGTATTGAACATGTCACAATATCAATATGAGTGAACATCATTGAAGTATACCATCTTACATTTACAGTGCATAAATCATCAACACATTGTATCATATAAATCAGCCCCCCCCCAAAAAAAAAAACAAAACAACAACAACAACAACAAAAACATTACAATCTTTTAACAATCAAATTAACACCCAGTTGCATTTTAAACAGATTCATGAAAATAATACAATTTTCTTGAAGCATTGTAGCGTACCCCATGGCAATAATCTATTGCTTCTGTTTGCGATTGGTCACTGAAACATTTTGCTCAAGTCCTCCTCAAACTTTACAATCCGAATGTCGGCTTTGGATCCAACAGATATCTTGCACATGCTGTTTTATTTCTGATCCAAAGTGGGCAGTCAGATCGTATGATGTGCGGTGGCCTGAATGGCATAAAATTTCCAGGAAAATGTACAGTATCAAAACAATAAATGTATAGCATAATTAGTATTGAATAATGCCGACTGTTATATTTTATGCCCATTTTCATGGAATGACCCATGTGTATTTCATTCTAGTCAACACTTTGGAAGTTAAAAATAATACTGGTGCATTGATATTACTTCTTATTTTTTTGGACAAAAATGTTTAAGCTATATTTAAACACGATATATAAACCCTCAGTACATTGTTCTATTCTAACTTTGGTTATTTTGGCAAACAATTACATTGATAATACTTTTTTCTTGTGTTAAGCACATTTCTTTGGTGCAAACTTGACGTTTATTACTATGATTGAGCTTGGCAAAGATACAAAATGACAAAAAACAACAATATAAATTCCATAACATTCAACATATCAATGATAATACCTTGACAAGATATCATATCACATTAGATTGCGCAAGAAATGTGAAATTAAACAATTTCAAATACATTTGTCTGGATACTAAACAGGAATTCAAATTACATAAAGGAGGAAAATTTGTTTCCTTAAATATATTTCATCATCAATCACAAATGTCAATAATATTGTAAAAAACAGTCATAAAGATATAATACATCATATAATTTCTATAAAATGATTGTACTATCTGACTACCTCTTTTATCATGAGGCATATCTCTTCCAGTAATTATCATATAATGATAAGTATCTATTAATATATACACAACAAAAAAGGTAAGTTCCCCCCTAATCAAAATGGTATAACTTTTTAACCAAGAGGAATTTTACGAATTTTATAACATGTGCTTTTAGGTAATTTTATCAGCTTCCATTTTAGTGAATATTACTGAAATTCGTTAAGTCATGCTTCAATAAGCACAATCATAAGGCAAAAATGTCACTTTTCAAAAGTCACAATGTTAGTTTCATAACTTTAATTCAATAATATCGGAACAAATTCAAACTTTTCAACAAAAGATATGTTCAGAAGGCTTGTTGCACTTAATTTCTAACACACCAAATGACTTTTGCATTAAATTTCATGGTTGGATGAGCAAGGGGCAAAATTTGCAAAAACTGCATTTCTTCCACATTTTTACTTTTAAAAATTATTGATTATGACGGAATGTGAAGTCTGGAAGAGTGTTTCAAACAATATCAATCAATTCACGGTTGAATGAACACTTGATAAAAACAAAAAAGAATATTTTCAAATTCATTAGGTAAGTATTGTTGATTTGTTCCCTTTTGTGTCATGAAAATCATTTTATCAACAATTTTTTTGTTATATGTATGTCAAATAAATTTTTTCGAATCATGCTATGGCATTTTGTAAAAAATTCACGCTTCAATGAACACGTGATACGTGAAAAGCCATTTTTTCGTTTTTGGACTAAAATTCAATTGGCTTCTTTGGATAATTGTCACAGACCTTCTTGGATACTTCATTTCATTGGAGTTTCACGAAAATTCCAGTGTTTTATGCTTCAGTGAGCAGAAGATATTAGAAAAATATGCAAATAAGAAGAAATTTCATAGCTTTGGCCCCTCTCCGTGCGTCATCAGATTCTCAATTTAGCGTTTGTTCCTGTTAGTTAGTACCACCCTGAAGTTATGTGCCAAGTTTCGTGAAAAAACTCTCAGTAGAATTAACAAAAATTATTAATAAAATTAAGTTGAATTTCAATTTTGTCGAAATTTTGATTTTCTCTCCATTGACATTGTGTACAATATCGAGGCAAAAGCAAACCCCAAATCAACATGCTGGAACTTTTTAACAAAAAGGCGTTGAGTAATATCATTTAGCAATTTTGTTAATACACTCATCGACTAACTTATGTGCGAATATGATATAAAAATGTTGCGTTATGCATGAATAAACACACATTAAAGGCAAATTTGTCATGACAGAAGTCACAAAACTCACCTTTAACGTGTGCTCGCTCGTCCATGACACGACAAATAGTGCTCATGTTCTCACAAAATGTGTCGATGATGTTGATGATAATATCTGATGGCAATTCTTTAAATAAAATTGTAGGATTTTACCATTTTTAGAGGCCTGAACGTAATTCTTATAATTGTGCTCACTCATCCATGAAAAAGGGTGAAATGTTTCGGGATTGGTGTTGGATGGTCAAATTTTGGATGATAAAACCACCAAAACAATTCAATACAAGGTAAAAAAGAAAATTTTACAAAATTGTTATTTTTGCAGACCCAAAAATGACCCTTGTGACTTTTGAAAATGTCCATTTTTGCTTTAAACGTTGATCACTGAGGCATGTCTCAGGGGATCGATGTCATTTTTCACTGAAGGTACTCAATAAGTGTAGAAAACCCCCCTCCAAATTGCTATGCTCAAAACAAGCCCGTTCGAAAGTTACATCATTTTGATTAGGGGGGGGGACTTACTTTTTTTGTTGTGTATATTTGTTGTGCTACTACACCTGAAGCAATCATACTGATACTACATCTATATACATGGGCTTTTTCAAGGTTTCTCAATTGCTTTCATATAATGGCACATGCATCATTTTTCTGCAGCAGAATATTGATTTTCAATGTATACCTGTTTTTTGCTTTTTCGCATGACAAACATAAAGTATTCAAGCATAATTAAAACAATTTTATCTGGATTTAAAAATTAAGGAAAATTGCAAGATGAAGATATAATATTATTTGTTTTCCACAAAAAAAAAAAATTATAAGCAGGTAACAGCCCATTGTGAGGCATTCAATTATTTTAGAAATGAAGTGCAATTGATGCCAGAAATTCACAATAATGCATTCGTATAGCCAAGTGACTTGACAAAATCAATCAGCAATTACATTAAGCTGTTAGCCAACCAAAAACAAATGTGGGAAATGTGTGACCACATCATGCTGAAAAGGTGAAACAATTCTAAAATATTAAAGCGGTATGCTTCCATAAAAATCTAAAATAGTAAAAAATGTAAAGTGAAGAATTTCAAGTTGTTTAAGCAGACTTTTTAATATTTTCCCCCCTATCATCACAAGAAACTTTAGAACCTCCCCCATCGCCCAGAAAAGAGCTGTCAGACATGGCTGGACAAACAAACAGCCATTACTGGAAAGAATATTTTTCCTGCACGTACAAATTTTTTGGTCTCTTTGACGAACAACACCTGACAATGACCTCCCAATGGTGACAGCAATGTCACACATTAACAGAAATAACATCTGTATCTTGATGTTTTCTAATCTGGGCATAAGGGATGCCAGCAGCAAATAGCTCCAGGGCCAGATAAATAAAGTTAAGTAACTCCTCAATCACCCTATCGCCTGCCCGTAGCTCCCCCCTGGCACTCGCCAGTCAGAGGCCTCAACTCAGTACCCCATACTTTGCAGTGACTAAGTGTCAGTAGATATTGGCATTGAAATCTACCCATTCCGAAATCAATGCTGGAAAAATATAATCACATATGACAGACCAGAAAAAAAGCTCTAATTTGTACAGTCTACATTTATTTAGTGGGTATTAAATTCCATGATCTACGGGGTTCTGGATGTTGCCATTTTCTACAAGTATAATGTATTGTGGATCTAGCTGTGTGTGCGCAAATTTGGCAAAGACTTAAGTTTTTATCACACCCTCTGTTGTGTCACATTTTTGCAATTTCGTATAACAATCTTTCAATCTACAAGATTTTTTTCTCCTTCCACAGATTGCGTGTACCTACATTTATTTAGTGGGTATTAAATACCATGATCTACGGGGTTCTGGATGTTGCCATTTTCTACAAGTATAATGTATAGTGGATATATCTATCTAGCTGTGTGTGCGCAAATTTGGCAAAGACTTAAGTTTTTATCACACCCTCTGTTGTGTCACATTTTTGCAATTTTGTATAACAATCTTTCAATCTACAAGATTTTTTTCTCCTTCCACAGATTGCGTCCTGTTTGTCAGCAATGGGATCGAAGAACAAGACACAGAAATATTTTTAAAGCCGGATTTTCGGAAAGGCATGTCTAACAAGCAGCATAATGAGAGATCAAGATGGGTACTGCATTTTAATACTAACTTTCTAAATAAGCATTGACAATGAAACTTAACATACTTAAATGCAATGTCTGCAAAATGGCAGCGCGCAAAGCTCAAAGCAAAAAAGGCAAATTTTTAAATACTTATTCCCTGATATCTCATTTCAATCTCTACTATTTTTGGAATGCATAAATCTCTCATCTCATATCTTGACCGAGTAACTCTTTAAATATCCTCCTTCATAATATAGCATTTGAACCTTTGTAAAAGTGCTCAACGTATGAAAAAGGGTGCTTAAATACAACATCTAACAAAGGTTTCTGTAAGAAATCCCATGTAAGGTATAGACCCATCCGACTTCAGAGCAATGTAACTTATGGCGGCCATAGCTGGGGGAGGGGGTGCTTCCAATGGGCTATCAGCCGATCTGCAATGAGCTAGGTGCACATATGTACACTTTCCTTTGTTATGCATACCGCCCCCCCCCCCCCCCCACCTATGGCCGCCACAAGACAAAACATCATCCAAACCTAATTCATCTATAGGGCATTTACCAAAACTGAATTACTTTCCACTTATTGCTCACTTGAACAAATGATACCAATAACCTGACCATTACCATCTTGTTATAATGGGAGTGGGCTTTACATGTCATGGTGTAAGAAACTATAGCCCCCTCATACCTCTCCATGCATTGCATCATTTCCTTACCACTCATTCTTTCTCTCTAGACACCGGTCCTCAACCCTCCTTGCTGGTATATTGCTGTACCCCTACCATAAGGACCAAGTCATTCTTCCCTCCTTCTTGCTGGCGTAATGTTGCACTCCAGCCATAAATAATTTCCCAAGGTTTCATTCAGCTGCAATAGTATGCTTGATATAAAAACAGGTGTCCTCCTCGGTGGTGGTGTTACCCCCTTAGTAAGGTACAGCTGTAATTGGTTTGTACTGGTAGTAGGGTGACTTGGTTCCAACTAACAATAACTGCTGGCCTTGGTATACCAATCTACAGACATGAAAGTGATAAAAGAGTGTATGTTTTCAGATGTTAAATCCTAATAAGATAAAACTTCCTAATAAGGTATAGATGTGATTGGTTTGTACTGGTAGTAGGGTGACTTGGTTCCAACTAACAATAACTGCTGGCCTTGATATACTAATCTACAGATATGAAAGTGATAAAGAGGCTTTGTTTTTAGATATTTCCCTCTAATTAATACGATAAAACTCCCTAATAAAGGTATATCTGTGATTGGTTTGTACTTTACTTGGTTCCTAACTACAATAACTACTTGCCTTTGTATACCAATCTACAGACATGAAAGTGATAAAGAATGTATGTTGCCAAATGTTAACCCTGAATAACCATAATAAAGTATAGCTGGTTGCTTCTAAAGAAAAAGAAGGAAAAAAAAGTGGAAAAAAAACAAACCACTTTTTTTTCCTTGGGGATTTTGAACATAAAATTGGGGTTCTATGCACATTGGCGCTCAATATTTTACATTTTGGGGTTCTGTATGAAACTGTAAGGAATGTTGTACACAAAAAGAATCATTAGCTGCAGTTATCAAACATATTAGATAGCTATCTCTCTGTATTATATATATTATAAAGCAATGAGACAATTACTCTCTGCTATAAAACTATAATGTAACGCCAGGGCTGTTTCGTAACTTACAAATGACTTTACTTACAACTGGTGATCAGTTCTTGCCCTAAATTATACGGCATGTGATTAGTTTAGCACCTAAGAACATGTTCCAGTCATTCGTAAAGTCGTTCACAATTTAAAGAAAGATTTGGTGAAACACCACCAAGATTAATCATCAATTTCTCAATGTGGTACTTTGCATGCATGGGCTCTTGCATTGTCAGCCAAGTCTTGCGCAAACTTAGAAGTTTGTGAAGAGGGAGTTTACGTTTTTTTTCTTTTAAATATGCACAAGAATATTATAGCTCTACGAGAATAACCTATCGTGTCAAACATATAATTTCTTTCTTTTCCATTTTTGAGACCGTAACATAGCTTTGCAAGGAATAGGACTAACCTTAGTACTCCATTGTGTAAGCCTCTGACTGTGTCTCCATTGTAGACATATATCCCAAGACATCTGGCAAGCTTTACTAATACCTTGAAGTCTGACGTTGAGTCTTGGCGATAAAATAATGTATAGGCACCTCTGTCAAAGTAATGTTAAGAAAACAATAAGGTACAACAATAATATATTGTGTTTGTAATATTAAATTCACATCATCCCTTTTGACACAAGTTATTCAACATTTCAACATTATTCAGTGATTTACAATCCTGCATCACAGAAAGACGAGGTTGATTCAAAATTTCTTTTGAGTCTTCTGCATTATTCTTCTAGTATAAGCTCCATATCTCTTGGCAAGGGCAGCAATATATCCCAATCATTTCTATTTTTGTGCATACCTGATCATTGTCTGTCTAGATCTATATAAAACTCTGTTCTTCGTAACCATTATTGTCATCTTAGACTTGACTCTTTTTCTCTCTCTATTTCCAAGATAGTAATTTGTTCAATTTTTCCTTTCTTGACAGTGTCTAGGAACTAAAGATATCACTTTTGCCAGAATAAATCTGAATTGTTTCATTTTCTCCCTCCCCTATGGCATTTGGGAAAAGCAATTATATTAGTATGAAATTTGTCAATATTTTGAAATATGAATATTGAGTTTTGGCCACTAGCCAACTGACTTAGCCACTAATTGACCATGGCATTACAGATCAGTCTCATACCTTGAAAATCCTGATAAATCTAATGAAGTCTTTCCCATTGTTTCACAGCCTATGAGTAGATTGCGATCCAAGGCTATGCCATCTTTGATCAGTTGCTTCATATGTTTCTCATACTCATCATGCTTGAGATAAAACGCCCTTGACGGTTCAGTTCCAGGATCACTAAGACAAAAACAAACATGTACAACTGATTAAACATTCTTTTAGGTTTAATATAGAATCCATGCAGTTCCTGTAAGTCAATAGCCTGTTATAATGATGCAAATACCTGCTTAAACTTTATACTTAAAAAAAAAACAAAAAAACAAAAATATATATATATATAGTAAATAGTGGTAGAAAATACGCGTCGTCATTGGATAGATCAGTACCACGTGACCTACCTTCAAAAAGTTATATTGTACATATGTACAATATAACTTTTGGTTTTTGTAGGGAAAAAGCACGTGTTAAATGAATGGGAAGAGTATCGATTCTATCGATTGCTTTGTTGCGCGAGCGCGTAATAACAGTAAAATGTTGCGCACAACAGCTTATAACAATGGATACGCGGAGCAACAAAATACGTCACAATAGCTAAATTTGCACCAAAAATTTGGCAATGATAAAACCAGATGAGGCAAGGTCAAAGATCTAGGGGTCTATTTACTATAATAAATAGTGAACGCTCCATCTTGCAACATTACTGGACTATATGAACTCCAAATACTAAATTATCCCTCGTGCAGATCTATTTCACCTCGGCCTGCGGCCTCGAAGAAACAAATCTGCACTCGGGATAATTTAGTATTTGTCGTACCTATAATTCAGTATATTGCGCGATAGATTGTTCACTATTTATATAATATATATATATATATAATGATAATATAAACAAGAATGTACACACACAAATACACAAAAAAGTTTTAAATGAATGTTCATTTATGATGTACATTGTTCAATAAATGATCTTGATAGTTCCTCATTTGTGTAAACTAAGCCATTAAGACAAATTTGAAATGCAATGGAATTATTCAGGTATTGAGTATACAAAATCAAAAGAATGAATCCATACTTTACTTTTGCTTACTATACATCAGTATTATTTTAAACTGCGCTATCGGATATCTCAATTCCGATATTGTTTTATCCTACCATTAGGAACAATTCCTACTGATTTCTTGATGTTTGCTCTGGTGATAATTGCTCCTCTGTAAATTCTTCATATCAACTAATTAAATTCAACCCTGGAACTAATATTATAACCTACCCTAAACCTAACATAAAATCCTATTGCAACTCTAACCCTAACCCTACATCTTAGACAAAATCAAGCCTGGAGGAATTGTTGCTGCAGCACCTGACCTTGTCATCGTCCTGTTAGAAAGGTACTCTTCTAAAAACGGTCTATCTTCATGAATGCCCGGTTTAATTGACCTTTTGACCCTTGACACATCAGGTACGATAGTTTCTCTGCCCTTCCTGAAATCTCCTTCCAACCGTTCCCTCCAATTGCTCCACTTTGAATCCAAAATTAAACCTTACCCAAAACCAAACCCTAAACTTATCACAAAACCTAATCACTACCTAAACCACAACTCTAATCCTAAATCTTATATGAAATAAATCCCAAAGCAACATCTATGATGATAAAGTAGTGTGACCTTCCTACCTTGTCATCGTCCTGTTAGAAAGGTATTCTTCTAAAAACGGTCTGTCTTCATAGATTCCTGGTTTGATTGACCTTTTGACCCTTGACACGTCAGGTACGATAGATTCTCTGCCCTTCCTGAAATCTCCTTTCAGCCATTCCCTCCATGTTTGATCTATGCAGCAGTTCAATTCATTCTTCTTGATTTGATTCGTCCATACGTTCCTCTTTAACAACCATCTATTTGGGCAGAAATAATCAAAATACTTTTTTATTATGGGCACTAACAGTTCATTATATCAAAATCTTGTACTGAACACATGTGCACTCATTTCAAAACTAGAACTTAGAAATCTGCCTTGTCATAGCAGATTCTCATTGTATATTTGCTCATTATGATAGGAGTAGACTTTAATGTCAATTAATGCTACACAAATCTAAAACTCCATAAATGAATTTGACTGATAGCATAAAGAAAAACCCTTTCAATTGTGTCGTATAATAACACAGAACTCTGAAATATAAGATACAGAGTAACCAAATTACAGAAGATTGCATGTTAGTACAAAAATAATGCAGTCTTATTTCCATGTCTATGGAATAAACAGGGGCCAATGACATTGCAATAAATTGATTGGTTTGCAAATAAAAACTCCTAATTTCTGAAAAGTTGCTAATTTGCTTACCCGTATCCTGGGAACATGTCAGTTCTATATAACAGGCCAGTGTCTCCTGATGTATGCTTGAATCCTAGGAATAAAGACAAACCATAAAGTAATCAATTTCACTGCTAATGAAGACATAAACAAAACAAATATAATTGAAATCAGGAACTAAACATCCTACCTAAAGTTAACCCAAGTAATAATTACATATCATGTTATGCAAGGCCTGCTCAAAGAACAGTTGCTAAGAACTGAATAATCTATATATAAAATAAAATGATAATACTTTTATTATCATTATTATAAAATGTTTTTGCAATTTAGGTAAAAATTCTTGTAAACAGGTATTATCCCCTGAACATCTTTGCTTCTTTGTCATAAAGAGTTTATGAATGAACAGGATATAATTTAAGCAGTCCAATTATCAAACATCATGTTCTTTGTCATTAGACATCTCATTAAGAGGGCATCCTCATACAGAACAAAAGACACTAAGACTTGGGATTAGTGTGCCTGTCACAGACAGGATGCAAATCCTTCTTTTGATTAAAAACTGCATTATTGAACGCCAAAAAATTGAGTTTATGGCCTCGACTTGAACTTTGATGACAATAAAACATGTACAAAGGATCCTGACTGACGATCATCACCTAATGAGGAGGGCCTTTTTAGAAATCAATTTCTTTTAATAATCCCCAGGCATTTGATGGCCTTTTCTCTTTTTGTTGGATCTATTGTACTACATTTCTTGTTTCCTATGGTTTGTAAAGTTACCTTTTTCTCATGTTCCTCGAAAGAAAAATAAATCATAAAGATGATGGACATACCATGTTCATTCCATGCTGATATGGTGAGGATTGTTTCATCTTCCAGTAGATGCATGGTTTGTGAGAAGTATCGTAAGAAGTCAGGCGCTACCTCCACATATTCCTCTATGATGATAAAATATTCACTCTGTGGGAATAGACCCATACCCTCCTCCATGCCAGCATGTAGGGAGTCTAGAATCAAAATAAAGACATAGATGCATGGTTTATTAGTCATACTGTAAGTCAGGTGCTACCTCTACATATTCCTCTATGATGATAAAGTATTCACTCTGTGGGAATAGACCCATACCCTCCTCCATGCGAGCATATAGGGAGTCTGAAATCAAAATACAAAAATCGACTTTCTGAAACGAACTGGTTGATGAAATGTACAGACTACATACCAATTCTACAGAAATACCATTTCGAGTCCATACCAACTACAGATGTCTCCGCTCATGGAATGGCTTACCAATCAATATTCCCTCCTAACAGAGTGAGCTTTTTCTCTGAGCACAAAACTTGTGATTCAATAAAAAGCAATTGAATTAATATTTTAGTAGAGACAATTTGCCCAAATTAGTAAAATTAGCACTAATTTTATTATTTACGAGACAATCACATGACCCTCTCTTACCTTGCTTTTGTTCCCGAGAACAATGCTAAGACCAAACCACAATAGACTATCAAACATTTTTCCTACTTCCCTGCCCCTCCCAATACCCTGCCTCACGCCTGCCTGACACAAGGTGGCCCTAGACCACTAAGGCATATATCTTCATTCTGAACCAACCAATTCGACACTCGTCATAGAGACAAGGTTGGGGGCCGGAGGGAGGGGCGTAAGAGAGGGTCATGTGATTGTCTCGTAAATAATAAAATTAGTGCTAATTTTACTAATTTACTTCAACAATCACATGACCCTCTCTTACCTTGCTTAGTCCAAACAGACCAGCACCGACACCCTAGGGTGGACAAAAGAGAGGCAGGGGGGGGCTAAGAGGACTTCGATAGTCTCGCAATGGCCGCCGACAATGCCGAGACACCAAAGCGCTCCTCGCCAATGCAAACGTCACGTAGGAAAAATGAAATGAAGGAATACTAGAGCGTAAGTACGCTGCCTTCAAAACATCCTCAGTGGGAACGCCTGCAAAGAGCGCCCAAGAAGCGCTGATACCTCTGGTATCGAGTGCTCTGGGGGCCCTTCCTGACGTCAAGGCGTCAGGACCCGCCGCTTTGATTCCCTCCACGATCCATAAAGAAATGGAGTCGGGGGAAGCGGCAGAAAGGGATCTCGAGTAAAGATGAAGAGTTTGTCACTCTTACGACGAGATTCGGATCTGGAGAGGTACCCTTAAGGGCCCTAACCGGACACCACACCTTATCCTCCGGGACCGAAGAGAAGGAGGAGAGCTTGTTGAGAAAGCTCTCCACCGGTCCCGAAGAGGCAGTCTGGTTCTTCGCAATGAAACGAGGTTCAGGGCGAAGACGTACTCCCCGAGGTTCGAACCTGATGTGGCCCTCAGCTACACTAAGGGCATTAAGCGAACTTCGTCTGTGGCCTGAGGCCACCGCCACCAAGAAGACAGTCTTAACTGTTAAGTGGTGAAACGATGCTTCCGACAACGGCTCGAAAGGAGGGTTAGCTAACGCCTCCAAAACCTTAGGCAAACTCCAAGAAGGAGCTAGGGAGTGAGACTAGAGCGTCTTCGCAGAAAGAAGACCTAAGCAAGCCGGCTTAACTCGCGAGAGTTGGAACATTAGAGCCGTCATGAAAACCACTCGTGAATTGCCGCAATGCCAGAACGATAGCCTCGTCAAGGTCGAAGAGAACGGCCCTTGTCAAAAGGTGGATTAAAAATCCGCTGAGACCGGGCAGGGGGCCCCTCTGGGGAGCAACCTTCTCTTCGCACCACTCAGAAAAGGCAGCTAGACGCGAGTTATACACCGTTAGCGTCGAACTCCCTCCGGCTCCGCCATGAGAGCGAGGCCCTCCGAGAAGCCAGACGAGATTGCCTGCGACCTGACAACGGCCACGCAGCATCAAGCGAAGCCGAGTCGGGTGCTCTGAAAGAGCGCCGGAGATCGGCTTGGCTCACAACGTTCCGCCCTCCGAGGGAGGGGTCACGGACGCGCGACCACAAGCTCTGCGAAGCCCGGGGAAACCATGGTCCTGCCCGGCCAGTGCGGGTCGTATAGAATCATCCAAGCCCGTCCTCCACTAGCTTGGCTAGCCACTAGGGGGATCCAGGGGAAAGGGGGGAATGCAAAATTCTCAACCCGCTCCAGCTGAAGGAGAACGCGTCTTGACGTACGCTCTCGGGTCCCAACTCGTCATCAGCCGCTCGAAGAGGGTCTGACGGAGAGACCATTCCGAGGGGAGAGATTTGCCGGCGGGACAAGAAGTCCGCCTATAACATTCTCTCCCGACTCCAGGTAGGTACGAGGCAGCGCGGAGGATACTTCTCTTCCCTGCACCATCTCCACAGCTGCCAGCCGCCCAAGCGGTTTTTTAAGCCTCGGGAACGTGTGTGCCTCCCTTGACCGATTGATGTCAACGCCGCCACGTCCACTGGTCGTTCAAAAGAGAGACCGAGCGGCTCTAACAGTCCGATCCGAAAAAAGTCACGGATGACGAACACGCCAACATCTCTATCAACACTAGATTGGGGGGGGGTCCTGACGGACCGTCCCCGCCGTCCACTGACCCCTCGCATAGGCCCGCCCCCAGCCCTGGAGTGAGCGTGTCCGTGGAAATCGACACGGATTGGTAGACATCACACGAAAGGGCAGCCCCTGGGAAGAACACACAAGGCTCGTTCCACGGGGCTAGCAGCCGGGCACCTCCGGCCGCGCGAGGGGGACCCCAGGTCCTTGGACGAGACGAAACTCCCAGCGCGCTCCCGATCAAATCCAACTCTCCCAGGTAAACTGGTGTGCGAGTCGGAGATGGAGCAGCTCCCTGGAGTTGGCTACTAAAAGCCAATCGTCAGGTAGACGATAAGTCTGAGGCACATGGAAGTACGCATCTCTACAAATCGAGAGATATCGCCCAATCCTCCGAGCCGAAGGAAGGAAGAATCCTGCCGAGGTGCTCGTATGCGGATCGGCTTCCGTGTCATCAGAGTCTGAAATAGACTTCGACTCGGAGCCAACAAAAACCTCCTTCGACCAATCTGACTCGGGATCCGCTGTAGGCGGCCGAGACGGAGAAGCCTCCCGGCCAGCCCGGGCTGGGTGAACGAGAACTCCGATGTCTGCTCGGAGTGGGTCACCGATCCCACATCCCAAGAGCCGCAAGGCTGGGAGGGGAAAAAACCCGGGGAGGACTTCTCGCATTGCCATCCATACCGAAGGTAAAGGCGGGCGAAGGGCGGTCCGAGCCGGGGGCCCGATGTGGCGGGCGGTTGTGACCAGGCCGGTGTCGTGAGACTAGGGCCAGGCAAACCATGCCACGAGGGGTAGCCTGTCCCCTCACCTCTGGGCGCAAAGCCCGAGAGATAGGGGGCGAAACCCCGCTTGGTAGGGTGCCGAACGCATAACCCATCCAGGTACCTGAAGTGGCGGGCGGTTGAGACCCGGTCAGTGTCGTATGACAAGGGCCAGGCATACCAAGCCACGAGGGGTAGCTAGTCCCGTCACCTCTGGTGCGAAGCCCGAGGACAGGAGCAAACCCCACTGGTAGTGCCGAAGGCACCAAACCACCAAGGTACGATGGCGAGTGGTGCGCGGTGAGACTCAGGCGCTTGAGGGTATCCCGAGCTGATAGCCGTGGGCGAGCCCAAGGCTCCCGCCAGCGAGAACGACGCGTAGCGTGTCCAGGTAACAGGCGCGCGTCTGCCGATGAATGGGCTCCGAGGCGTGGCAGGTGTGCGCGTTGACGCCAGAGCCCCTCCGCCTCGGTTACTGTCGGGAGACGGGGGCCCAGGCCGTACCATGCCCGTCCACCTCTGAGCGCCGTAGCCCTGAGGGGAGGGAGCGCTACAACCCGCCTTCGGTGGGGCCGAGGCACAAATCCCTACCAAGGTCGCAGATCCCGGCCTCTCGCGGCCTGCCATGGGCAGCTCCGAACGGCTGCATCCTGAGGCGGATAACGACAATCCCCGACGTGGTGATATGAAACGCGTAGGCTCCAGTTCGACGCCCACGCACGTGCGTGAAACAAACCCCCTGCGCGCCTGAGTGGCAAATCCCATAGGCGATAGCCGGTGAGCAACCCCCAGAGCGTTTACCACCAGCGCCGAGAACCGACGTGGGTGTCGGTTGCACACTGCCGACGTAGTCGCGTAGCGACCACCAATGTCCGGGGACCTGATGGAGTGGGTGTCCCCAGACCAGTGGAGTCCACCTGCGTGTCGGCAGAGGCTGCAAAAAGACTCGACGCGGTAGCCAACAAATCTTACTCCGACCCATCGACTCGGGCTGTCACAAGGCGGACTAGTACGGAGAGGCGTCCGGGGCAGACTGGGCTGGCAGGGAGCGAGAATCCCGAAGATTGTCGGAGTCGGTCATCCGATCCCGATCCAGGGCCGCCGCCGGCTGCGGAACTCCCGGTATGCCGGGGTCCAAGCCAGAGGCCGCGTGGCGGGGTGGTGGGGACCAGGCCGGTGTTCACGACGAGGCGGGTGGAGTCTGCACGAGGAGGTACTCCATGTCCGTCACCCTGCGGCGAAGCCCAAGGAGTAGAGCGGAAACCCGCTGGATGTGCCGAAGCAAGCCGGCACCAAGGGAATCGCGTGATAGTCCGGCACGGCTCGGTCTGACCAGGGCAGGTCCGAGCGGCCTGCATCGCTAACGGATAACGGAATAGCCGCCGGAGCGGTCGCCGGTGTAGAAACAGCCGGGTGCCGAGAGACCAGGTGCGTGAGAACGAACGCCCGGTGGGCGCTTGGCGATCCCAAGGGAGTAGCCGGAAGAGCCCTGGACCACAGGCAGAGAACGACAAAGGCGTGACGGGGTAGGCACTCCGGAACGTGGGGAAAGCGTTAGCAGAAACGTGCGACGCACGTGTCCCAAACCGGTACGCGGCACCCCCAGGGCATTGCGGCCAAACGGGAAGGCGCACGACTCTCATCCCTAAGTGAGACAGGAAACCGCAATGGCTGGCTACACGCGGGGGGGCGAAACGGGGTGTCGTGTGGACACGAACGGTGGTGTGGCGCAGGGCGTGCCCAAGGGATGCCGAAAGCCCCCCTATGCGGCCACCAGCCGGACCGACACACGAGCGTGTACGGGCGTGGGAGGCACGCGCACGCAGGGAAGCGTCGAGGCCCTCATGCCTGGGGGCGTGACCCATGGGAGTGGCCGCCAGCGCAGATGAACGTGCGGCGCGACGGGTCCCAAACCGGACGCGCACACCCACGGCGGCGCTGAAGCGAGAGACGTGGGCGACGGTACTGCGCCGCATTCTCCGAAGGCAGACAGAACCGCAAAAAGTTCTGTGCACCACTGCGGGGGGCCGGGCAGACTCTGAGAGACAGAACCCGCTCCCGGGGCTGAGACAACCGAGCACGGACAAGTGCGTGAGGTCACCCGGCAAAACGTGCGACGCACGAGCGCTGGGGGCTCTGCAGCTACAAGACCCTGAGACGACTTAGAGGATGGTGGAGCCAGCGGCTGCGACACAAGTCACTGGCGAGACGCCCCCCTGGCTTAGCAGAGAGGGTTGTTAAATATATTTTCTCGATATAACAGTACATTTATATTTTTACCGTAAACATATTTAAAAGTTAATTAATCTCTTCGGGACCGAGACCGCTCTGCCGCGGCAAGCTCTTAAAAAGCACAGCATGTAATAATCTCTGACGCGCTTATGAAGATAAATACGTCTTAATAAATCATGACCACCAAGTAACTCTTTGTCGAGGTAGGTCTAATAACTTGTATATGATCTATTAGATGCGCGACGTCATCTCGCCTGCCATTATTTTTCACCCATTTCTAGTACCTATTATGATTCTGTTATTGATACGTCCAACCATGTAAATAATCGCAACTGACAACCTATAGATCTGACAATCTTCTGGATCATATGCAAGCAATAAATCTCGATGTCATAACTCATAAAAATGATTCACGTTGCTAATCTAAACTAACTGAGCCATCACTGGTACGTTATAAGGATCGCTCGTTCACGGCAACAGACATCTCACATATTAATATGCTTATAAATCCTCTCGTCTCGAATATGAACAGGCGAGACGAAGAAATAAAGTGTGGGCTGGGGACGAAACGGGACGAACCCGAGTATTGATGATAGTCCATTACCAAATATATTATCTGTATGGAATGCATAGATAATGAGGCGACTATGATCCAATATAGAGATGATATTGGCATAACATAGATACCTAACAATATACATCATATATCCTCTCGCATATATCTCTAAACATATATATATGTATTATTATATGATCTGTCTTTACATATAATATCTCAAATTCAACATCTCAAATATTTCTACAATTCACATTCAATCTTCACTGCTTCTGTACCAGGCTGCGCCAATAACACACAACCTCTCATCAAATGACACTCCATCGTGACCCTATTATCATCCATCCATCATCTCAAATATTGATCACCATAATTATATTATATCTCAATCTCCTATAGAAAATCAAAGTAGCAATAATTATTACAGCCCTATGAAAGTAAACACATAAACTGGTATCTTAAATTAATAATTTCAATATATCGACTAAATGAAAAATTACGTTATAATTGAACTATCTGATCCACATCATTATAGTAAAGTAGCATATGATTATTAATACAAACCCATATAAGGTGATTATCGATCAGCTGTAAGATACACATTCCACTAGAACATGAGTATCCAAATGTAAAATTAAAATCCAGCCGCCTCCCAATATAACACGTATAAATTATGAACTTTACATAACATTACTATTACTATCAAATATGCTATACAAATCTATCACATAATAATAAATATATTTATCTAATCTTCCCAAAATAATTACATATCCAAAATTATTCATTCTCTTATAATTCATTTTCTTGCTTTTTCCAAATATTCTTGTTATCCTAATACTAACCAAACACAGTAATCAATTAAACGGTGCATAGGAACTTGGTTGAGAGTGGTAATATCACAGGTTATATTGTAAAACGCCCGGAAAAGACTTATCATATCCTGGCACATTTATAGAAATACGGAGAGTACCTAAATCAAAGTTCAAATATTAAGACACTCTCCTCAATTAATACTAACGCTATAGAGTCATAAAAGCGTATATCAATAGCTTAACGAGTAAATCTCAAAAATCATGTAGACTAATTTAATATTAACTTCCATATTAAATCATATAAAAAGGTGATTCTCAAAACATACTCTACACCATCGATCAAAAAGCAAAACTTATATTCTTCCGATGACTCACACCAAAATTTTAATACAGAAATTATGAAGAATTTATTTTATTTCACACTATTAATGATCTCTTCTTTCATCATTCTAACTATCTAAGCTGCCAATATCATTTTCTGTTTCTTCATCATCCATCTAGTATGTTTATTCGAAGTTATGGGAGTGCAGGGATAGGATAAAATGTTTATAGTCTATTGTGGTTCGGTCTTAGCATTGTTCTCGGGAACAAAAGCAAGGTAAGAGAGGGTCATGTGATTGTTGAAGTAAATACCTCTGTTACGTCACCAAATGGACTCTAAACTGAAAAATAAAAATCTTAGCCACTGAATATTTCTGCCTATTGTCTGGTGTCAGACTTGTCAGATTGAAAGATAAAAACATAACATATGGAATGCATAAACTGGGCACAGATACAATCTTTCATTAGAATGAGGCTATTCTATCAGTCCTAATTTCAAATTTGTTCATATGTGTCTATGTGCCTATGTGTTCAACAAAACATAATTTTGTTATAAATGAGGTATTTGGTTGGGTTTTGAGCACCTCATTATAATAGGAATAGACTGTATACCAATATATTGTAAATTGAACAAAGGAAACTGACCAGAAATATATGATATGAAAAAATGAGCAAAGAAAATGGGGTACAATAAGGATTCGAACTTGAGATCTCCTGGCTACTCATAGTACCCCATTTTCTTTGCTCAATTTTCCAATATATTAGTAAAATTAGCACTAATTTTATTATTTAGCCTTGATGTAGTGTGTTCTGAAACCATAAACTGCTACAAGCTCGTTGGGTTGAGCAAAGTTTCCTTCCAAAATGACAACCATAAGATGATTCTGAAGACCAGTATATTGTATTCTAGATTGTCCACTATTTTTATAATATTGTACTTACACAAATATTGTGATTTAGCTTTGATGTAGTGTGTTCTGAAACCATAGACTGCTACAAGCTCGTTGGGTTGAGCAAAGTTTCCTTCCAGAATGACAACCACGAGGTGATTCTGAAGACCAGGTACAGCCATCAGAGATTCCAGGGTTCTTTGAAGTACTTCCAGATCAGATCCTTCAAGGAAAAACAAAGAATTAGGTTGGTGAAATGGAAACTCTTTTTGCCTAATTGATCCTGGGCTCAGTAGCCACTGAGCAGCACCAGATCGATGTTGCTCAATCCATTTCTTGTAATAAGAATAATAATAATAGTTGCGATTCATATAGCGCCTAACATGAAACAATTTCATTTCTAAGCGCTTTACAATTATTATTATTATTATTATTATTATTAGAGGTTAACTACACAGGGTAGCAGCAACTAACATCTTTTAAAATATTTAGGTATGACGCGGCCCAAAGAGCTCTATCCTGAGATAGAATAACTGATGTGGCGATAAAAAACAGGCAACCAAAATATATAATTACATTTCTTCTCCATTGCTGAGAAGGGTAGATGCCATTAAATCACAGAAATCTGAACATTAAATGATGGCAGTAGAGTGATCAGGATTAGAATTCAATCTCTCTCTCGTTCTTACCTGGTACAACTATGATAGGTGTAGAGTAGGCAGGATTGGAATTTAAACTCTCGTCATCTAGTTGCAAGGGCATGATGGGACGGTGAATGTTGACTGGTGAACACATCTCACGGAAGTTAGGGTGGTACTTCTGACAGAACTCAGTCTTTTTCTTGAGACCCATCACTGCGTTAGTGACTGACGTTCCATTGACTGTACACAATGAATGAGAAAGTAATGTTAACTCAGAGACAGAAGACTGTATATCATAACCTAAGAAAAGTTCCCAATGTATACTCATATTTAAGATCAAGAGCATAATGTGCAGTTACATAAATTAACAGTTAATTTTCCTATCTACTAACTAATTCAACCAGTTATGCTGCCAAATTTCAGGACAGAAACAAAAGTTCAACAAACTTTACAATTCCTGTTTATCAACAAATTAATATGACAATGATAAAAGCCTAAAATCCTATTCTCTCCCAATTCATCCTCAGATTCTAAGATATGTCATGCTCAAAGGGATTAGTCATCAGAGGTTAGAATCTCTACAATCTTTCAGTAAGCCATTTACATACATCTGCCACTTATGACCCACATGAGAAATAAGGTTACATGGCAGGGAAAAAACTTCCCTTGAATGCTTCTGTGCCTTCAATCTTTTTCACTCTCAGAATGTTGTTAAATCCAATTATTATTAAAACATACAAACAACTTTGATGATGACTTACTAAATTTTGGTATACACTGCCAGATCTCAGCCTTGGTTCCCCATCCATCGATAAGATCTTCACTGACCTTCTCGTAAGGGGTCAAACCAGAGATACCTTTCTGGCCAATGAAAACCCACATCTCACGATAACCAAGATCCAGAATCTTAGATGCTCCTAATCTCTGAAGCTCACGCTTGGTTTCAAAGCCAAGTCTGAGATAAATAAAGAGACACAAATGTAGTTTGAAAATATTTCTGAGTTTATTTTTACAGAGGGTTATGCGGAGAGAGCTTCTCATATTAAAGGGGTCAAACCAGAGATACCCTTCTGACCAATGAAAACCCACATCTCACGATAGCCAAGGTCAAGAATCTTAGACGCTCCGAATCTCTGTAGCTCACGCTTGGTTTCAAAGCCAAGTCTGTGATTAATGAAGAGACAGAAATGTATTGTGCAAATATTAATCATTTATTTGTTTAGAAAATGAGATATTGGTGCTCTACACATTCCCAAAGTGAAATGCATTCTAACAGACAACCCCCAAATTGAAATAAATGAAGCTTATTTCCACTCATGATATTTCAAATTGGTAAACCAGTAAATTTTCCTGATTATCTTCTTGTTAAATATGAAATGGCTCCTAACTAGGCAAACAGAAAATGAAAACTGATGTGTGATCGGGTTAAAAACTTAAATGATACACTCCAGAGTGGCATGGGGTCAACACATAAAAGGCCCAAAGACTATCCAATCCTGTGACATCATGTCAGCATTTCTGAAACATAACCAAAGGCTAGAGACTCATAAATACAGTACAATAAAACATTTTTTTTTTTTTGCTGCTGTGCAATAGCAAAGTGGACTTGCAAAAAGCTGTGACAATGAATATGCCCAAAAATGGTATTGGTTTAGCACAATACAGAAAGGATAATCTGTGGGGTACGTTACAAAAGAGTTGGCTGAACACTATGATGTATTTTTCTATCCAATAACAAGGATCTGGAAGACTCATTGCACAAAAAATAACAATTAATGATTTTATTATGCAATCTCTTCGCACCTGTTGAGGATGTGCATCCATTGCACTCAACAATAGATGGATTGATCAGTATAATGAACTGGAGTATATGCTTTACTCTATATTGTCATACGATTATTGAGGTGTACTCACTGTCTAGAAGCCTCATCAAACGTAGTCCCAATCACCATCATACCTGGACCTACAGATCTCAGAAAATCTGCACATTTTGTGTCATGCGTTGCTATAACAAATAAGAAAATAATAGTAACATAAATTCCTAATGCGCTCATGTCGAAAATCTTCAGACCAAGGTGCAACAATATTTGAAATACAATTTGCAATTAGAATATACTACTTGGCTTCAGCATAGCTGGCCTTATATGACACCCTCAAGTTCAAAGATAATGTATCTTTGCTCTTTCGACATTAGCTTAATAGAATTAGACTGACACAAGCAGAGTTTGATGACATTTTACAAACTTGCAGCATAATAGTGGACCTCATAAGACTTTTGACTCCAGTGTGTAAGTTCCCACAGAGCATCTTGGTTTGGCTGAAAAGTTATAGTGTATTTAACAAAATGGAAGGAAAGACAACAAATACTGGATAACATTCATATCCCTTAGTCTCCCCAAACCTTTGATGTACTTGGTAAAATCGATCCAGGATACACTGAAACTTTTGTATTAAATCCTGCACAAATTTAGTATATTAATATCACTATCACTATCAATATCATTACTAAGAAAAAAACACATTAAGAGAATGGGAATGGAGTAGCTATGATGCACATACCTGAATCATATGTATCAAAGCTGCCTGACCTCACAACCTGAGCAGTATGTGGATCTACTACTAGGAAGTTTAGTCCTCTTTTCGCTGGGCTCACTGAGTCAATCTTATAGTCACTCAGCATTCTGTGGATACGAGAATTTCTTTTTTAATATTTTGTTTTGTCATTCAATGAATGAATATTACAAATATTTGGTAAATAGTAACAGAGATACATGTATTATATCTCTGTGTATTTGGCTGACTGTATGCCTTTGTCCTTCTTTGTGAGTTTGAGTGTGTGTGTGTGTGTGTCTCTCTCTCATTCACAATATGTTTCGTTGAGTAAGGGTTGGGATATATTTATTTAATACCAGAACAAGGGTTTTATTTACATAAAATTCAATGACTCTATAAAATAATTATGATAAGGATTGTAAAAAGCTTAAGAAAATTATGCATTGGTGAACATTTCAATTGTCTAGTCATCCCTTGTTTTTATTGTACACTTTAAACACACAAAAAATAAGGTGAAATGATTATTTTCACTGACTTACGTTTTGCCATCAAAACAGACCTTTGGAGAGATCTTACTCTTCTTTGACATGTGACCTGATTCAACGTGAACAGCAACTTCATTACTCTCACATATACGAGTCACCATGCACAGGTTCTGGTATGGCTGCCCTTCAAAGTTGGACGCCTGCTTCTTCTGAGTCACTGCAACAAAACAGATTTCAACAACAATTAGGGACATCACTGTAAATAGGGGTGAAAGTGATGACCTGCCGACCATCGACAAGGTCAGGCCAAGGCCATGAAGGATCCATTAGCCGATATAGGACATGGTAGATACAATCATGTAGGTCCTCAGTTTGTCCATATTCAACCAGATTTGAATAGTTATATTGACCTAAATACATTCCAATTAACAAGGGAATTTAAGATTTGAAAATAGTGCAATTGCTTTGAAATAAATAAGGGCAGCATTCCATCAACATTTCTTATCTGACAAGTTTTCACAGATCATTTTTCATTTTTTTTTTGCTCGATTTCAGCGTTTTCTTGCCATTGACGGCTGGGAAAAGAGTGGAAATATTTTTTCAGTAAATTGCACGCATGTCGGTTCGTGGGACTATGATCGGTCAAAATGCTACATCACGAAACGCAGTGTGTGGGACCACAATGTAACTTGCATAGAGGGTTTTTTTTTAATGACTTTGATGCGGACTGATATCTTAACTTCATTTTGATCAGCTAAGAAGCATTGTTACTACAGTATGGTAACTGTCTGATAAAACAGGACTTATCAGATAAAATATCTAACAAGTCCTTTCATGAAACGCCCCCCTCCTCCCCCCGATTCAAATACCCATCCTCATCAGATTTCAATAATGTAAGCACATAGTATCACAATCATAGTAAGTATGCATATTGTAAGTAAAAAAGACTCAGACGTTAAAGAAAAGTAATTCCTGTACGGCTAGATCATTAATCTTAACCCAACACAGTTTAACGCCTACTCATATAATATCAGATTCCTTTTCCTGTATCTACCATGCATGTGTGTGTTGGGTTGCTTACATAGGCAAAACTGAATAATAAACACACTCTGCACCAAAGCTGGTGCCATGCATTTAGGGAAGATGTAAACCCTTTAATTCTTGTAACACTTTCACCTATTTCATGTATTGCAGCTGCACAAAACTATATATATATTTTTTTATCCTCTGAGCCTCTTTAAGTAGCATTTTGATGTTTAGTATATTAGTTATAAATGCTGTATCTAAAAAAAGTCACTACAATGCTTGGAAATGACTAATTTTCTGTTATTAATATCACGACACAATTTCTTTCAATATTAAAATGTATCGTATCATATATTATTGTCATGACAACTGAATCTGCTGATAATAGGGAGAATACTCACATGGTATTGAGAAGCATCCCTTGACCTCTGTCTGTGCTCCCCATTCTTCATTGGATTTCTTCATCGTTGACTGTTTGAGAATCAAAATATGAAATGAAAACAACCAATATTTAAAAGACAAAGATTTGTACAACACAACTATGTAACTATTACTGTCAGTTCCAATAAAAATTTTAAATATGCTTATTCAATAATTACAACAATTTTACTACGTTATAATAAAGGCATGTTCTTTTAAAGCGGTCACAACTTCTTACTGACCATTCATTCCTTAACATTAAAGATATCGAAATTGAGCATCACCATTTAAACATCAAATGCAAACTTAGTACATTTCTTGATACATTGGGCATGATTTGTAGCTTTCTTAAACTCTCTAATACCGGAAATTAAAGGTTTCTCCCATGTATGATAGAAAGTTACAATTTCCTCATTCATTACATTTTTCATATTGACAACAAATTTAGTAGTATCCATAACATTTCATTTGCATTGAATATTCTGATCCACATGCTTTCCCAATGAACAGGGCACACCAACCTTTTCATGCTCTCCATCATGTTCAACATGCTTCTGCCCTATGAATGCCCACATGGAACGATAGCCTAGGAGATGGGCTTGTCTACTCCCAAAATGATCCTCAAATATCTTGACAGCTTCCGGTGCTAATCGGTTCGTAGCGTCATCAAACGTTACCACCATGATCATATCCCTTGGGGGTACACCATCCAGGAATGCTTTCAGATCTGTACTGTCTGATCAGGGATAAACGAGATATGATGGAAAGAATTAATGGAGATAGAAATATAGGAAATCATTGGCAAGCTAATAGGAACACCAATTTTTATACACATACCTTAAGAACGTACATGTATAGCAGATTTTATCACAATTTTGCTTCAATTTCATGACCGTTAATTAAAAAGACAATCAGGGGTATGAGTGACCACAAATTAAAATGAGGTGAAAAGGTAAAAAAAAAAGAAGTGAAAATAGCTTAGAGAATTTAAAGAGCTCCCATACTTTTGTAGAGGAAAGCTGAAGTAAGCTGAAAGTAAGTTGAAAAAAGAAAAAAAAGAAAAAAGAAGCTGAACTCAGCTAAAAAGCCGGACTAACATCCCCATCATATCTATTGTATACATACTCAAAAGTATGAACTTGTAATGGTAAATGTATCAAAATCATATTCACCCTTATTTCCCAAAATAAATTTCCTCTTGTAATTTTTTTGCATTATTTTGAAACCACCCTGATGAATCTCTTCAAGCACATATACCTTTTAAATTGCTTTGTTTCCTGGGTTCATTTCGATATTGCAGACATCCAAATTATCGGAACATCAATCATACAGAAATAGTGTAAAATATTGCTATAATTAGTAACTTGAGTAGCCAAAACACTTTAGATATTGATTTGCTAAATGCTATAGTCAGAACTGGTCACGCAAGTTGCACAGACTGGAGTCTGACAGCTGACAATTCTGCGATTTCTTGCATGGAACCCTGCATCCAATTTGCCCTACAATGATTTTCAATACAGACCGGACATAGAGATGTGTGCGAAAGACACAGGACCGGTTGTAACAATGGTATCAACCCCAATAGTGTACCATTATACCACCCATAAAATAACAAGAGATGACAGATAAGTTTCATATTATTAACAAATTAATCTATCTTCTCTCATTATATTATGATGTCAGGATTACCCATCCATTGTTACACCAATGTTACAGTAGTTAGTAAAATCTATCCTGACTAATAATAGTTGTCTAATTGTAAAAGTACACCGACTGGTACTCAATCATTTAGTGTCCAAAGGCTACCAAAACGTATGCAACATAATTAGCATAATGTACACTTTTTATCAAGAGAATACATTCATCAGGTATTCCAAATTGTTTGATCCTTTGGGACAAAATAACGAGCAGTTGTTGTCATCAGTATCAAGGTGATCAAAATATCATATTCTTTGATAGTTTCTGCAAGAGTTAATGCAGTGTGTACCACAGTAGCCCTCCACCTCTTTCCATAGTACGAAAGCAAAACTCACATGTCTGCAAAAGTTATTACAGAATAGAATCTGACCCTGCAGCATGACCTCAACTGACCTCCCTTCCATTTCAAACAGTTCACATAAACCCTACTGTTAATACTTTTCAGAGACTTCCCAATAAGTGGTATGCCACATGTATGATTCCATGACATTTGCTTCAGAGACAACTGCTCCAAGTCTGTAAACTCCATACACTAATCAAATGACAAATTAAAAAAAAAAAAAAATCCTGGATTTAACACTATACACTAAACCTTACATAATAGTGAACAGTTATATACGGCCACCAGAGGGGGTGGTTAGAACTACTGTATAGTACCCGAACTGACGCGAAGAATGCGACTATTTTTCCTGAGGGGCGCAGCAACGTAAATGTGGTATGAAGATGGGGGCTTTGCTCTCAGCTAGCCTCGATCACTCGATAGGCCACTATCGCTTGATCAAGTCGTGGCTATTCGCAGGTACTATTCACGGCTCAAGGGAATATTCCCGGCTTGTGACGTCAGATGTAAGGATTAGTGGCATTTTTGCACAATTCATGACGTTGGTTGGTTGGAACTACCTTTGGTCACATGATGGGGTTTAGACCAATCACCTATTAAGATTCTTACCATGACGGATATAACCTAAATTGTAACCCTTACCCAAAATCTTAGTCAAAATAATAAAGCCCAGAGTAATTTTCGCTGGAGCAAATGTCGTGTCACCACATGTATACAACCATTTGATTATAGCCAATCTTGATCTTCCTTTTACAACAATTGTATTTATAATTTTAGTGCATCACAAGAATATCTTCTTGAGCTGGAAAAAAGCCAAGCCGAGGGCTACAACATAGCAATTGATTGTGCGGTGATTTGATGTACATGTAATACCAAATACACCATAAGCCATTTATTTTGCGTTGACTATGCATGATATTTTGTGATTTTGGACTAGTTCCGGAAACTCCGAAGTGGATAATTTTGTGATCTATTCATTACTAAAAGTGGCTTTATATTGAAGTGAAAAGCGGTTACTGTCATATCGCTTCATAACTGCGTGTTAGTGCAAAAATGCTGCAAGGCAATTCCCAGTTAGTGCTCAACAACTGAAGCTGACTATTAGTACAATATCCAGACTGGATGGACCAAGCCTACTCAAAAGCCCTAGAGAATCTAATGTAATGGGAAAGGTGAACTACGGGTGCACACAATAATTGTGAGCTTTCAAATTATTTTCAAGGTATGGGAAGAATTTCATAGTAGAAAGTTCCACTGAAAAGGATTGCATTTCAAATGGCATCATAGTGATAATATGACAAAAAAGCCGATATGTTCAGGACCCGAACATTTGTGTGCACATGTAGTCCCATACATGCATTTTTGAGTGCAGTTACACTCCGAAGAATTTGGTAAATTTCTTATAATTTTCTTGATTCCAAAACCTCACAGCAAAATAACAATTCTTAGGTGCATCGTTATCAACCTTTCCCAACACTTTGAGACAGTTTCTTCCACAATTCAATCTCATGACCACCACACTAATTTAGCTTTAACCATTATTCCCAGCATATGCTATCAAGTTTGTGGTGCATACCTCACTTAATTTTATTAACATATCTCCATTGATGCATACCTCCAATTGATGATAGCTGTGAAAAGTCTAAAAATTAATTCACATGAAATTTGTAAATATATATATACATATTTTGATATTTATATTAATATTTCAATAATATTTATTACCCATACATACAGTTTATATCTAATTCTCAATAATATTTATTATCAGTACAATATATTTCTACATGTATATTCATTTTAATAACATTACCAGTGCAATATATATCTTGATATTTTTGCTAACGGTTCTGCCTGATCAAGTTTGTCAATGAAGTTGCCTAAGAAGAATGGAACCATTACATTATGGTTTACTATCAAGTCACAATACCAAAATAGTTCTGAAGGAACGGTATAATACTGTTTAAGGGTAATCTAGTATATTTATTGTTTGGTGTCTCATGTAACTGTGATCGAAATATTTGATTTCTTACCATGTAAATAGGTGTCAAATGATCTTTTCCTCTTGACTTTCTTTGTATTTTCTGTAATTAAACACATAGAAAGTAGAAGAATGAATTATTGTACACTCTTATCATGGAACATGGAAAATTCGTTATAGAAATTCTGCACAGATCAAATCATTCTGATAGGCCTATATCATGTATCATACATTTATGCAAATAAGCTATCAATAGATTAATTCAACAGTGTTCCCATTAGTCTAACCTACAGTTGAATTCATGATCCAACATTAAACAAATGTTGGGTACACCTGTCATTGCCCATAAATTAATCAATAAATGCAAGATATATCTGTAAAGCGATAGTCTAAGTATTAAGATTTATAGAAATCAACAATATCCTTATCATAAAATAGATATAAATGGCATTCCTATGTAATGCATCTACTGAGAAAAGTAGCTCCTCAGCAAAATACCCCAAGAATGACTTACTGACCAAACTGTTTAATTTTTGTAATAGGGCAGTTCCAAGCAAAACAGGACATGGAGTTGAAATTTTAATGTGCCGCTGTGCCTTTAAAAATGCAAATTGGGATCTGAAATTACCACAAAGGCTTCTTTACAATACAACCAATCATTTAAGTTTTAAAAAATTGCGATTCAGTATTCTTGTGCTGAATAAGTGATCAAACCCAAATTTGCACATATGGGACTATGGGGCTTTAAATGCCTCTAATTCTTATATCTAGTCACTTTTTGCCAATTTTTTTGGCTTAATGTAATTATCATAGACTACTCCAACAAACTTTGGTATTAATATTTCTTTATAATGCATTTCTCCTCACGAAAAAGACTGAGAAACCAGATGTCACTCCGTAACCGTCACTCCGTAACCGGACATGGGTTCAAGTTTTAAGTCATAATTAACAAAATATTCAACCAATTTTTTTATGCAAGGTGGCATATTATACCTAGAATAACATAGAATCTAATCAATAACTCAAAATTGTGATAGCCATTTAAATTTCACAGAGTTTAAGCAAAATGTTTTCTGCTCAAATATGCATGTCCATTTTGCGTCACTCCGTAACCATGATTATGAATATTCATATCTCATTAATTAAGAGGATAACTATTAAAAAAAATTATCATTTTGAAAAGAGGGTGTCATCAGCTTTTGTAATGAACCATTTCTTTGTACATAAAGATTAAAGTATGGATGATAAACTTGTTTGAATGCTGAAATGTTGCTTCTGAATGTCACTCCGTTACCTTGGAACTGCCCAATACCATAATATGAGGTATTCCATAAACACTTTCTCTAATTAGATAACATTAATAAATTTTAAGATCAGTAAAAGATCTATTTCTACTTACCATCTATGTGCAATATATTCAATCCTCTTCCCATTTCAATCTGGGGGAAAATTCTGAAGGGCAAAAGATAAAAATGTGATAAAAAGTGAGAACAAGTCACACTAATTACAAAAATCCTGAACATGAAACCTAGTATATAGTACCCCTGATATTCTCATAACTTGAATGGTATGACAGAGTTTGTATTAATTAAACATCAAAAAGTAATATGAGAGGGATGAGATTTAAGATGAAAATCCCAACGCTGTTAATATCTTTTCATTCTCACTGATTCTGTATTGTTTTCAATAGATAGGGTTCCTACTAGACTGGGAGAACAAAACTCCCTGGGTTTTTTCCGATATATTTTCAAATTCCAGGATAATTATTTCCACCTTTCCACCTATCTCAACCTACTTTGATGTGCTGCTTATGCCTGAAAAAAAAAACAAGACCGACAACTTTTTATCAAATTCCATGACTGGAAAATGTGAAACTAATTTTCCGGATTTTGCCCGATATTCGGGTAGAGTGGGAACGTTAATAGAGATTACTACAATGTACGGTTCAATCTTGCATATGCGGCCATCAATTAACAGGACTCCTTTATCAACTGGCCATGGACCTCAGCCAGATTTCCTCTTTTATTCCTTAATAAAATTCACAAAAAATCGTCACTTTCTCCTGTTAATATTCATATTATTTTCATGTCCTTACACACAAAAATACACTATGGTAATTTACAATCATCCATCCCATAAATCCTTCTCCTCTTAGGCTATGAAATCCCCCTATAAATTTTAATAGACACGCCATACAGTGTCCCAGCATGAGATGCACACCTCTCATAACCGGCCATATCACCTAAGCAAACAGGTGCTGTTCCCAACATGACCAGATACATGTGTATGAACTGTAAAGCCTACATGACTCGCTATAAAATTTGCACAGTTGAAGGCCACTCCCAAGTTATCTCTCATTCAATACTATTGTTAATGATTAACCAATAACATTTTACATTGATAGATTCTGAACACACTGGCATCTTATGCATTGTCATCATCTTGCAGTTTGAAATTCATGCTGACATTTGCACAATGTGCATATGAGTTATTACTAACAGAGTTTTGGAAATATTTTCCATATATATATATAGTTTATTTTCAGTTTGTCATAAAATAAATTGGGCAGGGAAATTAGTAGATTGCACTGAGTAAGGGGGAAGTCCTCCCAGATATTTTTTTTGGTGTATATTTGGGGGAAAAAAAAATAAAAAAAATAAATTAGTTGAACATACCACAAAGAATAAGATATTAAATTAAATTCTAGTCAACTGATACGAAGGATATTCCTCATTATTGTTCACTCACCCATAGTCATCATTGAGACACATTTGAGGCCTGTGCTTGTTCTGAAAACCAGTCTGTATTCTGTAAGCAAACTGACCAATGGGACAAGGTTCTATGTTACTACACATAGCCTTGTCGGACAACGGAACCTCTGTTCCCGCCATTTCTAAAAAAAAAAAATCAAATAGAGTCACAAATTAAAGGATTATCCATTACACTTCAGCTTTAATGATAAACATTGCATTGTAATCGCTACAAATATGCATTATCTGGAATTTCATCAGTTTATCCCAGTGACCTTAAACCTACTCACTCCAATTTCTGATCAGATTGTCTTCCTATTCGAAATTCAAGTATATATTTTGGGATACGAATATGGAGGAACAGAAAACCACAAAACATGCTTCGACACCACCTGTAGGTATCAGCTGTTCACAAACCAAATACTGTTTTGTTTTGTTTTTTGTTTTTTAATGTGACTACTGGTCCCTAAATATTCTGGATAAAAACTTTATCTATCAAATGATCTTTAGTTTATATAGTCTCGTAAATATCACAATTATTTAGACATACCTCTTGCTAAGTGGCCATCTACCCTGTGTAATTCTTTCCTAAGATTCTGTAGAAGAACAGCCTCATTGATATTGTCTGCCTGCAGACGAGATCTCAATACAACAATCACTACAGCCAGTAGACCAATCACTGCCAGCTGAAAGGACACTGAAAATACAAAAGTAGGTGTCATCAATATTGGTTGATGAGGGAATTGTGATAAAAATGTTTTTTAAATGTCTTCTTTTACATAATTGTGGAAAAAAGTTTAATTGAAAATTGAATTGAATAGTAGTGGATAAGTATAATTGGAAATCACAAAGGATATAGAAGATATTCTGGATTTATGTTTGTCATAAATCGATTGATATGAAAAAAAAAAAAATTCGTCAAAAAATTATAAAATTTAAATATGATACATAGGGCGTATAAACCGGATTTGCAATTGAATCGATTGTGCAGGCCCAATTGTCTGGGGACAATAGCGGCTCTATTATGTTTGGGCATGGACCAATACTTTCAATTGTGTGACGTAAAGCTGAATCCGCTACTGGGAGAGTAAAAATGATACATAGGGCCAACAGGTGAGAACCGTTAATGAGGAAATTAATGACCTCTTTTAAGATCAAGCTATGACCTCCCAATAGGTAATAGTATGTATGCTTTATAGGCATTAAAATCTTACGCAATTTAATCTTTAAGAACAACTTTTCATTAAAAAAAAAAGCGCTACTTACAACTGGTCCTCCTGAATTTGCGTAGAAGTCGCATTTTGATATCTTGGCTCTCTGAGTGTCGCTCAAGACAAGATGGCTCACCAATATTTCACCATCACCACTGTAGCTAAAGAAAAAAAGGGAGGAGAAATTATGAATACTCAAATTTGGCAGTAGAATTTACTAAATAGACCAATATTTAACACATTTACTTTGTCTAATTATGAGCTAAGCCTAAGAAACGATTTTAAAATCTAGTTTGATTGTTCCTATTTATGTGCATTTCATTTTTTTCAAAACAATCAGGAAAATCAAGAAGACCATTCATAAATCTAGATCATACCTGAGATCATAGAATGAAACTAAAGTGTCATGTAATGGCTTCAATTCGAATAGGAAAAAGGAGACAGCTAATGCATTTAATGGACAATTATTTTATTTTTAATCTCGAATTATCGACGGCCTCGATCTGTCTTCTTCAGGATTTAATTCAAATTTTTGATGGCCTCCATCTTCCTCGGAAGTATTCTGAAAGAGGGAGACAAAGGCCGTCAAAAATTCTATATAAACAATAAGATTAACTCCTGATCGAGGAGGATGAAAGCCGCAAAAAAATTTCAGACAGATCTAGACTAGATCTAAACCGACCAGCTCCCGTCGCAAAGCGACGGGAACTGACGAACCAGTAGACATATTTGGTGAAGGTTTGAAAATATCTATACATGACCACAAATTTCGTGGTCAAAAATACCTTATTTGAATTCATACTCACATTGAATCTAATTTTTGAAATTTTTCCTCGAATTGGTGACATCTGCGAATGTTTCACATGAAGTAATCAACTAATAATGAAGAAAAATACAGGAAAATTGAGTCCATCAACGTATATTTCTCCGTGTGTGCATTGTCTTCGCCACAGAGTTAAATACGTCTTCGCACAGTAAAATGACGACATAGAAAATGGCAGCGATGGCACCAACACTATGAGAAGAGACAAGGCCAACGGAAAATTCATTTTGGTAAGTCAAGAAGCTCTTATTTACTTCAGTTTTTCAACGGCCGTATGTTGAAATATCATACATGCCGTTGAATTACATTTAAAGATTAGATTCATCATATTAAGCAGTATAATCACCCGATCGCTCATCATCACTGGTTATTTCGCTGTAAATGGAGGTAGTGGAAGTACAGCCCCGTCGCCTTCGGCAACGGGGCTGTGTATAGTTAGACTAGATCTAGATCTACACAATAAAGTAATTGGCAATTAATAATCAACTCTCAACTTTTTCTTAGATTATAGATCCTAGAATGAATAGACCTCTAGGCCTTCATAGAATTAAAATTATACGAATGGCAAACTTCAACATCAAGGTCACTCATTCAAGCATGAACCCAAGTCAAGAAGTCATAACAACAACAATCATGGCAAGGTCAATGCAATGCCAATGGTTTACGTTATAACTTATCCCGTTTCACTTCAGTGTTTGGCTGTGCATGCCTCATTTGGGTGATTCATTTTTGTCTATTAGTATTAGTCTTAACGTTAGATCTACAATAACTTACCACTAATATACAAGCAAATGTAGGTGCAACATCCATCAGTATCAATTCTTTGCGAACTGCAGAAATGTTCAATGTATGAATTCGAAATGTAATTTTAACAGAGCTGCAACTAGTCGCCTATTTGAAACACGTCTCGATCGATCGCCGGGCCCTGAATGCAATTATGGTGAGCGAGCAAGCAGCGCAATCGTACCCCGGTACCTTCGGCCAATCTTGCTGCAAGCTACCGTATCGCATGTCCATCCAGCAGGAAACGCCAACGGGGTTTATGTAAACATAACAGCAACCAAAATCCCGCGCGCACGGCGCACCCCGGCCTATCATGATCTTGGGGTGCCTCACGGTCTCCTTTTCAAGATTCCTCATTAATATGAAATTTCAAACAAATTTTAGATGAGTTTTGACTTATTAACTTCCATATCTTACCTTCAAATAACTTTAAACAGATGCCTAATTTAACATAGCATGGAAAATGAACAACATATCATGATTAGTGAGGTTTATAAATAGGTGTCAAGGAGATCGAGAGGAGCTTGAGTTTAAGAGCATGCCATTGGGATTGGAGATTGTAGCATATTTTGCATCATGATTTAATATGCGAAGCATTGGACTGAAGACTGCTGCTCACATTATTACCATTGTATTTTAAGTAAGTTTTTCAGACTGAACTCCGATTTTTTTTTTTCAAAGACACACACCGCGTATAGAGGCCTATAGGGAGGGGGAAACCCTTGGACTCTGCAGAGTGGCATTAAGAAAAAAAAAAGGACCCTATTTTCATCCCCGTATTGTATGGGAGGCCTCACATAAAAACTAGACACATCAAAACGATTTTCATGTCAGATATATGTCTCTTGTTATTTTGACATTTTCCACAATTATACGCGTACGGTATAGGGCAGTCAAAATTTCATGATGCAGAAAATATCAAACAAATCCAACTCATAACGTCTTGTCCCCGACCAGTAGGCAGACTGGGAACTGGAAAACAATGAAAACGGACAAGACATAAAAAGCAAACCGAAAACAGGCCTTATATATTTGAGGTCAAGTCTCATCACGGAGAAAATGCGTTTTTTAATTAGGCCTATGAGGGGAACTCCCCCGTCTGATCTTGGGCGGCTATGATCCGATGGGGCACCGTTCCGTCACGGATGGGCCGACACTTTCTTATTATCAAAGGGTCTCTTAATGTAGTAAGCAAACTGAGGAACATTTTTCAATTTTGAAAAGAGGCCTATTTAGGGTGCTTGAAAGGGTGAGAACGATTATGGAACCACACACCCCTCCCTCCGATCCCAAGTCCACCACCACCGTGCACGCACTACCACCACCACCGTACCGCGGCCACGAACTCATTGAGCCGTACGTACCCCCCCCCCTGGCCTTACTACGCGCGCGCGCGTGATTGAAAAAGGTCAAAATATAGTAGGTCAATCTCGTGACTTCGCGATCATCGACTGCAGAAAAATACATGAAGAATTGACAAGAATTAATTTGTTTACAAACTGCGGGACACCACCTGTGCCAGTGTTTGATGCTATAATGTGGTATGTATAATATTCCTTTCAGAGTATGCCTACTGATTTGCAAATTTAGGTGTAACTTTTAGATCTACGCAATCACTGTGTGGACAGTGATTTTAAAATTATTTTTGGAATATTTTTTTTTGTGGCCACTAGTAGGATGGGGGGTTGGGTGTCCGGACACTTAACAAAATTGAAGCAATGTTTTTTGCCCTTAGATTAAGCCAAAAATATAATTGAAATAATGCTTATCATCATCAATATTTGTTCTCCACAATATTTTCTAACATTTTGTGCTAAAAACCTACAAAAACATTGCTTGTAAACCTATTCAAATGACCAATAAAAATGGACTGTCCGGACACCCGACCTGTCCGGACACCCAATAACTGGGTATACCGGTACAGTACAGTATGAAGGGGGGTCATAAAGCTACGCACTTAGTTGTTGACGACTTAGAAGTCATAGTCATAGAATTTAATATTTCATATTACTATTTTTATACCATCTTTTGCTACATTTTGTGAGGATTAACTTGGTGTAAAAAACATGGAATAAAACTAACAGCAATTACGAAAATCGCGGCGAGATCGAAACCCTCTCTTCCGTTGCCGTCAGAAAAGAACGTTCATAAGTCTAGCACTCACTTGTTTGAAGTTTGATTTAACACTTTTAAATATGTGTTTTCTTCCAAATTTTCATGATATATTATGAAATAGTTACCACAATTCAATAATTTTTACCTTTTTAGCACCTTGCTTCTATGTTTAGCCGTAAAAGGTGGAATTTTGAACTTTGAAGTGAAACACTATTTTGCTATGACGGCGCCTGTATTTATGCGAGTGCATATTTTGGCCCCATTCACTTTAGCACGTATTTTGCAGTGCGTAGCTTTATGAACCGCGTAGCTTTATGAACCCCTACCATACTAGTCTCGGCCTCGCATACATTGCACTGCACTGCTATCATAGTCAGTCAGTCACTGAGTTGGTGCGTATCTCACAGAGTCAATTCTGATTTGGCATTGCCAGTAATTCTAGCCCCGTTGGCAATTTACATCATGAATTTGTCACTCTCTCTTGCAATTGTAAAGAAATCATTTTTGGAGGAGGAAAGGCCAAAGGGAATCTGGAACGGAATGTGAAAGGTGGTTAGATTCTTGGAGGTATCAAACCAAATTCTAAATTGTTTGACTTTGACTCCAGCCCCTTCATCTCATTTCATTTTTTAATGTTTTTCCCTCACAACTTGTCACTAATAAGCACACACATTTGCTTTATTATATTATATTATTAATATATTATTATTTACAAAATATAATGTTTTTTTTGTGTGGAAATTTTCTGGTATCATTGATATAAATTAATGTAATGTTTATCCTTGTGTGTAGAATGTTTGCCCTCTACTATATGACCTTGTAACTTTTTAATGAAACTGATCATTATTTTAATACATGTTAATGTTGCAATCTAGAAAGGTCAGTGTTAACATGCATTTGTAACTTTGTAGATCTATCTTGAATGGGATATATTTTTGTAATTTGCCTGGTATTGTCATGAATAATCATCATAAACTGCATTGGATTTGGGATTATGTTCTGGTCATCTAGCTAAAGGCTTAGAATTAAATAAAAAGTTGTAAGTTTTGATTTCAAGAAAATGTAAACATTCAACACTATTGCTTTCCTCCTTAATTTCTGTTTGCTATCTCTCCACCTGTGTGTTTTTCCCCCCAGATTCCTTTATTTTCTGGGATCTTACTTGTATTTATAAACTATATTTGTATACTGTGAAGAATTTTACGGCTCCCCATGTGGTTTGTCTTGAAAGAGTAAAAGAGGAAAACGAAGAAGCAAATTAGAGGGTAGAAACTAGAGTAGAGAAATTCTTTTCTTGATTGAGTCCTGAAAAGGACTGACTGTATATCAGATGTGAAGGTGAGAAGCCAGAAAGGTTCTAAGTAGCAGTAGAGAGGGCTTGATGTTCCAGTCAGCTTGACTGTCCATTCAGATGGACTTCAAAGTTCTTTGTGTTAATTCAATTAAATTCAATTCAAACTGGTTTATTAAAAATACTGAAAAGGCAGTCCAAAGACTGATACATTTCAAGATTACACTTTTAAAAATAACATAAAATATCAAGTGATTATCAGCTTTAAAAAAAAAATAAACATACAACTACATACAATAAAAAGTAGAAATGTAGGGGACAGAGGAAGAGGAGATGAAGTAAGAAAAAACAGATGCAAAGGAGAAGATGAGGAAAATGTATTAAAGAAAAGGAAAAGACAAATTAGGAAATAAAATCTTACAGTACATGCATATAAAATAGATGAATTGTGAGTAAGACATGTAAAAAAAGTGTATGAAAACAATTGAATAGGTACATAAACAATTTACTCACCAAAGCCTGTTTAGCAACAAGATACATGTAGCATGACCTCACACATCCAATCTTATAAAAATTAAAGCCAGGGGCAACTGCATTGTATGTATGTGAAGTCATTTAAAGTCCGAAAAAGGATGCGGGAAACTGACACCTCTTGAATGGAGAAAGTGCCTTCTGTAAATATTTTATGGTATGCAAAAACTTTAAAATTGGAGTGGGGTAGTGGTCTTGAAATTTTTCAGAAGATGAACCTGCATCTACAAATATGTCTCCAATATTTTTCATAATGAATTAAAAAATGTTTTCCTTCTTTATATTTTCATATCTAGGTGAAAACAAACAAGAGTAATCACATACTGGAATGACTTTGAATTAGTAGAAGGTTTAATCTCTCCATTATCATGGCTGCTTCATCTAGTAAGGTGATAGATCAAGATCCAGTGTCAAGGCTTGCAGGTTTCCTACGACACAACAAATCTGGTCAGTAAAGATGTTTCCCAGGTTATGTTCTGGATGATTGAATCACTCATCTTCTATTAATGGTTTTATATGCAGTGGACTAAGCCTACATGTACCTACTTACAAAATGGCTGAATAATGTTTTTATTGTCATACTATCATATACAAAGTAACCCCAAATCCCATTAATTAGTTGCTTCAAGAATTTAAACAAAGAACTCAATATTTTGTGTCATGTTCGCCATATAGCTCTTCAATTAGAATTATTATCGCCTTCTAAGAACTATCCATAAACTCAAGTACATTTGTTATCTGATCTGTTGTTAGACTCTTTCTTGTACATGTACTTCACATTCTCAAGAAAATTGAACTTCTGAGGTATTAGTAAAAGATCACATATATAATTGATAAGAATATCCTGATCCATTTCCCTTTCAAATGTTACACCAAACATGAAAGCGAAGTTCTAAGTTGACCATTATATTATGTTCCTTTCAGAGAATTACTCTAAAATTCACCAGAAATCATGAAAGGAATATGACACACTTTCACACATCGTTTCATGCATTGCAGACAATGTGAGATGTTCTTTGATCAGTTACATGCCAATTATCTTTTTGCTGCCCAAACCTTATGTATACCCTAGCTTTATCTTTATGGCAATATGAAAATAAGAAGTTTGTATATTGTTGTTCTCTTATGCTTGTTTATTAATCTTCTTTTTTTTTTTCCTTCCAATTCTAGATATAAAAGTGCTAACAGGAAAGAGCAAGTTGTCCCTGACTACCATCTATCTATCAATATTGAACCGCTGCTTTGCTACAACTCATCCCACCGACTCCTCTACAGAGGTTGTAGAAGGTGGTAGGAAATATGATGCTGAATCTGTGAGGTACCTGAGAGATATTCTTCATAGGACAGTGGGTTTGAAGGTTAGTCTGAATGTTTTTTTTGTTTTGTTTTTTATTAGGGGCCGTAGGGTTAAAGCTGGTGTATAGTGTTGGGAGAAGGAAAAATTTAATTTGGATTCACAGTTAGATAATATGAAAGACTGAATCCTATAACTGTAACAAAGAAAGTTATATTACATGGAATCTCGTTTTAATGTCTTTATTTCACGATATTATAGTATAAAAAAGATAAGTCGGGGATCCGACTCATCTTTGTGTGCGCTAGGCGTTCACATGGAAAACCAATGGGGATTCTCTTGTGTGGGTGATACACACAGATCGCTACACTCCATTCATGCGGGAAGTTCGGGGGACTGGACAACCCAGCAAAGGTCTCAAAACCCGTTACAAATTGTGTTTGGATTCAAACATTTCACTGAAATTCACCGGAAATCGTGAAAGGAATATCACAAGACCTCTCACACATGTCTTTTAGTGCAATGTGAACAACATGAAACTATATTTAATCGGTTTTATGCTGATTTTTTTTTTTTTAACCAAAACTATACACCAGGTTTAACACTGTGAGGGTGGTTGTATATATGTAGGCAACGCTCAACACTAACATTTTTTTGTGGTTGCCCTGTCGGGCAACCAGATATCCATTTCCCGCCAAATTTGGTTGCCCGAATGAAAAATCTGGTTGCCCGAAAAAAAACCCATTAAAATCAAAGATCTTTGTTTGAGTCACCAATCACACATAAACAGCTCATTATCATGGTTATGGCTCATTCTTCTGGTTTGTGGTTTCATTTATAAGTGTAGGTTCATAATAATAAATCATTAATCCACTTATTAAAACACAAAGACAAAGTACTAAAAACACCATAATTATTGGGGTATACGCCGCATATTTTTGCCATTAACAAAAAGTCAAAAGTTAAGCGT
>CALNVZ010002100.1:3343094-3380160 GCA_940671915.1 Paracentrotus lividus
AAATATGCATATGGAATTGACAATAATTCTTTGTTATTGAAGTTATTTAGCGTCCAATCAGAGGGACATTTTTTTTGGGACACGCTGTATGTCTTTCCAGGACAAGGACTGTGGTTCAAGGCATTCCAATCGACACCAAGCTCCTTGCTGCACGAGGCCATCTGCCTTATCCATGTTTAGAACATGTTAGCCTTCTTCACCTCTCAACCCCTCTCCTCCGCAACAGCGACCAGGGGTAGGATAAGCTTTGTGAAATGTCTACTGATGCTAATGCTTGTTGTGCATGGAAAATTAAAACGTGTTTAGCAGATATTCTTTGTCCTATCCTTTCAATATATGCATCATTCCTATTTCGTACAGCATCAGTGGCCATCATCAGTGGAAGAACCCAAACTTCAGGCACCACAACTTCAATTTACTTGGGAGGGCACATCTGTTGATATATTTCAGTCCATCTTTCACATCGCCTGGACCTCATTAATCTGGTTCTTGTGAGACAGCTCCTTATTGAACTATCACCACAAGCTCTGGACAGGGGCTTCTGATATTGTTGGAATGACCGCATCCGCTACACTGTAACGTGTCCTGTCATCTACCCTTCCTTGATTTCTTTGGTTTGAACTTCCTGCACCAGTTTATCAGTTGGTCCATGTGCTCAATAGCCTTCATCGATTGAGTAAATTCAGGTCATCCATGGAAGCTCGTATTTCTTGCAGCTTGAATCCAGGTTTGATCTTAATACCTCGATAAATAACTTGAAAATGCAGCTACACATGTACATGTAGTTACTTCCTCTTTTGCAATGACAAATAGGATTTGATAGATAGCACACTCCATTGGAATGCCTACAGGCTGGAAGAACTGGTAAACTGATGTGAATTCCTTGTTGGCAAACCTCATCTTGAAGTCCTGAAAGTAGCAATTCAGGAAGTTGCTATGAGTTTGTCCAGAATGTAGAAAAAGTCATGGATGGTAAACCAAAACATTGAGTGCAGCAATGACCCATATGCGTAGGTACGGAACAAAAATTCTTTTGGCCACAGGGGTCGTGTTCAGTCTGCTTCGTCGGTCAATTATTATTATTTTCTATCTTTTTTTTTTGTGTTTTATTTTTTTACTGGGGGGGGGGGACAGGCCAGTTGACCCTTTTCTTTTGATCCGTGCCTGGAATTATTCGAATAATGTTCAAGTAACTACTGCGTGTTTATACAAATCATAATGAATGAACTCTTTCCTTTTGATTACAAACTAACGAGATTAAAATAAGATCTGCTTTCATATAGAGAAGGTTTTATGTCGACGTTCATGGCACGCAGAAAAATGGCTTCCCACAAGGGAGTGTCCTTGCCCCTCTGCTCTTCAACATGTACACTAATCACCAACCATTACACCCCAATGTAAAGAGTTTCTTGTGTGTTGATGACCTCTGCATTGCCTCACGTGAAAATTCCTATGAAGAAGTCAAAATAACTCGTTTATATGCTGCAAATCCCTTTGCTAGTGAATTTTGAAAACAGTCAAATAAGTGTCTTTCACCTCTAAAACACAGGTGCCCAACGAAAATTGAAATGGAAATCTACATCAACTGCTCAAACATGTCCCTGCGCTGATCTACCTAAATTTGACATTACATTGTTCCCTTACCATGCTTACATATGAGAAGCATATTGCCACGACAAAGCAAAACTAGGAGCCAGGAATAACATTCTAAAGAAGCTAGCTAACACCAGATTGGGATAACCCCTCCATATCCTCTATATAATTACAATCATGCCAAATAGAGACTGGATCGAGACATATAGTTTACTTCACTCCGAGGAATCCCTTGTTACCTCTGCACACAATCGAAGACCATCTCTGTGGACAAGCCACCTCAAATAAATGCCAAACAAAATGTACAAAAGAATCTCTCTCATCAGGTTCTGATGAGCCATAGCACACCTAGTCATGCCTGAACCACCTTAGGACATGCACAGGCACCGTTGACACAGGACAGTATAAGGTCCTAACGGAAAATGGGGATACAGCGCAGATGGACAAAATAAGTGTGAGTGTGGGAAAGAGCAAACCAAGGAACACCTTCTGGTATGCACCTACCTGATGGAACTCTGTACCCTTGTAGACCTGAAAGAGTTTAACCCCAGAGCACAATCCTGTAATAAACACCGGTGAATGTTATTCAAATTTAAAGCGAAAATATTGTTATGGTCTTAAGATTGAATTGTGGAAGGAACTGTCTCTTAGTGATAGGGAAAGGTTGATAACAATTTGAAGAGCAATCCTTTGTAGTGGAAATTTCTACTACAATATTCTATCTAAATACCATGAAAATAATTTGAAAGCTCATGATAATTTGTTCATCTTTCCCACTACATCACATTATCTTTAAGGTAGTGACACGAATGGCAGAAGAAGTAGGCTCAATGGTCAGATGGTGAACACTTTGTATGAAAGTGCCTATTGTACATGCAGATGAGTGCGTGCGTGCGTGTGTGCGTGTGTATGTGTGTGTGTGTGTGGGTGGGTGTGGTGTGAGCATATGTGCATGTGTTTCCGTTGCTGCCCAAATGTTAGTTTTTGTTCTGTTTGTGCCTACATACCTGTGGTAAAAGACCGCAATCATCCTTAAAGTTTATTATTTTTCATGTGACTATTTTTCACAGACCTTGTTCAAACATGTCAAAGTCAAGTGGAAAAACAAAGATTTTTTTTTCTCTAACAATGAAATTAATGGGCATCCATCATAAAATAATATTTTGGGGGCTTTTAAATAATTTTAAAATGTTATGAAGGATATCTGAACCATAGTTTACACTTGTTTGACTTAAGTTGATGAAATAATAGCATATAAGGTTGCAAACTTGCATAAATTTGCATAATTAATTAGTTTCAAAACATTAAATTTATTATTTTCTTAAATTCTAATGCTTATTCTAGCAATTTAACATGGTATTTATTGTGAGTGCGAAATTAGGAGGCCATTATGACGGTAAAAAGTGGATACAACCAGGGAAGAGTGGAGACAGAAGCTCAAAAATTGTTAATTTGGCGGCCATTTTGTTTATGCAAATTAGGTGGTGAAAACGTGAGAAATCGGCTTGGGAACCGGTCTTATCAGATTCAGCACACTTGAATTATGTAAAATAGACTGGTTCCCAACTTTTACCTAAAAATGCTTCTAAAAGCTTATAGAGGCCTCGTTTTTAGAAATGGCTCTAGACTATTACTCCTTAGAGGGTTTAACTAATTGGTGCTTTCCTTCTTTTCTTTGTACAGACTTTACCAGAGATCATCCATTTAAATCTAAGCTTCAACCAACTCACTAGGGTTCCATCTCTGGGAGAATTCATCCCATCAAATCTACAAACATTACTTCTCAGAGGTAACAACATTGAAAGTCTGTCTGGTGTGGAGTACCTGGAAGAGCTTGCAATCCTGGACCTGGCTAAGAATGCTATCTTTGACACCTCAGAGCTCTTCTCTTTGGGCTATCTCCATAGGCTTAGAAAGGTGGGTATTTCAATTGATTTGGATGTATTTGTTAGCAAGGCCATTATTAGTATTTTGAACTTTATTTAAAATACTTGTTCTGAAGTCAAAAGTATATCTGGATTATTATTCTAGGTATTTTTCCAATAAAAGGTCAAAGCTTATTTGGTACTTGTTTGTAGAGTCATAACCTGTAAGAAAAGCAGGGCAGGGGAGGTAATGAAATAATGATGTGTTACCAGATTGTGAAAGGATTTCCATGACACTGCTTTAGCCCCATGAATTTGAGGTGAGTGTATGTGTCATGGTACCTTTTAACTGTTATTTAATATTTTGTTTTCTTTTGTAGATGCATTTTGATGGCAATCCTTTCACGTTTCAAGGTAAATGGAGAATGATGATAGCAAGATATCTAGCACCTGAAGCTGCACAAATTGTGGTAAGTAGATATCAGTTGAATTCTTCAGTAATACAATACAATATAATGCCTAATTGTTGTAATTTCTTATACTGTATAAAAGGTTAATGTTACAGTGGTTTTATTTTCACAAGTCCAACTTTGAGAAATTTTCCACTTTAATATGAGGCTATTTATAGTAATAAAACATTACAAAAATCATGAAATTATCCACTCATAAATTTCCCCAACTAGTTTGAAATTGAGAAAATATTGGCTTGTACAGTACAACTTTGTCATCCATTACCTGAACTTGGGTTTATTAAATGTCTTCAGTGAAATTCTTTATTTTATGAAGCACTTTATGAGTGTACATGTATATTTATATATTTAAAAGGAAATTTAATGAGATGTTTAACAGTTCTCCATTTAACCTCTTTCACACTTATAGACCTTGATTGATGAGATTCCTTTGAGCAAAGCAGAAATTCAGGTGAGATTTATCATCTTTTTATGCATTATAATAACTCTTATATTATATTTTAATCTTACATTATGTGAATAGGCGAGATTTGTATTCAGTTGACCAACTAAGCTGAACTATTTTTTGTTTCTAAATATCTCCGTTATAGACTTTATTCATTTGGTAATCCAAGAAATGACACAATAAGTCTTCATAACTAGACCAGATTTTGAAACCAACCTGATGAATCTCTTCAAGTATCCAAGAAATTATTTATTGGATCTAGTTGTTTAGTGTGATTATGTTAGCCATAAGTCTTTGTGATTGTTTCTCCTCCATGCTGCTCTGTTAATAATTCACGAAATCTCATGGAGGTTAGAGAGAGGAAAAGAGAAAAGGAGAGAGCAGTAAGTATGAAGATATTTGTAACAACTGATACAGGTACAGAGATTATGTGTACTTGACCTCCCAAACTTCTGAGGTTGTTGAAACATTCAACTATCATTATAATTATTCAGATGGTACCAAGGACGGGTATTGTGAGACCGCTGCGCCGGGACTATCTCTCAGATAACTTCTCAGCTTCTCTTCGCTCTGACATGTCACATGATAACCTGGAAGAATCAGTGGATTTTGAAGCAAGTCTGAAGAAGAGAAAGTCAAGGGTCAAAAGGTTATCTACAAAGGTCAGGAATGCATCTATCAGTGAGCAGTCGGAGGACCAGAAACAGAAAGCAAGACAACGCATTTCAGATGCCAGTGGTATGGTTGCCTCTTTTTTTTGCTGTCCTAGATGTCTCGACTCACTGTAATTTTTTTATAGATATGTGTCTAATAAATTTATGATATGGGTAATATGTTAGCTTTAGACTTATGCCAAGCATGTATGGTCCCAATTGTTGGTATGCAGCGCAACAATATCCACCTTTATCCCAGTTTATGTCCAAGAATTGTGTGTTAATCATACATGATTATAAATATTAATTGGTTTACTATAAGTACTTTGGCATGTGTAGTAAGATGGTTTATGATAATAATAATAATTAGATGAATTTTTATAGTGCATCTACTGTATACTCTTCTGCACTATAATATCTAGCTCAAACTGCATAGACACTCAAATACAAATAATGAATCAAAAGCTTCTGATTCATCAACAAAACTTTAAAGATATCAATTTATTTTGGTTACATTTTGATTTTCCGATACTGCAATCCAGCATTTTTTAAATGAATGGTACATAGAATTGCAGAATATTTCAAAACATTAATTTGATGATTTACTGTATTTTGGAGATGTTGGATGATAAAACTTATACTGTGAAGTTGGCATGTGATTAATTGATGGTTTATTCATGCATTCATCTCCTCTTCAGTCAAACCCTCATCCAGTCCTGCCACAACACCTGGCACGGATGCAAAGAAAGAGTTTGAGGATATAAGACAGATGCACGGCAAAGACTGGCTTCTAGCCCTCCACAATCCTTACGAACAGGTCTCTAAACCTGTGCCCAATAACCAAACTGATACCATGATGGCCCAACCAGAGGGTCAAGAGGGTCAAGATGGGAGCAGAACGATGGTCCAGGCTGATGTGCATGTCACAAGTGATGAAGATACACAAGGTCCTAATGTGGTGGTGGAGGAAGTTATTGAGAAAACATCCATGCCAAGTGAAGAGAGCGCTGGGGTGGATATAGGTGATGGGGTCAAAGGTCAGGATGACGTTGATGATGTTGAGCAGCTAGATAGTAAATCCTCTGAGCAGTTTGACTTGTTGATGAGGCAGGATTCAGAGCTTCAGGTCAGGATGAAAGATGGTGATTTTAGAGATGAACATGAAGAGGAAGAGGATGAAGATGGTGAGAACTGATATAGTATGAAATCTTAGAATAAGTCTGTTAGTGATACAGTATACATCTTTATAGCATAAATGACGGTTGTATTTGTATACATTTTTAATGTGATTATGTTTTTCATCTATCGTTTTCATGGAAGTGCAGTATTTAATGCTTTCCAAAAACATTCTTCCCAAGGGCAAAAATTAAACAGATTATAGTGGAGCAAAAGTTCTCCTATCAAAGCAAATATTTGTATAAAGTATTTAAAGATTCATTTCATTTCCCACTCCCATATATTTTTTTTATTTACCAAAAGGTTTTACTCCCCATAATTAAATAAACTGAAAGAGAAGATGTCAGTTATCTACTTATTGCATTTGAACAAAAGAAACAATTAGACGTCTTTCACGTTATATATTCATAGTAAAATTAATTTCCTGTATATGTCAACACATTCTCTATCCATATTAATATAGATGGCAATGATCTGTGTGGTCCACTTCTTGTCAGGTTATATGAAACCGAACCTCCTGTACAACTCTTTGTTACTGTCAAGGAAACATTGATTGAAGAGAAGAACCTATGTGGCAAGGTGGTACAAAGACTAGAAACCAAGAGTCTGAAAGGGTGAGTACAACTCTTTGATACTGTCAAAGAAACATTAATTGAAGAGAAGAACCTATGTGGCAAGTTGGTACAGAGACTGGAAACAAAGAGTCTGAAAGGGAAAGTTCCATTGGATCTAATTTAATGCAGTTCAGTAATATTAAAGAGCTGGGGTCTTGGGCTTTTCTGGGGAGTAGATCATAATTTGCCTGACCCCAGAATTTGTGAAAAGTACAGGAAATACATGTCTTGAAGCCAGACGTCTGGACCACAGCAAAACAAGCTGTCCCACTATAGACATTCTCTGGCCTGCTTCAGGCATCATCAGGCCAGGGAAAGGGAGATTGAATTACTTTACAATATAGTGCAATGGTGGAATATACAAGGCATGATTACGTAAGGTCTAGCAGTGTTGATAAAACTCAAGATGCTGGACAACACCTGTCATTGGGTTAGCATCCATGGTGTCAAATTATCAATGGAAGCCCAAGACACACCAACTCTAACTGACTTGGCAGTATACAATCAAGTGCTAAGAAAACTCTCAATGGCAATGATTAATATGTGATATACATTTCTGGCAACAAGTATAAATAACAGCAGTATGGGAATACAGAATTTCCACATAATTTCAAGGTATTCCTGACTTACTTTCCATCCTTGTATTTTCAGAATGACTATGACAATAGAGGGCATGTTGGATGAATTTAGCAATGTTCCAGTAGAGCTGCCTGTTGTGAAGCTTTCATTTGACTACATCAACAAGGAACGACGTAAGAGAGAATATGTTATGGAGGACATGCATATCTGTGAGGTACTTCACTTCAAATTTCAAATTAATTCATAGTTTAATGTCCAGTATATTCTCATAAAATTCTATATTAAATCTCATCTAAATATGATGAAGGACCCTAATGGTATTGAAATGCAATTAATAGAAACTATAGAACCTGTAGTCTTCAAAACTTGTACAATCCAAATTTTCAAATAATCACCCAAATCAAAGGTCTTTCAGATCATTTTCTATTTTTACTCTATTGTTTTAACCCTAATAAGACTGGGGGGGGCCATCATGGCCCCCCCTCGACATTTTCCGCGACCATTCTGCCGCGCGAAATTTTTTGGTCGCGCTGCTTGCTGACTTTATACTTTCAAGTCTCGCGCATCTTTTGAAAGCATTTTCGCGAAAATCGGTCATACCGTTACGACGCTGCATGATTTTCAAAAATATCCGTCAGACCGAAAACTGCTCAAAAACGTGATTTTGTGTACAAAGTCAATGCAAATGGAGTTTTCTCACCTTATTCTGAAAGATATGATTATTTTCACTTTTATTGGCTGAAATCAATTTATTTTAGCATTATTATTCTTCAAAATGGTTCTTCCATAACTTTTGCGGAAAAAACAAAGAAAAACAAAAGGTCAAAAAAACAAAGAAATACATAAGAAATTCATAAAACAATAAAATACATAAGAAATTAATTTCAATACGAGCATTTTTTCCTAGTGCAATCATTAGGAATGCTATAAGGAATAATAATACACAAAATTAGCATTCTAGGAGATTTATTTTTTCAATTAGAGCAAAAAGTATGATTTCATGCATAAATTAGCATAATTAATTCATATGAAATAAATCGATATTATTTCAGAAAAATTAACAGCGCAGCCTAGTAGATTACACGACACACTACCATCGTGCAAATTTTTGGCGCGGTCGCACGATCGGCGGCTGAGATTTTAGGGGGGGCCATCATGGCCCCCCCCCCCCCCCCAGTCTTGACAGCTACCAAAACACCCCAGTCTTATTAGGGTTAAACTGTTCACAAGTCAAATTTTTTATAACTGCAAGTTATTTCTTCGGTCCGAAGAGATTAGACTTAGACAAGGTTGACTTTTTCTAATTCTTGTCATATCCAACTCAACTTGAATTTTTTTTCCTGCATAGATTTCATTTTACCAATATAATGCATCTTAAAGTCTAGAAAATGTATGGAAATATAGAGAACATGTATTATTCTTATAGAGTCACTAACATCAATTGATATTATTGTTTGATTCGCTAGTCCCTTATCCAAGTCCTGGAACCGATGATAGTCCAGAACGAAGCAAGTAAGACCAGGATCTTTCTGCAATGTCTGAAATGTATGTTAGAGTTCCCCAAAGACCAGGCTAAGAAGAGAGTTGAGAAGAAACCAAAGAAATCTAATACAGGTGCATCGGAAGAAGAGAGTGGCAGTGGTAAGTGAAGTTCAGCAAAATTCATCCAAATTTATTAGTGGGATAGTACAGTTTGAGCTGAACATTTTGTGTAGTCCCATACATGCATTTCTAAGTGTAATGCATATCCATTCTCAGCAGAATTTAATTAGTTTCTTATCATTTTGTTGATTCCAAAACTTCATAACACACAATGATTCTTAGGTTAATTGTTATTAAATAGGTAAATAAAACAGTATTATTATTATTATTATTATTACTCTCACATTTCTCTCCTTTCCTCAGATTTTGAGTCTGTGAGTGAAGTGTTGACATGCCCTAGTTGTGGCAGTAACCTGCTGCTTGAAATTGATGACCCTAGGAAGTCAGAGGTCAACACACCCATTGGGTCAGTACAATCGGTTGACCTTAGTGCCATGCCTATGGCTGCATCATCACCATGGAAACAGAAAAGGTGAGATAAGAATACAAGTAAGCTGCATAGTGATGTCTTTTAAAGAGAATCTAGTGTAGTGGGAAAGATGAGCCTAATTATTGGAGTTTTCCTGCTATTTTAATGCTACTTAGGAAGAAATCATACTAAAACGGTCCATTTTAAAGGATTGCTCTTCAATCACCCTCTTACTCATAATATAACCCACTAGGGTACATGCAGGTAATATGGGCCAGCAGGTAATATGGGCCACCTGAAGCAAATCATGTCGTGACCGTCGACCGGTGACCGGTGTGAGCACCATAATGTTGGTCATATGAACTGTATACACAAATATATCGTCGTGAGGGCATATGATGCCGAAATTTCTCTGAGAAAATTGCTGAAAACCAACAAGGTAGGTAAAACTTACGGCATTTTTTTACCCTGATGTAAAATTTGATATTTCACAGAATGTGATGGTGAAAGAGTGTTTGAGGGGGTAACCTCAATTGTTTTGTATATTTAGTAAGCTTATAGTTTCCTTTTGATCATACTAGCGTGTACAGGTCAATTTGTTTTAGTGAAGGGGTGCAATGTGGCATTGAATGCTTGCCTGACACAGCAACATTAGTGCAGGTAATATGGGACATCCAAAATGGCGGAAACGATTCTGGTACTTAGTATTGGGATGAGGCATCAATCTCTTTGCTACGATTTTTTTGGGTATATTCCCAGTATATAATTAATATAAATAACTTATTGTAGGCCTATATTGACTTGTATAATGAAAATAATATTTAGATAATATTAAAAAAAGAAATAATATACAAAATACATAACAATGAAATATATAGACAAAGGATTTACCGAAGGGTCTTATAATTTCAAATTATATCCCAAAGTTAATGATTTTCAACATTTTAAGCAAATTCCAGACATGGTAGAGTCATTGTAGTTTTTAAAACATACATTAAATACATGTGCCCATATTACCTGCACATGCAGGTAATATGGGCACTTTGGTAATGACTTCAACATTTGAATATTGCAGACAGGGGGGTTGGTGATAATTGTTTTTCTTCACAATAAAAGTTAGAGCAGTAGTTAGTGATTCATATAAACAAAGATTAGCCTGTGTGTCATTTTGTAATTTTATGCAAATTAGGCATATGAGCTTAGGGGGCCCATATTACCTGCATGTACCCTATATACCCAAAACATCTGAAATGTTTAGACCAAATATTTTGTGTAGTCCCACACAGGCATTTCTGTGTGTAGTGCATGTAGCTCTAAGCAGAATTAAGTTCATTTCTTATCATTTTGGTGATACCAAAACCCCACAGGACATTATAATACTTAGGTGAATCGGTATAAATCTATCAAAAGCACTTTTAGTCAATGTCTTCCATAGCGGGTGAGTCACAGGTAAAAAAGCATTGAAGACTAATTTCATTTTTTTGTGTGTGTTGTTAAATTCAGGACCATCCAGTAGTTCACGAAATTTGCAAAAATGTCAGCTTGTACAGTATTTCTTAGTATGGAATATTTTGTTATGGACAAGAAATATCTTATTTTTAATATATTATTCAGATACACATTAACATAGGCAATTGGTTTATTGAAAAATAATTGATCTGTAATCAGTCAACCTAGTCAAAATGGTCAAGGTGGAATCTATTCTGACTGAAGAAATAGCTTTGACTTAGAAAAAATTTGACTTATGAAGGGTTTAAACAATACAATATAAAAAGAAAATGACTTGAAAAGGCCTTCGATTTTGGTAATTATTTGACTAATGCGAGTTCAACTAAGGCCAGGTTTTTTAATTTTTGTTTTACCTTTACAGAGATCCTAATACCATCGTAGTAAGCTCACCCACCAAACCCAGCCATTTACAATACCCGTCCATGGATATCTTCTCATCTAATAATTCCTCTGATTTCACCTACACTAAGAGTGCCTCATCAACTCCTTCCCAGCTCTCTCCAAAGAAAGACCGAACCAAGACCAATTTAAGTCCAGCTCATGGTCCAAGAGGCCAAGCAATAAGGGATTTAATGTTAGCCCCATCGAAAGATGAATCTCTGACGTCTTCATTGTCATCACAGCATAGTGGTACAAGCGCAGATTACAGGTTGGTTTATACTTCTTCTTCTCGAGTCCTTTCTCTCATTGTTCTGAATGTATCATCAAATCTGTATGTATATCACACAAGTATTTATGTTTCTAAAAAAGAATGAGAAAACTGAAACTGAATCCAAATCTGAGTTAGCCTCTTCCTATTAAGTACTGAACGTAGATGATCCCAACAGGCGAAAGAGTTGTAGATCAGCTTGGTAGCAGGGGTTTGGCATAAGAGGGTATTGTAGAAGGTGACTCATGGACTTCTCTCTGCATTGGCATACTGGTTCTCCTTAATTGTTGATGTTGGTTCATTGGTCTTTAATAAGGCTCTCATCACTAAAGTGGGATGTTTTAATAATATTAAATGTTTCATCAGAAACCATCAACATCCATAACTATTTAACAAACTTTAAAAAAAATGTGATTTGATGTTACTCCATCATTATTGTTTTATTTGTTGTCAATGTTCTTTCTCCCACTGATATATATTCATGTCTTGTCAAGTATTTGATTTGTATTTGTACTTTTATGAATGGTGAAATTAATAATAATAACATCTGTGATAACAACAACAACCGACATCAACAATAGTTAATGATATCATTACTGTTACAATTGTGAGTGCGAAGTTAAATATTTTCACATAGGGGAATGTCCTTATTAATTTTATCTATTTACTATGCTCTGAAAAAACATTGTATATGCCCAGGTGAACAGCTTAATTTAACAAAATTTACAATAGTAATATGAAAATCAATTACATATTAAAACTGAAAAAAAAAAAAAAATGATAATAATAATAGATAACATTTATATAGCGCTTAATACAATGTTTCTAAGTGCTTAGTGTTTACTTATTATTAGCTATGCTAGCTATGCTACCCTAAAAGAAGGCACCCGAAGTTTTCAAAATGAAAATAATGATAATGATGATACCTGCGAATTATATAGTGCCATTATCCATTTCGTTAAAATAAAGCATATCTAACAGAGCTTGACTTCCAATTAATTGAAAGAGCTGTACTTACATGCTGTGCAATTCCAGAATAAGCAAAGAAAATTCTCCCATCCAAAATATTTGTGTGTGTTTTGATTGTAGGTTACCAGACCCTAGTATCCAAATTGAAGTAACTACAAGTAATCCAGCGGAAGAGTTAGCAAACTATCCAAGAGAGAAACTAACAGAACTACTTACTACTAATAAATCAGGCTTCAGGCAAAGGTAACTATGGCAACACTTTGCTTAGTGATCTTATAAAAGCTATTAAGACACAGATATAGGCCATAGCACATCACTTAATATTCTTTATACACACATTCCAAGCTGCACACGTTTTGTAAGACCATTCTACACATATGTATTCCCAATCCACTCCATTGTCATGTAATTGTATATAATCAAGAAGTTAATCTGTTTCATTATATCTAATATCAGTGAACAAATCTAATCGGTGATCACCTTGATATCAATAGAAATATTTATTATGCTTACTTTAACCCTGTCCCATAAGTCTTTGGGTATTTTCAGTTTATTCATTATTCTCACAAACTTTTGGTTGAATTGTATGAAAACAATAATTTTTTTATTTGAAATCCATATGATGCCTCATATATGCTTTGCTAACATGAGAAATATCATGAGAATTTAAAAGCTATCAATTCAGTTGAAAGCAACCATGACTAGTTAGACTGAAGGTTACCTCATACTCTGTTAGATGTTCAATTACCCATAGAACAGCTATCTTTTTTAAAGCTTTTGTTTGTTCAACTCTTTGAACCCTCTATCGACTCCTTTTCTAATAAAAACTGAAAATATATTTCATTTGTTTTTGATATTATTTACAAGAATATTTCATAATGGCAAAGTCATGAAGATGATAATTCATTCTGTCTGAGTTTGAATAAAGTAGATTATGGATCAGAATCCGGCCTACTAAATTATGGAAATTCTGCTATGTTTCGGTGAGGTATCAAAACTCGGTACAGACTCATTCTACTGTCTGACGATGATGAATGAACCTCATCGAAACGAAATAAAAATTTCTGTCATAGTTTGGATTTTGATTCATAATTCCATTTGTATTTCATACTGTGTGCATGAGACATCACAACCTAATGCATGGCTCATTATTGTTTGTTTTATCTTATGTTCTTAATATTTCTTCTAGTCGTTAGAATATAAGTTTTTGCATGAGTTACCATAAATTAACACTTCAGTCGTATTTGTTTTAGATTTTCTTACTTGCATATATGTTGATTTTTCCTGTTATATATCATGTATTATATTATTTATTTATTTTGTTATCATTTTGTGTGTCTTCTTGTTTGTTACTATATAATTCTCTGTGTTGGAGAACCTCATAACGATATAATCCTGTATTGTATTCCTTCATTATCTTGCCTTTCTTGTCTTGTTCTTTTGATCTTTCCCATTGCATGAAGGTTCATGCATGTTTAGCACTATAACAAGTCGCCCTTAATGTGATTACTAAGTGTTTTTGTCATATCTTTGTTCATATTTCCAATTGGCACAAATAGCACAGAAGATCCAAGCAGTGATCCCCAAAGGTATAGTAGCGGTACTCTTGCTTTTTATTCCCCTTCCCTAACTACTTGTTATGTTGTGTTTATTATTTTGAAAATAATTATTCCAGTGACATTTCATTAATCCATGCTCATTTTAATAACAGAAGCATGGTTTTCACATAGTTTCATGCTTTTAAGATAGAGATAACTGCATGTATTGGTCTTTCATGATCTAACAAAAAATGAAGATGACTGATTTTGTGTTAAGCATGAATTAGAATCCTAGGCTTCTGTTAAGGTTTGGTTTATTAGAGAACCACTAAATTTTTCATTGATGAAATGAAAAAGTAAACATCATTCTGAAGCTCTCATTGCTTTTGAAACTTGTTGTTACATGTTTGTGTTGTCATTTTTTATGTTGGTAAAAAACGATAAATCATTGGTTAAAAAAATCCCTGTGAAATCTGTTCTCTCTCCAAAATCCATCTTCAACATTTTCTATACTGTCGTATAAGATAATCGATTCATTTATCTAAAATATTTCTCTGAAATTTACAATAGCCTGTATGTTTGAGGTAAGGCATTTTCCATTTCATTTTCCTGTCTGGAAGATGTTTGTTTGCTTTTTTTGCATCATATTATGAATGGCTTAGCCGCAAAAAATTAAAAACAACAACAATTCTTTTATATTTATTCAATACAGTTTAATTATTTTCATTATTTTATCCCCTCCCCCCCCCCCCCCCGGCAGGTACTCACTATGCCCACAGATGGTGGCAGTGTGTCCAGTATGGATACCTCAGGACCCCCTACCCTAGCCAACCCGTCACCACCAACCCATTTGACTCAAACTTCAGAAACTCTGCAGAGACCAAGAGCGATCCATCCCGGTCTTCCTCATCCCAACTCAACGGCAATGCCAAGATGCCTGCAGATGGTTGCGATGGAGGACCAGCTGGTAGAAAGATGAATGATGTTGATAGTAGGACTGGAGGAAATGAGGATGTGTTTAACCCTGGAGTAGATCATAGATACAGTGAAGATGACATTGTTGTGTTGGACAGCTCCGAGTCCGCATCCAATCATAACTTGGATTATAGGAATGCATATCACATAGATAGGGATCAGGTAGATGCAATCTCTGTAGGACGATTGGACAGCAATGAGAGTGATATCGCTGTTATAAGTGAAACAGATATCCAGAGTACGGTCCTCAGGAATTCTAGTGTTGGTAATCTCAGTGTACAATCGGACAGTGTCTTTGAAGGAAATCACCATTCTAATCCTAGTACTCAAACTGGTGAAAGTTCCCTCTCTCATCAGCGCCAGGAACATTCTTCAGATGATCCTAGGAGTTACCTCAGTTCCAATGAGCATGATCCGATCTATAAATCAAACTCTGGTTCAGACAGTACATCTGAGATCAATGGAAGTGGACAGTTTAGCAACCATTCTGGAATGAAAAGAACAGTTCAGTCTTCACCGTCTCATTCTATTAACTCAGTGAGCATTGAGAGTACAATGTTGTCTATGGCTAATGACGATTGTTGTAGTGTTCATCATCGTCTTAAGCTCTTCTTCTCAATGTCTGTCTTTGGTAACGATGAAGAATTCTCCTGCTTGTTAAGGGTGTGTAATCGTGTATTTAATATTGTTCTGGTCATGACATTGAAATGTGGCAGACACTGTACTGTCTAAAAGTGATTTGGAAAGGTTGATAACAGTTCAGCTAAGCATTATTTTGTGCTGTGAGGTTAAGAAATTAAATGATAAGAAATTAACCCAAATCAGTTTTGAGTCACATGCACTTACACAGAAATGCATGTATGGGGTAACACAAAAATGTTTGGGACCCAAACATTCAGCTGTTTTCGTATATTTTGGTTTATATAATGACTATTAGGCAATTGAAGAGCAATCTTTTCTTGTGGAGCTTTTTATCATGACACTCTTCCCAAATAGCATGAAAAATACAGGGAAGCTCACAATAATTTTCTTTATCTTTCCCACATCTTTTTACTACACTAGATTCCCTTTAATATAAAAAGTAGATTATTTTTAACATTTGCATGCAGGACATTGTGCTTCGCTCATCTTTCTACTCCATGGGTGTTGGGTGTTGGTGTGGGTAGACATTTTATTGTTTGAAGGTTTTACTGGTGGTAGAGCAATTAGCAGTGGAAGATTTACTCCTGAAGGTGGTAAGAACATGCCCAACGAAAAGAATGAGTACCGGTAGGTCCCTTTCAGGACCACTCACAACCTCAAGAAAGAATGATTAGTGTAGCGTGAATCCTTCCACTGCCAGGCATTTTCTTATTTCACACAAATCCTGTCATTGCATAAACACCAGGCTAACAATAGACCTGAAGAAAACATTCCTATAAATGGTTGTTTGGGAGACAAATTTGTGTTTTTACTGGTAGGTATGGGCTTTAGGAAACTTTACAATGCTTATTTTTGCTTTAAAAAAGGCTCTGATTTATTTTTTATGAGCTTATTTTTATTTGTCAACAGGGTACTGTTTATCAATTTAGTAAGAAGCTCAACTTTGATGGCTTAGTGGTGGTTTCAACAGAAAATATCTACATCCTGAAAATTACTAAAGAGGAAAGGTAAATTTTAGAAGTCCTTTTGGTTGATTCATTGTTTGAGAATTGCCTTTTTCCATTACATTTTGCCATAATATGCATATTTCATTTGGATATCTGATTTTGAGATATTTTATTTGAAATATGTAATTGGGAGAAAGATATTACATACATATTTCAAAAGTTATTATTTTATTTTTTGAATAATTTGGGAGATAAAAATTTTAATTTTAATTTCATGCATGCATTCAATAGATGACATTGATTTTATCATATAAGAACATGTCATGTATAGTTTTGTTGCTTTTCTTTTTATGTTAAATTTCTTGTTTGGCTATTTCCATTTTGTGTTAGAAGGAAAATTAAAAATCCTAATTCAAGAAAATATTTTTTGTTTCCCTGCAGCGAGAACCCATCTGATTGGCTCGTTAAGAAGACTCAACATCCAATCAAAGATCTGTTAAGAATTCATGTAGGTCTTGGAAGTCAGACATTGCAATTTGAATTCACCTCTGATGGTATCCTCTTTACAGTGCTCATAGGAGATAAAACAAGAACACGACAGTTCACATCTGTTGTCATGAGTATGTATGATTTCTATTATAAAAATAGTGAATAGGCGTGAGTGCGATAGTACGAGGTTTTGCATGAGGTTAAAGAAGCTCTATTCACTGAATGCGAAATCTAGTTTCATTGCACGAATAGAAATATTGGCTATTTCTGTTGTACAATGCCTCAAAAGTTGGGGGAAATATGAATGCCTGGAAGGATTATAATTTTATTTTGTCCTATTGTAAATTATTATTACAAGCAAAACAGCCCTGAGCAGCCAGCTAGCGCCGATTCTAATGCGCATTCAATCAGTACACGTTTAGACCCAATTATGACATCACAAAATTAGTTAGGTCTGAAGTTACTGATAATCAAGTAAATCTTAATTGCGCATATATCTAGCGTAATGAATTGAATCATATTGTGATGTCACCTAACCGTGCAACGGTACATTTTTGACATGGTACAAATTCTGCACATTTAACCTCCCATTTGCTTTCGTACGAAAAGCTAAGTAGGCATTGTTCAATAGGAGATAAGACAAGAACCAGACAGTTTGCTTCTGTTGTCATGAGTATGTGGGATTTCTGTAATGTTTATGCTTGATTTATAATGATATGCAGGGGGTTTGGTAATGATGTATGGCTTACCACTGGCAGCCAATCTACATGTAATTTCCTTTCTGGACCACCCTAATTGAGGAAATTAATTACATTCATAAACACTAAAAAAAATATGAAAGTGAGCTCTTACGTGATATTTAAGGTTTATGTTTCAATGGAAGTTGAATTAAGAACTAGCTTCGTCCACTTGCAGTAGATGAATATTGTTTTTCTTCCCGCCTTTAGTTCATTCAAATTCTAACCTAAAAAGAAAATTATGATGCTCCATTATACATTGTACCGAACAACATGACATTAAAAAAGTCAATGTGAAATTATTTATGTTGATATCAATAACATTCTGTATAATTTATGTATACACATATACATAATACAGTGGTCAGTTTCCATTATTCTGGCTCTATTTTTATGACAGATGCATCGATCGTAGGATCATGAAAATGTACTCAACAAATGTTGCATTTTTACATTATCAAATTTATGCTATAATGTAAGTGAATATATTTTATATTGTTTTCATGTTTAGACTTAATCAGCACTGGAGCATGGAAGAAGAAGTTTAAGGGTGTAATCTGGGAGCATGCTCAGACATTCCTCAACCTTACCGATGAGGTGTTTGTCCCCCAAGCTACTGGGGATACTAGCTATGAAGTAGACCCTCAGATTACAGTCTTCATCAGCTCACAATTCAAGACACGCACAGAGACGAAGAAAGGTATATGACAACTTCATGAATTTCTGTGATTCTCTTTGTCTGTGTAGGCTCTATTTTATTTTATTTTAAGCCATTCAAAGATGAAGTTGTGCAACCCATATATTTCAAGAGGACTTTCCTTTGCTTTTGTAAATTATTTTATTTTATTTACAAGAGACCAGTGGCAGGATTTTGAATTTACAAAGTGCTTATTGATGAATGGTTTCATAGCACCTTACTAAGTTAAAAACAATACAAATATAGAGTATATAAAACATTCTTTATATTTTTTCTGAAGAAGAAGCTTTTATCCTTCAAAAAAAAAATTCCTTTCCCCCTTTCCTGTTTGTGTCTCTCTGTCTCTCTTTCTCTCTCCATCAAAGTTATGTTTCCTTACATAGGGAATTAGGTGTAGACATTTCTATTGTCTTGTATACTAAACTCTTTTAAATGCTTTGCTTTATTTGTCTAACACAGGCACTGAGTTAAGTGTTGATCTATTGGGTGTTGTAGTAACATCTACTGATATATACTTGGTAGAAGAAAGCCACTTTTATCCTCTAGAACAGGGAATATTGTCATGAACTCAGTGATTTAAAGCATATCTATTTTTCTTCCCCATGTATACAGGCACTGAGATGAGTGTAGATCCATTAGGTGTCGTAGTCACAGCTACTGATATCTACTTAGTAGAAGAAAACCACTTCTATCCCCTAGCTCTGGGCAAGAATAAGAAGAGTGCCAAAGGTCAACAACAGTTCATCCCTCAGGGTCATCGCAAGATCAGTGATATCTCAGGACTGGTGAGATATTCTTTCAAATTAATTCGTTCCAGAAGAGAAATTTTTATTGGTTTTAACATCACACTCACTTTGTGTGAGGGAAGGGGCTACTACAATGTCCTATTTGGATGGTGTGAAACAAAAGGTGATGGGGGAACAACTGGGAGTTTGATTTAATAATGGATTAATGAGTGAATACAGCCTTTATTGTACTTGATTATTTTTGTCATAAATACATGTATAAAAATACAAGTATAAAAATACACCAAATACTGATTGAAATTAGTCATATGAATATGACATCTTTCCTTTTTTCCTTCCAATAGGAGTTGTATGCAGATTCATCAACTGATGTGACTATATCATTCTTTAGTGAGGTAAGATACACCCTACACTTTTTCATTGAATTCTAAGGATCTGGTCAAACTGTTGATGTTCGGGAAGGCAGCCCATAGTCATTAACATCTCGAAAGACACATAGAAATATGAAATGATATAAATTTATCAATATTATCTTTGATTTGATAACGGGAAATCAGGTTGTTTTGGTATTGTAACTGTACAATTGAAGAGAAAATGAAGTTTTGGGTTTTTTTTTTTTTAATAACGAAGATTCTGCTAGGATCGAAAGCTCAGGCTCCTTTTGACTTCAAGTTTTTATAATGATATCTGTTAACCTTTATATTTGTTAATATTATCTAAAAAAAACTGTACATACTTAACTGTTAGCCCACCATGTATATATCCCTCACTATGCCACAATAAATAACCTGGCTAACTCTGAATTGCCTTCCTGCCAATTGATTATTTGAATTCACCATCTTTTAGGAACTTCTCAATGTTAACAGTGTGGTATTAACAATGCAATGTAAGGTCGAAATGAAAACTACGCAATATACTCATTATTATTGTTTGTGCATGCACTCCGTCTGCATTGTGAATAGATTGATACTGTAGTCAGAACTCAGCAGTCCATTGTTTTTCCTCAAGTTTAAGGAAGAGTGCGAAGAGTTAAAGAATTTTGATGATGTTAAATTCTCTTGTATTGATAGGATACTGGTGAGGAATCCCAATGGAACATCAATACTGCTTCCGATTCATCACTAGAGCAGCTTCTATCAGCTATCAGACAACCCTGGAAGGAGATGTTTGGTGTGGATATTCAAGAAACACTGCATCCATCTATAGCAATACAGGTAATTCAAAGTGACCCTTGAATGTGCTTTAAAGTGAATTAGTAACTTCCAAACACAAGTGTAAAGGTGATCAAAGTGAATTAAATATTCCTCTTACAGTAAAAACAATTAATGAAATTACTGAGAGTTTCAGAACAAATTAAGTCATTTACTATCTTAAAACTGTGAAAACAAACAAGGCTAAGAATACAGCCATGTGGTGGAAGGCATCCTGTTTGAAAAGCGTTACAGTAACGGTTTTCAAAATTTGAATGTGAAATCATATATATCTTGAAAGTAAAGCAGCCAATTGGCTTGTAAATTTCAAGGTATTCCAGACTGACCTATAAACTTATAATCATATTAGCAAAATGAGGTATATCAAATAAATAATGATTTGAATTCATGTTACTGAATCCATTAAAGCCAGTAAAAACCCACGGCTCTCCCAGAATGGGAGTAAAATCAAAAGAACAAAAAGCTATAAAAAAGCAACTTCATCCTGATTAAAATAGCATAATTTTTTAACGAAAATGTCTTCCGCTTAATAACTTGGCAGAGGTGTTGTTACACATATTGACTACATTTTGTATGAAAATGAGATAGATCTGTGGAGTCAGGCATGAGTGAGCACACGTCAAAGTAAAAAAAATAACTTTTCAAAAGTATTAGGAGGCCTTTTTAGGTCTGTCAGTGACAATTTACTCTTTGATGTGTACTCATTCGTGCATTACTTGACGAGTCAATCAAATTTTCATACAAAATGTAGTCAATATGCGTAACAATACCCCTGCCAAGTTATTAAGCGGAAGACATTTTTGTTAAAGAGTTATGCTATTTTAATCAGGATGAAGTTGCTTTTTTATAGCTTTTTGTTGTTTTGATTTTACTCCCATTCTGGCACAATTCGAAATTGACATGTTTGCAAATAATGCGTAGTGTTCATCCAAGTGTAAAGATATACCACACAAAAATGGTACCAGAAGATGCGGGAGGAGGTACACTTTCAGAATATGTAAAATAATTTGGGGTTTATAAATTGGTTTTCTTTTCATTGACATTTTTCTAGGTGTAAAGTTTTTTTGACTCACTCGGTATAGATGAATAATTATTTAATAAAGAAATCAATAAAAATTGACTACTTTTATTTCTTCCAATTTCTTTTGTTATTATTTTTCCATGCAGGATTTGACTTGATAAGCCCAAGAACTCAACTCATCATGTGGGCTTGACTGCATTCAGCAGATATGCAGCATGAGTTTAGTTTACCATCAACTTTTTCTGTGTATATTTAATATACTTCTAATTATTTATTAGCTCTTTCTGATTATTGCAAGGTCTTTTGCTACTTGCTTTCTATTTGAATTTAATGAGGATGAAATTTATGTTTATATTTCTCCATCAGAGATCCAACCCTACGGAATAAGTATAACATTATAAATTAGAACTTGAATTGCGCAAATATTTGAAACAGCTAAAAACAAATGACTTCTCATGAGAGAAAGCATGAATTATAAGCTTTTGCTTTGTCATTCAGTTTGGGGGAATACATTCAAATTAATAGATTTCTTTCTCTTGTGACAAACACATTGTTTTAAGCTGTTTCAACTATTTACATTATTCACGTTCTAATTTCTAATGTCATAATTATTCTGCAGGGTTGCCTGGTTCCTTAAACTATCTGTCTCTGTACAGCTTGAATGGTGTTGTCTCATGTCATAGTACACACAGCTAGCTCTTAGGAGAGAATAAAGGTTGAATTTCTCCCTCAGATTATCATAGTCTCTTTACAGCTAGAGGCGTCGATACCCTGTGGGGGGTTAACACACAATGGCTTGCCCCCCCCCCATGCTTTCTTTCCACGCATTCTTCTGACGCGTCTGGTAGAAGGGTGTTGGCTCGTGTCATAGTACACAGACTTATCATCCCTTTACAGTTACACAGAGTTAGCTCTCAAGAAAGGATACATGTACATGTATCTGTCAAGAATAGCTCTAAAGGCCCGGTTCCACTGGCGGAAGGATTAATTGCGCGTGAGTTGCGTATACAAATTTCGTTCATCCGCAACAAAAAACAAAAACAAAACAAACAATCCGCAATTCACACGCAAATCATCCTAAAAAGCCAGTGGGACCGCACCTTAAGGTTTATCAGTGGCGGATCCAGACGGTGGCGCAGGGGACGTGAGCCCCCCTTTAATTTGAAAACCACTCATTGACCTGAAAACTGAAAATTTCGGCGGCGCCCCCCCCCCCCCACCCCATCTTGAAATCCTGGATCTGCCATTGGTTATACAGTAAATACTATATAGTATTTACTATTGATAAAACAAAATACCTGATATAACAAGCTATTTCTATAGGCCAATTGAAATCATTTTGTTTTGTTTTATATTATTTATTGACTCCCGATTTAACAAGATATTAATATCTGATTATGTGATATAATAAGCAAAATTTTCTGGTCCCTAGGACATCGTTATAAACATTTTCACCTGTCATGTACATGTATTATATATTGAAGTATCAGAATTATATACCAGAGTATACACTGTTAACACAGAAAGGCTATATGTATGTTTCTACTTACTTTTATCTATGCAAGCTGCTGATCTTTTCTTACAGTAATTTAATTTCTTTTCTTCAACATGATATATTTCTTTATTTTCTTATTGAATACCTGAATGATCGTCCGTTCACTTTTTTATTTTAGAAAGGGGGATACATTTCCTGAAAGAATAGAATTAAAGCTTTTCATGTCTTGTGACTTTAAGCTAAAGTGAATTAAATTTAAGAATTAAGCAAACAAATTATCCCATCAAAAGACACATTATTTAGCCTTTTGTACAGAAATATACTTGTCGGTCTAGTTTTGTAATCTTCATTCAAATTATATTTTGAACTTAAACCCATAATGGAGGATATGGATTTGGAACAAAGTGTGAAATTAGTTTGTTGTCATCCATGTAATGGTAAATTTTAACACAAATGTTGTACTTTTGTAACACAGAAATCCATTTTGTGGAATTGTATTCTAAATTGAAAAAAAAAAATGTCCTGTAAATATGCTGCAAAATGACAGATTTTATTTATTATGAAGGATGTGAATTGCAGTATTGAAGAATCATCTATATGTCTCTTTTTGGAAAGAATACATGTGCCGCAAGAATGATGATTAAAATTTTTTGCAGAGTTTATTAGGTTATTTGTTTTTGTTTCAATTCTTTTTAATTTCTTTTCTGATAATACTGGTAACACTGATTAGTACAATTTTATTTAAATAACAATATTATTGTATTTTACATTTGGGTATGTACACATTATTAAATTTCTAATTATTTATTTCCTATAATATAAAACTGAAATAACATTGAGCAGGATACTAAATTGTTTTGTAGACCATGTATAATGGGATTTTGTAATGTGTAATAAACTGACATACATCATCTTTTGTATTGTTACTTGGCCAATTCTCATCTAACGGGAATATTTTCATTATTGTATAGATGATTTAAAACTGATTATTGTTTTTCCTATTGTTTACATTTCAGCTAGTTATTTTATTTGTAGGGATCATACTTCTGCTTAGCAATTTTACAATAGTATATGATTCCAAAACTATTTCATTTCTTTGAGATTATGCAGATGAAATTAGGTTCTTTAATGAACAGTGATTTAAACATCTTTGAAGAATCCTATTTGAAATCTTTGTGAAATTTTTAAAATAACTTTCCGGAAACTTTTCGAAGACCTGCACAAGAAAATCAACTCATAGACAAACCAATACAGTCAAATAATTCCTTGGAAAATAACAATTTATAACAGGCAGTAATGTACTAGAATGGATATTTCTCATCCGTCGACAAAACTATTGCATGATAAATTACGTTTAGCTTGCCATAAAATAAATTAAACATTGATTGTATTTCTTAAATTTTGTTGATATAAGATGTGCAATTGCAAATACATGCATTTTGTCTAAATCACATTAACAAATGTACTACAATTACTATAATTATAGTAATAGACGAGGCAAAAAGAGTTTATAATGCTGAAAACTATAATGTACAGTTCAAGTATAGCACAGATTATACTTAAAAGTTTGCAATAAAATGATTTTGAAATGCCAATATTTTTAGCATCACTCTTTCTATTTGTGTGTTATTTATCTAACATAATTATATGTTAAACACTCTCAACCTTAACAAGGCCGGGGGTAATCATTAAGAATCCATTCATTCACAAACATGTTACTTCTGAAAAATTCCCTATTATCATAAAAAGTAATGTATCACTTTACATACATATCAAATGTAAAGATTCGATTCCTACTCTAAATATCCTTTCGAGGCACACAAGTAGAATAGTACACTTTTTGGCCACTAGAGTCTGGTGTTGTTTGAGGTCTGGCATCATTTTGGTCCACGTCAGTTTCATTGCTACATGTTTGAGAATAGATAATATCATCTTGATGAACTGATATGGGTATATTAGACGAGTAGTACACTTTGTCTCTTGGGTCTTGTGAGGGCTTCAACTCAGTCTTGAGTTGTGATTTAGGTAAACGTGAGGAGTAATACACTTTCGAGCTACTGTCGTCGACCTGTAAGTACCCATCTTCTCCAACTCTAGTTCCACTCCTGGTACAGTCAACATCATCGTCATCACCACAAGTGATACGTCCTAGGCCATGTATAGTGGCCCTATCAAAACCAGGGTAGCTATATTCATGATACTCATCAGACGGCGTGCTTTTTGAAGGAACTTCCTGACCCGAGACAAAGTATTCATGGTGCAGTCCCGAACCTGTTGTAGGTGCCGAGTCTTCAAGATCAGGCTCTTCATAGATTCGTTCTTTAAACCCTGCATGCGGCGGTGTCGTTACAGGTTCATCGTATACAGGAATGTCAGGGAGTTTAGGCATCAAATTCAGTGGTTGATTTTGACTAACACGTTTGTGCTGAGGACATCTGTCCTCAATCTTTCCCAGGTAGCGTCCTTTGTCAATTGGTTCTTTGTCTCTTGGAGTCATCTTAACAGTGGTTCCATTAACAGGTTCCTCTGCAGTACGTTTCAGCCGGCGGTATACCAATATAATTACTGCAACAGTAATGGTGATGAAAACCACGACTGCAATGGAAATTGGCACAGCAGTATGTAGACTTTGGGATGATTTTAGATTTCCTTCTAAGACTTCTAAGACAAAGATTAAAAACATTTTTTAAACAGTGGTCAAACTTTACGATACACTTTAAAACCAATATCTTCAACAAAACGAAAAAGGTGACATAATTTGACATGCATGCATGCTTATGATTAATGTAGGAAATACATGCGTTTGGTCATTGTAAAAGGACAATTTTAGCATTCAAATTAATGTTTGATATTTTAAAGTCATAACTTTCAAATTTGAGGAAATATATTAATGAAATATTGAAGTCTTTATTTTTTTTTTATATATTGTAGTCATAACTTTTACATCATTTTTTAAATATATTTGAAGTCTCATGACTTTTTTTTAAAAATACATATTAAAGTGTTTTATGCGGGTTTGTGTGGTGAGGGTGTGGGTGTGTGTGGTGAGGGTGTGGGTGTGTATGTAGTTTATGTATGTGTAAATGAGGATACGTGTGGGTGTGTGTCTTTTTGTGTCCACATGTGTAATAAATTATCTTCACCCAGCCACCTGGCGCAGGTGAGATTTTGCGATCTTCTGAAGATTATCTGTTATTCAGCCATGCGTGCAAAAATCCAAACGAAAAGGATACCATCATATGCCAGGAGGATGACTCTACCAAGTCATGTCATGAAATCCATGCTTAGATATTTATTCTTTTCACAAGACAACTTAAAATGACGGGACATTTTTGTTAACTTACTCTGTATATTACTTGTGTTGTCTTTAAAAATGATGCGTTTTAGTTTCTCGACTTATTTGTAATGCATTATTACAGGAACAATAGTTCCTGTCTTACTTACCACTATTTTCATTGGAGATGTTTTTCATGCACGATTTTGATGATGTTATTCCAAGCGTTACTGTAAAAGTTAAAGTATTTGTTGAAAGCGCCAAAGAAGTTAAAGATGTAGCTCGGCAAGATATCACAGAAGATGTTCGAAATGTATAAAACGCGTCTAACCATACACATTACTTCATTGCGAAAATATTACACTTAAACAAATATATTTATTATTCAAATTTAGTTCGATTTCAGCTGACCATGATTTTTTAATTTTTTTTTTTTATTTTTTTTTTTTTATAGATGCCTATAATGGATAGATCTTACATGAATAAATAAGATCCATCCGTAAAACCGATAGTTCAGAGAACGAATTTTGATTCAAAATAGTAATTTCATTTGTACACCCATGCATTACACCCATTAGGAGAGAATTACACTGATGGTCCATGTATTGGGAAACGTTATGAGATGCTTATGTCCTAGATAAACATCTAAAAAGACCAAAGTGGTCTTTCATGCGACAGACCCCCCCCAAAAAAAAAAATATATATATATAATTTATATATATATATATATACCCTATTTTCGTCCTTAAGGCGAATTTCTTTGTTTCCTCCTTTTATATCGCCCCAACTAACCCTATCCTAACCCTATAGAATTGGCGTTAAGGGAAATTTTCGCCTATAGAAAGTCGCTAAGGGGAATGCTGACTGAATAAAGCTATTCTTCTCAGTTCCCCTTAAGGCCGTTTAGTAAGATATATATATATATATATATATATATATATATATATATTATATATAATAATATATTTCAGAACAAAGTTTGAGATCTGACGCTAGACAGTATAGCTTCTCGTATACTCTCATCAGGAACCTTTAAAGGGCCCTGGCGTGGGCCGCAGGAAAGTCGCACGGGAACCGTATTGCAAGAGGCCTGTCAATATTTTATTTGGAGGACTCACCGAAAAACACGGGCGGAGCCCGCTCGGATACCGTCAGAACAATGTACGGCTACCGGCAGAAAACCCGCTCGGGTCCCTTTGGTGACTCTACGGGTTTGCTACGGCCTACCGGTGGAGAAAAACATAACTACTGGAAAATGTTCCGGTGTGCACATAAAATCGTAAGGGAGTCGGCCGGGAGTCGCGCGTAAAGTTTAAAGTGTCTTTTCCTACTCACCGTACGGACCCCGAATAGAAGCTTTTGGGGAAAGGAGGTATGACACAATAGTGGTCTCTATCCAAGCCGCTCTGAGGGTAAATCTCGTGCGAAAAAAAAAAATTGGAACCGCACTCGTGAAGAGAAATTATAAAAACGACTGATTCCCTCGCCGTACGGGTCCCGCCGACGACTGTGATCGAGGCATTACGAAAATTCTTCAGATAATAAATTCGTTCGATAAAAATCGTACAAAAAATTGAAACGCTTACCGATATAGATTGATGTTCCAGTGAAACCTCCGCAAAATGTGTTACCATTCTTTTCACACGGTAGGCCACAAGTGACATCTTCCATACGAACTTCGAAACACTTTTCACACAAACAAGCACATTGAGTACGATTGTATAAGGCAGCAATTGGAAGTTCCCTTTCTTTACATGATGCCGTGCAGGAGTCTGGTGTTATTGGTTCATAGATATTTGGAATGTAGTCGAATCTTAAGCAACCCGGAGTAATCTTAAAACAACCATTATACACCATCTGAAAGATATACATGTACATTCATAGTTATTATACGCACCTTCAGAATTTACATATCAATTCTACTCTATGTAAAATGTAAAGTTAACGTATACCAATGTGCGGCATTAAATCGTAATTAAACAAGGCGCGTCCATTATCTAAGAGGCCAGACGCAACAAGTTATACGGCTGAGAAGCGCAGAAATCTATACAGCTGGCTGCAATAATAAATTAGCTCACAAAACTCGCGTAAGAAGACTTCCCTCCAGTGGAATGGTATTGTCCGTTCGGTTGAGCAATCTACTCGTGGAGATGAAAGAAATTGATGAACTTTTATCATGTTGTTAGTTAATAGATTCTCCAGACCAGATGGAGGAAATACACATTTGGGCAAGCTTATAATATTATTGTGCTGAAGTTGTAATCAGAATATGCAATTCATATAAATTGATGCTCAAAACAATGACATAGATTGTGAACTTGTCACAAGTCTTGTGAAGACGCCGTTCACAGTCATGTTCTATGCGATATGCATGTGATAAGCGTAAATATTGACTAGTCGAGGAAAGAACCTCTTATGATTATGTTCAAAGTGACAGGACTTTTTTTAATCAATTAAAATGAATGTACCATCTCCGGAAAGCAGAGAATTCAAGCTTTTAATTGCCCTGTGAACAATAAGCTATAATGGTATAATGCGGCATCGAGGATCAAAACTATGCAGCGCATGAGTTATTTTGAGAGCAAAATATACCATATTGTACAGGAATTTGAACTGACTAGGCTTTTGAATTGACACAAGTGACGGGACTTTTTTTTCCTTTGCAATAAGTTATTCCTGTTTTTGAAAAATTCAGACTCTTAGCGTACTTATTCAAGTTGAACATTTCTTTGAAAAGGTAGTTGCTCGCCACAATAAAGAAAATAAAGTGAAAAACTGTCCAAAAACAAAAAAAAAAAGTCAATGGGCACGTTCGCTTTGAGTAGAATGGTAGCGCCCTCTATATCTCTTAAGTTTACAACTAGAATTGATATTATGTATGGACATAATTATGAATTTCAAAAAAAATGTTTAAAATACGACAATTAACGATATTTACCTTTTGCGTATCTTTCATGAGTTGGTCCAATATCACTATTCGTACTAGTGTCATTGATATCGCCGAAAGTTAGTCGAATCCATGTTAGAAGTAAGCAGAACACTAATATGCAATTGATTCCTATCATATTTAGGCAGATCGGTCGATGGTGGTAAGACGACAAATATTGAATTGATGCATATGTTCAACTTAAAAACTGCCGATCCTTTGTTTGCCATTTTGAGTTTCAGTTTCAAGATCTATTTATTTAAGGACATCTTTTATCAAACAGGCAATAAAATTGGTTCTTCTTCAGCATATCAAAATTTAAAACTAAATTACTTTAACTGAAGGAATAGATTAGTACAACATTATGACCATCGTAAAATAACATAAATCACTTGTCATATTAAAATGATTATGAATGAATTCTGGGACAATCAAAATAAATTCAGAATCACTTTTGATGATAGTTTTGTTTAACGAAAGTTAAAAGCATTAATTGCCCAATGGTACCTGATAGTTGTGATAATTATTATGAAAGATACCGGGGAAAGATAATGCCCGGACAAGCACACATAAGATAGAACAACCTTGATCATGATTTCCTTAACCACTTTGACTCTGATACTGTCAAGAGTTTTCCACATAATTATCAAAGCGTCAAATTTTTATACAGATGGCTGGCTGGTGATCTAGATTCACACACACACACACACACACACCCACACACGCACGCACGCACACACATACGCACACACATACACACACACACACACACACACACACACACACACATACACATCCGCACACCCACCCCCACACACACATACACACCCATCACCCACCCCACACACATACACACCCGCACACCCCCCACAAACACACACATACACACAAATTTGTCAGAGATATTTTTAAATCTATACACCCAAAAAGGCGTAGGATAGACCTATATTGGGGGCTGCATGCGCCAATTTTTTATTACCTCTGTAAATACGTTCAATGCGAACGTGAAGCGCGGGCGGAAAATTCTGAGGTTAAATGAACTAAATCTTGCCTTTCAAGAATGGTGAATACTGTATTACCCGTATTGCAATTGAGCAAAGACATTGGTGACGGCCGTCACCTAGCCTTAGCATGAATTAATTTATCCAATATCTTTATATGATTTTGTTTAATTATTTTATCTTTTTTTTTAATAATTTATTTATTTATTTGTTTGTTTGTTTTGTAAGGTTCAGGGACTGATCAAGAAGGTTTTGGTTATTTCTTTCTTTGGTTTCTCTTTTTTGTTATATTACTATTCAACATGTTAACGCCCTTTTCTTTAGTTGTTTTCAATTAAATTCTTCCCGCATATTAGCGAATACGAGTCTAAATATATGTAGTTAATACGCGTAATTCCCGCCATGTTTGATTGTTGAGAGAGAGAAAAAAAATTGTTGATGTATCTTGTTGATTGCGCTTTGAGAATACCGCCCATGCGCAGAAGAAAAAAGGCAAAATCCATTTGATTTGGGGAGATTGCCTTTACAACTTTTTCCTAAAAATTCAATCGCATGTTTTGTGAGGGTATACCCATGAGATTCCTTGTTGCCATGGCTGCCACAAATGACAAATTGGTAACCGTGTCGTTCAATTTTGTGGCCTTTTTCTATATCAATATTCGTAAACAATAATTAGGGCGTTATCGATGTCAATATTTTTTCATTGAAATTGAAGTGAGGTGAAGTGAAATATCATTCAAAACGAAATTCTATTTTTGTCCTTTTGATTGTCTTACTCTTTATGTTACAAATGGCATAATAACTGAGATAATTAGAGAGGGGAGTTTAAGTGATTCTGTGTCTTTTTATAGGTTTTTCTTCTTATTTTGCTGCAAACTGAGTTGCTTTATTGGAATACAAAATTGGTCGGTCAAATAATAATAATAAATCTACATAGGCAGGGGAGCACAATGTGCTGTGGCCCTTGTAAACGCCGACCCATGGGTTATAGCTACATTGGGACAAAGAGGTTAAAACCTCCTTGGTTGTGGCAACCTGCAATTGCTCATCTAAACCATATTCTGATTATGTACCGTATATTACATACGCATATCATGGAGGGGCACGGGGTCATGCCTCCTAGCTCCCCTCGTGGGTTAGGGGGGTAGGAGCGTAGGGGTTCGCCAAAAGGGGAAAATGAAGGGAAAGAAAAAAAAAAAAACGAAAGAAGGGGAAAAGGAAAAGACAGGGAATTAAGTAGGAAAATCAGGGAGGAAAAGGGCAATGAGAGAGGAGGAAGATAGGGGGGGGGGGGGAGAAGAAAAATAGTGCAAGAAAGAGGCAAAATTGAACCTTAAACTTATAGGGGCACCTTTGATCTTAAAATTAGAAAGCATAGGTCAAATTGATCTTACATTTAGGGGCGCCTAAAAGATCTTAAACTAAGAGGCCCCAAACGTTGGGAAGGGCGCCAAATTATCCTGAAATTACGGGGGCACAAAACTAGTCTCAAAATTAGGGTCCAAATTGATCTTAAACTGTATAGGGCTGTCAAATTGGTCTAAGACTTAGGGGCAAATACTTTTATTTTTCGCTTTTGCTTCGCCCTTGCATATTTTTTTTTGAAAGTGTAATATGCCGAATTTAATTGTCGAGAATGGTTTCATACAAAAATTGTCATTTAAAAAAAAAATTTAATTAAAAAAAAAATCTTTGAAAATGTGTTTGCCTGATAGGGGTGCCCTCTTTTTAAAAATCAACATGGGCGCTTTATGAAATCATGAATACGCGAATACCACCCCCCCCCCCAGCCCACTTTGATTATTACCTCCAAACGGACTCGGAAGTAAGTTACTCCTGTATTGTAGGAGTTGTTTTGGTTTCAAAGGAGCTGCAATAGGAGAAAGGGGCCGCGGAGCGTTTTTCAAAGTTGAGGGGCTGGGCCACAAGGGGGGGGGGCTGAACAGGCTAAAAATTACAAATGTAGGGTCATGTTTGCTGACAAAAGTTGGGGTGCTGCAGCCCCAGCCCCACGGCTCCGTGGCCCCTTGGAGATCGATGTGAGCAAATAAGTTCAAGGCAAATAATGATGATGATGGTTCAACTAGACATGACCCAACTTTTGACCAATCAGATGAGTGGATTATACACCATTCTGAAAGTGAGGTATCATTTCGTATAATCAGCTATTCTTGTTATTTTGTTATTATGTAGCAATCAGTCATAGTTGACCCCGGTAATCGACTGGTACCGGTATTTCTTGTTGTTTTTGTCACTAAATTTGAAATGTTACTCCTGTCTTATTGGATTATTTCCTTCTTTCTTTAAGCTTAATTTGGGTTTGTTTAATTGTAACGTTAGTGTCTTTTGTTTTCTTCTTGATAGACGTAGCTCAAGGACTTTGTAAAAATTTGTTTCACAATTTGGGTGGTATGCTTTGTGAATTTGCAAAATATGTGCATTGAAAACGGCTGTGATCACGTCTGTTGCAGATTTAGTACGAACGGATATCCACATTTAAAGACATTTGACATGTTGACTGTCCGTAGTTTTGCTCGTCTTGTTTCCTTTCAGCAAATTAGACAGCTGAATATCACCAGAGGAATGGCATCTTCGACAACAAGTGATCAAAAATTGAGTAAGCAAGACCTGAAAGTGAATCACAGCTTAGAGACAAAGCAGTTTTTCATCGAACTTGGTGAGTGCGCACTTGCTCCCTCTCCCTGGGCCTTGCCATGCGCCTGGACCCGAAGTCCGCCGAAGCTCTGGCAGGGCCGGGCAGAGCTCGTACCGGTATCTGACGTATTATATTGTGCGTGCGCAGCTCATCGGGATTGATTTGAGTAAAGTTAATGATTAACTTATGATGAATTTACGTAATCTGTAACAGTGTTTTCTGTTAAAGTAATGTCAGATTATCGATAGACGTAGACTTTACTCTTGAATTTTTTCTGCAAAGAAAGTAATTGCAAACACAATTTACTTTGACTCAAAGTTTGAGTCGGTGTTGCACGTAACTTTAGATCTAACGTTAACTGTTAGAAATGTTTACGCCATAAATTTATGCACGACGCTTAAATGATCACGCAGGGGCGGATCTAGGTTGTTTCCAAGGGGGGGGTTGAGGGGATGAAAAAAAAATCTTGCGAGCGGAGCGAGCAAACGAGCGCGGAGCGCGAGTTTTAGACAATCCCCGATTTATAGGCCTATACTGACCTAAAAAGCAAGTCAAGAAGCTCTTATATACTTTCATTTTTAGTCGTTGTTACGCGTGAAACATCATAGAAACCTTACAACAACATTTTAACATTAGATTGATGAAATTGACCAGTATAATTCACTTTGCGCTCATCATCACTGAAAGTTACGCTGTAAATAGGGGTGGTGGAAGTACAGCCCCGTCGCCTTCGGCAACGGGGCTGTGTATAGTTACATTATGATAGGCAGCGAGCGCGAAGCGCGAGCCGAAAATTTTGGGTTATAAAAGATATATGGAATAAATAAAGGGGCACTTTTTTGTATTAATTAATTTTTAAAAAGATAATTGTGTATTGTAGACCCTATTAAGTATCTGCGAGCGCGAAGCGCGAGCTGAAAATTTTGAACTCAAAATTGAAGTTATTTGTGCATTATGATTTAGTATCAGCGAGCGCGAAGCGCGAGCCGAAAATATTGGGTTTTAAAAGATATATGGAATAAATAAAGGGGCACTTTCTAGTATTAATTAATTTTTTTTTAGATAATTGTGTATTGTAGACCCCATTAAGTATCTGCGAGCGCGAAGCGCGAGCCGAAAATTTTGAGCTCAAAATTTGAGTTATTTGTGCATTATAATTTAGTATCCGCGAGCGCGGAACATTTGGGTTTTAAAAGATATATGGAATTAATAAACAGGCACTTTCTAGTACTTTCTATTTGTTCGCCCACCCTCCTCTCCTCCCCCCCCCAAAAAAAAAGAAATAATAATAATAATAATGATGATGATAATGATAAATAAAATAAATACATAAATAAAATAAAATAAAATTACAAGTTAAAAAAAAAGATAAGATTTAAAAAAAAAAAAAAAATGGTCCCCGGATTTTTTTTTTTGGGGGGGGTTGCAACCCCCCCAACCCCCCCTCTAGATCCGCTTCTGTCACGTTAGCATATGAAATACACTACCATTGTGCCTTCCAATGAACAATAGTCACGATAAAATTTAGATTCTTCATTTATTTTTATGGTAAGTCCTCGTTTTCTTTATACGTTTTCAAATGTTGGTCGAAGTCCGACAGTGGATTTGTTGAAGTTCCTTTTTATATTTCTCTTCTTTATTCTAAAAAGTACACGTTTTTGTGAAGTCCAGTCTTGCAGTTTTTCTTGAGAAATGGGTCCACTTTGGTTATGATTGACAGCGCGCAAGACAAAAGCGGTCTTTATCGGGAACAGCTGAATCGCGTTGTTCAGTTACGGTCAACGCACTTCAGTCATCGCAACCAGGAGGCGGAGCTCCACGCGAAAGCTAATCAGAGCGCCCGACAATCAAAATGCATTGTTCTCTAGCTCTGTAAGAACGAACTTGTAGGTATTTCGATGTGTGTTGTCTGTTTAGAATCGGATCTATTAACAACAACAACTTTAACCCTAGATCTTACTTCCCTCTTCCAGGCCAGGGTAGGTGCCCATTCAGAGATTGCAGTCCCACATGCATGCCTTACTAATGTCAATGCATAAATTGTGACCATTTGCATTGAGCTCAATGCAATGCAGAACAATAGATTTCTTGTAAATATTACCTTTTTCAAGCTTTTCTCTTCAAAGAGGAACACTTTTGCACTAATAAATTGGGAAATAATAAACTCAACTACCCTAAAATGTGAAAATGTTGATTATCCTCACATTTCTACACTCTGAAAAAGAAAAGAGTAAATTGGGATAAAAAAGTTATAGACTTTCTAGAATTTGAGTGTATTACTTTTCACAGGTTTTGTTTTTCCACACAAGTTTAAAATTATTTTATATTAAAAGTGAGATGTTCAAGATTATATTCAGGCGTGATTTGAGACTTTTCTGGCATTTTTTATTTTTATGTGGGAGTACCTATCCAGGAAAGCATTTTTAAACTATTTAACATATATTTTGGGCTTAATCCGAAGATAACAAACATGTCTTCTTACTAATTGATTAAAAAAAATTGCAGTTTATTGATTGATTGATTGATTGATTGTTGATTTGTCAGATCCTCCAGACAAGGCAGTGCTTGACTATGATTTCCTATCTGATGGGTCTGTTGATATGCAACACACTGGGGTTCCTAATGCTTACAGAGGACATGGGATTGCTGCTGTGCTCGCAAAGGTACGATTCTGAATAATTTCAGGCAAATATTTTCATGATTTTTGATAAGTTGGATAATTTCACTATTTTTGTGAGTTTTTCATTGCAATAAAGATATTTAAATGAGTTTGAACAAGATCTCTTTAGTTCATCTTTATTGCTTCTTCAACCAATGATAACAGCTTCTAAAAGTGTAAAAGAGGATAAATATAATATATAATAATGGTAGTTTTATATGCCCCCAGTCTTTAGGAATGTTAAACTTTCCGGAAAAATAGTGTATCAGTATTCCAACAGATAATTGCAACAGATCAGCAAAACAGAGAGAAGATATGCCTCCGCCACCGAAGGTGGTGCCGGAGGCATTATGTTTTCGGGTTGTCGTCGTCCGTCCCGTACGTCCGCCCGTTTCGTTCTCGCGATAGCTTAAGAACCGTTTGACGGATCACTTTCAAACTTGGATCATGTATGCATATGGTAGGGACAATGATCTGATTAGACTTTGGGGTCATAAGGTCAAAGGTCAAAGGTCACAGAGGTCATTGTATGCATGAAAATGGCTCGTTCTCCGCCATAACTTAAAAAACCGTTTGACGGGTCAACTTCAAACTTGGGTAATGTTGTGCCTATGGGAGGGGCAATGAACTGATTCGATTTTAGGGTCATGAGGTCAAAGGTCACAGAGGTCATTGTGTACATGAAAATGGCTCGTTCTTTGGCGATACTTAAGAACCGTTTGAGGGATAAACTTGAAACTTGGGTCATATGTGCATATATGAGGGTCAGTAAACTTATTAGATTTGGGGTCATGAGGTCAAAGGTCACAGGTCATTGTGTACGTGAAAATGGCTCTCGTTCTTGCGATAACTTAAGAACCGTTGAGGATCAACTTCAAAACTTGGATCATATGGGAGGGACAATGAACTTATCAGATTTTGGGGTCATGAGGTCAAAGGTCACAGGGTCATTGTGTACATGAAAATGGCTTTTCTCCTGCATAAACTTATAAACCGTTTGACGGATCAATTTTCAAACTGGGGTCATATGTGCATATGGGACGGACAATAAACTGATTAAATTAGAGTCATGAGGTCAAAGTTCAAAGGCCACAGAGGACATTGTGTACATGAAAATGGCTTGTCTTGCGATAATTTAAGAACAGTTTGATGGATGAACATCAAACTTGGTCATGTGTGCATATGGTAGGGACAATGAATTTATTATATTTTGAGGTCATGAAGTCAAAGGTCAAGGGTCACAGACGTCATTGTTACATGAAAATGGCACGTTCTTGCTGTAACTTCTGAACCGTTTATGGATCAACTTCAAACTTGGGTCATGTGGAGGAAAGAGAACCTGATTAGATTTTTTGAGGTCAGGACATCAAAATGTCCACTGGTTATTATGTAAATGATCCGTTTGTGCAATTTCTGAAGGACTTTGACCAGATCAATTAAACATGTTATCCTTTTATTTACATCAGTAGCCATCCTTCCTGTTGGAAATAATTCTGACGATACAACTTTAAATAGGTTT
>CALNVZ010002100.1:3380185-3452779 GCA_940671915.1 Paracentrotus lividus
GAAGAACTGAAAGCCATGACACTGAGGGTATGAATGAAAGTATAATTAATGGTACTTCTTATAATTATTAAGTTGAACATTTTGTGAGGATGGACTCAAAAAACTAAACCACACAAAAATACCACTGCAAAGGTATGTATTATGATGATGATGATGATTGGATTACATTGGACCTTGTGCTCATCCAAAATAGTAGAAGTAAGGTAAGAATACAGTGGTGACTGACCAGTAGGATATTGTAGTACAACAACAATCATTTAATGAAGCAAAGATTCTCTTGTTTATCACTAGTCTTTGGAAATCTTAACTGAACCCTTTGTTTATCCCACTACAGGCTGCCTTCTCTCACTTCACTACAGAACAACCAAGATGCTGTAATGTGTACCTATCTCAAAATATAAGGATCACAGATGCAAGCACTCGGACCTTATAACTCTACAAGCTAACACAGACCCGTTATAAGAGATTAATGATACTGAAACAGAGGTTCAGAAGTGATTTAGAGAGATTGATATATGAGAGAAGGACTTAAACACAGAAATATGCAAGAGAATGTAATATCATGCAATCAACAGAACAAATGACGATGATGAGAGATGAAAGAATTCAATAAATAATTTTAAAGAAACATAGAAGAAGGAAGAGATAGAAATGATGGTGGAGAAAAAGAATGGGAAGGGTTTGGTGCTGCTTATAAGATAAATCATTTGACAATCAGGGTTTTTAAAATCGTTTTCGAGCTGCACTTGTATTGCGTCAATTTGGATGGATTGTATTTAACTTGTATGTATTTTTATAATAGTATTGTCTTTAGTATTAATGCTGTTATTACCTCTAGTGTAAGATGAATGTGTAGAGCTTAAACATCCTGCAAGAACTGTAACTTCGAGTTGAGTTAAATGTTTATTGAATATTGGAGAGCTATTACACAAGTGTAAACTTGAATAATTGAATAACAATCATACTTGCTGACAGTAATGTGGTGCATAGTATGGAAAGAGTCAGCCAAAAAAGTAACATCTATAATCAGAGGAATTGATTTATCAATGCAGTTTTGAGATGTTGTGATTGTTTTTTATGCCTCCGCCACCGAAGGTGGTGCCGAGGCATTATGTTTTCGGGTTGTCGGTCCTTGTCCGTCCGTACGTCGTCCCGTTTCGTTCTCGCGATAGCTTAAGAACCGTTTGACGGATCACTTTCAAACTGGATCATGTATGCATATGGTAGGACAAAATGATCTGATTAGACTTTGGGGTCATAAGGTCAAGGTCAAGAGGTCACAGAGGTCATTGTATGCATGAAAATGGCTCGTTCTCCATATTACTTTAAAAAACCGTTTGACGGGTCAACTTCAAACTTGGGTAATGTGTGCCTATGGGAGGGGCAATGAACTGATTCGATTTTAGGGTCATGAGGTCAGGTCACAGAGGTCATTGTGTACATGAAAATGGCTCGTCTTTGCGATTTAATATAGCCGTTGAGGATAAACTTGAAACTTGGGTCATATGTGCATATATGAGGGTCAGTAAACTTATGATTTTGGGGTCATGAGGTCAAAGGACAGGTCATTGTGTACGTGAAATGGCTCTCGTTCTTGCGATAACTAAGAACCGTTGAGGGATCAACTTCAAACTTGATCATGATGGGAGGGACAATGAATTATCAGATTTTGGGGTCATGAGGTCAAAGGTCACAGAGGTCATTGTGTCATGAAAATGGTTTGTTCTCGCAATAAACTTATAAACCGTTTGACGGATCAATTTCAAACTGGGGTCTATGTGCATATGGGACGGACAATAAACTGATTAGATTAGAGTCATGAGGTCAAAGTTCAAAGGCCACAGAGGACATTGTGTACATGAAAATGGCTTTGTTCTTTCGATAATTTAAGAAACAGATTTGATGGATGAACATCAAACTTGGTCATGTGTGCATATGGTAGGGACAATGAATTTATTATATTTTGAGGTCATGAAGTCAAAAGTTTGGGGTCAATATCTCAAAGATGTCATGGTATAAATGGATGTAAAATACTCAACATTCCGATGTGGCAATACGGAGGCATGCCTTCCGACCGTGCGCGGTCGAAGATTCATCTAGTTTTGTTGTTGACATACTGCCGGTTGATTGTAAATAAAATTATTTTGAGTTAAAACTGCAATGAATAAATAACTACATTTTTGTTAAATTTATTGATACAAATGTTTCTGATTCATTTATTCTGTATCACATTATAAATTTAATCATATATTCTATCAGCTGTGTTATACAAAAAATATTTCAAATTTTGAATATAATATAAATATTGTCAAATGTTGCATTAAAAACTAAGAATTTTAGAAAGTGGTCATAATAAGGCCTAAAAAAGACTTGAACAGGTTTGTTGTAACGGCACTTGTAAATGGAGATCAAGGATAACTCCATATATGGATGTTGATGATGATGATGTTGATGATCCTGATCATGATGGTGATGATGAAGATGATGGTGATGATGAAGATGATGGTGTTGATAATGATGATGGTGATGTTGATGATGACGATGATGATGATGTTGATGTAAAGATGATGTTTTGGTATGTCATCGTTTTCAGAACATATGGCCTTGAAGGGACTGCATTTAGTAAGTTTATGTAGCTCTAGAGTTGGTATTTAGGGCAGGGTCATGAAGGAAAATCAGGCCAAATCATCCTAAAATAGTCAAAATCCTGAGGGAAAATAAAAATACTAGATAAAGTACTAGTGTGCCAATTAATTTTTAGAGTAAATCTGTTTCTGCTATCCAGTTTGTCATCCATCCCATTATCGTCGGCATCATCATTTTAATAAGATGATTACTGTAATCGTGGAAATATTTGCGGTACATTAATTTCCGCAGATTTTGCACGAAGATTGGCGAAATTAAAAATGCGCCTTTTTATGCATCAGGCCTTCAAGCGCTCCTACTTTTCCTACTTTTTCACTACTTTTTTGTCAACCTCCTACTTATCCTACTTTTTTTTTTAAATCTCCTACTTTTCCTACTTTTTAACTACTTTTTTGAAAAAGTGAAAAAAAAAAAAAAATTGTAGGCTTAACCATAGGTTTGATGAGAGACCAAAAATCCTGTCACTTGTTTTATTATTATAATTAATGTATTTTGGATATGTTTGTGTCTGCTCATTTAGAGACATGCATGTACATGTACATGAAGCATCCCTATTCATAACCTATTCACTTTTTCCCTGCACATTATGGCACAACCAGTCGCAGCATCATGACATGAGTATCTGCGCGTATAAGCAATAAGGGAAAGTGCATTAAATGTGTTATTGGTTATTTTGTCTTTAGTTCGGAGAGATACATGTACATATAACTGTAGATCTACTCAAATAAAAGGCAAAATACGAAACTCGAGACAGAATTTTCAGTCTAGTTTATTAAATGCTTGTTTAAAGGTAGTGTCAGCCTTTTGCAGGCAAAAATATTAAATTTCTAGTTTTTGAGAGGATATAGTAGTATACCAATGACTATATCTTCCCACAACATGATTAAGCTCAAATGTGTATGTTTGTCATTATATTGCGATTATCAAAATTCATTCCTATTTTTTCGAACCTCGAAAAATATACCGCATGGTGCGAACCACTGACCGCTAGCGCAGAGAATAATGCACGCTGATGCGCCGTGTGTATATTGCTGTGTGCGGTCCGTGTCGCACGCGCTGTAATATCAACGATGTTGATGGAGAGCTGGTCAAGATTGGTAGTCAGATTTTCGTTTCGTATTACTGATCTAGGCAGCCTATGACAGTAAGATTGAATAGACAGTATAGGTCGATCATATTCTACAGTTATGCCAAGTTGCATTAGTTTTCGCAATTTGTGAAAAAGGCTGATACTACCTTTAATGTATGAGTCTCTATAGATTTTTTAGGCACAGAGTACTGTAACTACAATTTGTCTACATTGTATGAATGGAATCACTTAATATTGAAGCTGTTTCTGATGTTGGGATCTGAGCTCAGATTGTAGATTGAAAATTTTTCAATTATGACAACTGAGAGAAATTTATGCACCTTACATTGTTTAGAGTGCCAGCTCACCTTTTACATTGTATCCTTCGACTATAAGTAATTAATCTTTATTCCAGATACATATATGCAGTAATCTACAAATGTGGAGCATGATTATTTTTTTTGCTTTTCAAATTGCATACGCCATACTACATGTACAGTGTGTCCAACAGAAAATGGTAATGTCACTTTAAATGAGTATGATTTGAAAATTAGCAAATCACTGTATATGATTTTATAATCGTAAACTAGCATCTGTTTGATAGAACTGGCTTAAATTTTATGCCATATTGAACACCATTGAACACATTGGTATATGAGCCTTCTTTCAATAAATTATGTACATGTAGTCCAATTACATCTTCATTCACTCTTATTTTTTCTTTTTTTCTTTAGAATTTGGGCCCACAACTTATGGGCACATACTTAAATTTTTTCTAAAAGATGAAGGTTTAATAAAATTGGCATGATATCTTTAATCAAACATAAATAGTATACTAAACATGTTGTTAGCTGAACCTGGCTACACATACTAAGCTTGGATGGAGAGGTTTCCTGATGTGTCATGAACAAATGCTCTTATCTTTGTGATTATTGGACCATATCACATAAAATTGCATCCAGGTGATATTATATAATGTAATTTTAATATAATACACGTCTAGAGTGCCATTAACATTTTTGTGGGACATGCTGTACTTATATGTTTTGATGGATTTCCAATGCAAAAAGCATAGTGATCCAGTGAATTAGAACTTTATCAATTTACATTTCTCTTTTTTACGCCATAAATAAACACACAATGCCTCTTTCCAAAACAATTTCCAAGAAAATGATGTTAGATTACAAGCTTGAACTCAAGTGGCAGAGACTGCATACAATGCACACGATATCCAGGGTTGATAATTCAGGTTTCTTCCAAGTCATAGGAATGCAAACTGAAAGAAGCATGGTGATTTTGCAAATGCAAGATTTATTGGAAATTAAAAAATAAACACTTTGTACTCCCTAGTGAACAGAAAGCATCCTCAGTGATGTACATAAGAACCTGTGGTTTGATGCACAAGGTTTAATACTCAAAGTAATCTCAGCTTTGCATTATGCAGTGGTGCTCCAAAATATTTCATGCAATGTCTTTCTCAATGAGTTAAACCATGGATTCTACAAGGTCCTATTAGAATCCATGGTTAAACAAAGGTACCATCTTTAGTTTCTGATGGCCTTAAACCCAACTACTGGAAGCAGATCAAATTGCGAATGCAAAGAACCAGAATCAGTGTGATATGTTTATCCAATAATGTTTACCAGAGATGATTCAAATATATGTAAGATACCTCAAAGCTTTGGTGTTTGGGCATGCACAAGAACAGAAAGTTGGGACAAGCAATACCTGGTGCATTGTAGAAGAAAGGTTACCAGTTACCAGTAAAGCAGCTTGTCAATCTTGGCTCAGATGTAAACAAAACATCCTGAAATTATGTAAACTGAAATCTCACTGAGATGGAATTGACTGCCATGGTGCTATTCATCCTTTGTAATCTACATGTGGCCTATAATGCCTTGCAAAGTGCCTGTGTTAGCTTGGAGATGGTGATGGTACTGGATCTCTAATATCTGAAGACATCCCCTTGTAGGAAGGAAGACTGCTGGTCTCCATTAAATTAATTTCCTTCAACATATACAAAGTTGCTGGCTATGAAAAGAGTAAATAGCATGCTTTAAGCAGAAAATCTGTAATTTGTTTAAGATCTCTACATGGCTACCACGGAAAGCAGGACTGGCAAGTCTCATGAAAGAAATGTGAGATACAGAAAAATCACTAGGAAATTGAAAGATCCCCTGATGAAAGTGCAGCTCTGGTTTTAGCATTAACAATGTATTCAATGTGTTCTTGATATTAAACAGTTTTGGATGAGGCAAGCCCAGTCTGTTTTTGCTGTAAAAAAGAGAAATGTTGATTAGAGTATAAAGTCATAGATTGGATCACAGGCATTGGGTATCCCTCAAGCTTAATCTCAGATTCAATCTAAAAGAAAAGATATGGACTTTCATCTGAAACATTTATCTAATATGTATTCCATCATCATTGAGGGTGGGGGGGGGGGGGTATAAATGTACTGCCTTGACTTTGAGTGTAATGGATCTGGATCTATTAAAAAAGGATACAGTGCCAAACATGTATACTCTACGCAATGTAAATATACATGTAGGGTATATTCATTTCCCTCAGATGTTATCATTGAGAATGTAATTTAGTGAGCATTTCTTATTAATCTACATGTACCTTATTGAACTTATCGTACCATCAGAAACAGCTTCAGTATGATCCCAGGAATGTTATTAGGACATATTAGGGGATTTCCATTCATAAAAAGGTGATGATCATAATGATGGTACATGTACATGTATTTCTAATACTCTTACCATGCAGCAACCTTTAAAGACTACTCTAACTTTCCAAACAAATATTATACTCGACTGAAAATTCTACCACAAGTTTGTTTTTCGCGTCTTATATATGTACATTCGGCCCTTGTCATATAGATGAAATCCTACTTATCTCCTTCTTTTAAAGATTAAATCCTACTTTTATCTTACTTTTTAAAAGGTTAAATCCTACTTTTATCCTACTTTTTGGAAAATTTTGCTCCTAATTTTCTCCTACTTTTTCATTCAAGCTGACTTGAAGGCCTGATGCATGTATTGGGTGCATTCAATGGCATGCTTACTAAAATGCAGTGCGAATTTAAGAACCTGTGAACATTCTTTGAGGCCGCTCACCGCGAAAAATTAATTGTGCAAAAATAAAAGCAAATACAATACGTTGCCACAGTATATCATCATCATCATCATCACTATTGTTCTTGTAAAGATGATTACACTGCTACAGTATCATATCCACCCAATCAACATCATCCTCATCATCATCATCATCATTGCTCTAATGAAAATAATTACACTGCCACAGTATCTCATCCACCACATCATCATCATCATCATCATTCTAAGAAAGATTATTACACTGGCACAGCATCTCGTCCACCCCATTATCATCCTCATCATCATCACTACCACCATCATCACCCTCATAATTCTAATGAAGATGATAACACTGCCACAGTGATCACCCGCCGTATCATCACCATTATAATCATTCTAAAAAGAGGATTACGCTTCCACAGTATATCATCTACCCCATCATCATCATCAACATCATCTTCATCACCATCATTATAATTGTTCTAATAGATGATAATTATGATGATAATTATGATGACGATTACGCTGCCACAGTATCTCATCCACCCTATCATCATTATCATCATCACCGTTGTTCTAATGAAGATGATAATGCTGCAACAGTATCCCATCTACCCCATCATCACCGTCATTATTCTAGTGACTACACTGCCACATTATCTCTGTCACCCCATCATCATCATCACTATCATCCTAGGCAAGGTCTGCTCTATTTACATGCCATCATAAGAGTTGCCTCGGTGAAGATATCAAAACAGACAAAAAACGATTTCTCACAAGTTGTTATTAGTGATGCCAACAGCAAGCTTTAATTTTTGTAGAGTACATGTGTCAATAAATTGCCAGTGCTAATTGCATTGACTTGTATAAGACTACTCTTATTGCACCCAAATCAAACAATTATGGTACAAATCAATGACAGATTATTCCTAAAATTGGCTTAGAGTGATTGAAGATGTTAACTAAGATTCATTCCAATCATTCATACATGCATACATGACCAAAAATCTGCTCATCTCACGAGCCTGGTTTTCTCCTCCATCATTTATGATTAAAAGATAACCGTTGGTTTTAGCTTGATGCTCCATGGCGTTATTTGAATAAAGCAGAACATTTTCTTGTGTATAATAATGACATGCCTGATTAAAATACAAAAATTGAACACGTTCATGAAGAAGCAATCGGAAACACCTAATTTGAGGTCATATAATGCTACTCATTGGAAGTAGAGCTATAGGAATTAATACCTGATTTTGAATACATAGAGACCATGCAAATATGAATTTTTGTGCAAGTTTAAATCAAATTAAGATAATTTAAAAAGACCAACTATCTATTTTCAAGTGAATGCTGAATGTAGATATCATGACTAATTTACATCTTTAAAAAAAGGGCAAAGGTGATGAAGACTTCACTTTAAAAAAAAAAGTTAAAAAAATAACCGAAAGATGGACTAATTGGAATAAACAAGTTTGGAGTTAACTGTAAGATGCAATACAAGGTATGGAGCGAGTATAAGGGCTATACTTCAAATTCATGACTATCATGTAAAATGAAATCTATTTAGATATGCATGCATGAATTTATACAATCAGATGAAAATAGCATATAATAACAGATGTAATATTCCATACAAAGTACAGTGCAAAACAACCAGCAGAATATAACCAATGATTATCTCCCATTTATCATTTTCTAATCGGATGCCATTTTAAAAGATCAAATATTAGGGTTGAATTTGAATTGAAAATCTTTTCAGCCTAGTTTTACACAGAATTCAATGACGTGTATATTTTCCCAATGTAATATTTAATGATGGCTTCAATTGAATATATATCTACACAATGCTGCTCGGTTCTTTCCGACATCACTTTTGTTTTTATTTTTTTCAATATGCACTATAAAACCTTCACCACAATGACATAAACAGAAAACAAATGAGAAAAGTGCTCATTTTTTTTTTACTTGGGGACAATCAAATTTTCCCCAATACTAAAACATTGAACAATGACTAGTATTATAAACCCCATACAAAGCCATTACCAAATATGAAAATTTTATACTAAAATCTATAAGGGATTTTTAAGACAATTATACATCACATTTCCACTTCTGAGACACTTTATACTAAAATATCTAAATTACATTTTCATGACTTCATTTTGAAAATAATGTTACTTTTGGCCTTTTTCAATTTGAAAAGGAATCTTCCAAAAGAAGAATTTTGCCTTAATTCCAACCCAATTTATATCAAATCAAATACTTAGGGAACAGCTACACTTGATAACGCTGGTTTAGATTATTATCAAGGGAGATATATCAACGTAGAATAAAAATAGCCTAGAATAAATCAATAAAAATACTCAAAATCTATAAAAATTGGGTTGGGGAGGGGGGCACAAAAGAAAATTCTTTTTCATAAGATATTTATACATACAAATACAACTTTGGTTAGCTTTACAATAAAAAAAAAATCAATAAAAGTTATCTTACTCACAAAGCAACAAATTACATTTATATGATTGTGCAAGTTACTTTTTTTTTGTCTTTGAAGTATGATATAGGTGCATAATTGAAAAGTGCTAGAAATATTCCTTAAATCTTTGTCATAGAAGTCCAAGTCAACAGGGGTATATCCATTTTTCTTATCGTTTTTAAAAAGGAAAGTTTGATCTTACGTTCAAAACTTATTGGCTGATATTTCTTAAAAGAATGTTTAGAACGGAAAAAGTTAGGAATTAAATCCCTTTTTATTTAATAATGTTAATCTATATTTAAACAAGTTTGCTGTCCAAAAAGTTCTTTTATCACACAACCAAACACAGCCTATTTGGGCTTGATAAGTAAAATAAGTAAATCCACCATCAACATCAATGTTTAAAATTCCTTGAAAAGAAAAGGAATCTTGCAAAAAACTTCTTTGCCATACATGTAGTATTTAAATTTAGATAAACAAAATTCACTTTAAGATTTTAAAAATAGAAGATGTCTCCAGATCTTTTACAAAGTATTAATATTAATGCTAAAAATGAGCCCTGAACTCCAGTGTTTCAAATCATCTTTAATTTTCTTTTATCTAAAAATTACTTGTCAAATCATTCTTAGGTCAACTTATCATTTCTATCAATTTTAAATGTTTACATGTTATTTTTTTTATTCATTTGATTACACATTGATTCTTCTTTTTCTTCAGATTTTCAAAAGATCACATTATAAGATTGATTATAACCAAGATAAAAATGGAGTACCATGTAAATTGAACATTAATAATAGGGTAGTTGTCTAAGACAGGGTCAATCTAAAATTCATTTGTTACCAGCTATATATGTACAGTCCTCGAGAACTTTCCAAACTATTCAGAATTCATCATTTTATATATAGGTTTCGGAATTATTTAGATGCTGGATACTAAAATAGGAGACATTCTAGGAAGTTGAATAAAACTATTACTTTTGTATTCAAAATGGCATGTAACAAATAACAAGATCAAATACACATATCAAAAATATAACAATTTTTTCCTTGTTCATACAGGTAATCTGTTCTGCTATCAAATGCCCAAACCATGTTTTAAAGTGTATCATTTCATTGTTTCACAACCTACATTTAAAATGATATAATTGGAGTATAAAATCACTAATTTCATTTAAAGTACTACAAAACAATGTAGAATATTGTGTAAGAAGATAAGACTCCCAAGACAAGTGTAAATTGCATTTATTTATATTAAGCTGCATTATTATAGTTTTACCATCATATTCTGTGTCTGACAGCTTGAAGTACACTTGACAAAAAAAAAGGAAAATCACAAATTGATAATTCCTGTCAGTACTGGGTGTATCTTTGTAAGATACCATAGATCAGCCCATGAAAGACAACAAAATTGTTTTCTCTCATTAAGTATAAACACCACTAAAGTCTATTTGCCTCTTCTATGTCTACATCTATATGTACTGTTTATTCAGTGAGAGTAGTCAGTTGTATAATTAGTATATTTCTAGTACATTTCTGTAAAGCTATCATGATAATTGATATTAGTTCTTCATGTAATAAATTAATAATATATAGCTCTCTTCACCCTCATAGGGTATTATATATGATATGTGATATAGTCCAATTCATGGAGAAACTCATTACTATAAAATAGACAATTTTTTAATGTTAAATAACCAACAATAATGTTTGCATTTTAAGTGCACTTTTGTTGAATATGTAAAAAGAATTATAAGGCCATACAGAATAGTAGGAACAAATGCATATACAATTCAAATAAATGGTTTTATGGCAAGTTAAACCATCAATTCATACTATTCATCAACATAATTATAACCACTTTAAAAGTGATGTTATATATGGCACAACATCAATTTCACAAAAGCATATATTAGATTCAGAGCAACAACATAATAAACCACCGTTTACATTTATGTAGAAATTGCTAAAGAAGTTAGTAGCAGTCTAATTGCCATTATATGATGTAAACAATTTGTGTAACATTTAACAAACTATGATTATAACGAGTGCTCAAGACCCATAAACAAAGAATTTCATCAATAGAAATACAAGAAACTAAATCTTCCAAGCTAATGTAAACATATCAATTATGCATCATTCAGTTTACTTGACTATAGTTTTAATATTGTTTATAGTACAGAGTTAAAAAAAAAACAACACAAGGTTAAAGATTGTTGATCCATAATTAAATCATGCAAGATTAATGTTGAAAACATACAAGCACCAAATTTATGGTAAGTTGAAGTATGAAATTATTGATAACTTTTTAAGAGACACAAATATCATGCTCCTGTAAATCTAAATCTTCCACCGCATTTCATGCAAATGATAAAAAAATATCATTTTTATTTCTAAGTCGCTATATCTGCCTATACGTTCTATGGTACTTCTTTCTCTCTTCTACAAGGCATTTTGGCACAATGGCTAAAACTATGGATGCACACGGCATAAATTAGTGGCAAGAGAAGAAACCATAGGAAGAGCTCAAAGTTGGTCTCTCATCCAGTCACAGTTCCAACCCCCTCAAAAATGTCTGAACTTTTGGTCAACAAACAATAATTATTTCAAGATGTACTGAGCAGATAGACAGTACTTATCATTTGAAATAATATAGTACATAATGGTTATAGTTAATATTGCATAATGTTGTAGGAGTCGGCTCAATAACCTACAAAAACGTGATTATTCAAGGCATACGTCTTCTCTTTTATATTACGAAATGAAATCTTCACTTGTAGCTAATTCTTGTTGACCAGTGGATACAAACAGACCTTGTAATCTTCTGTGACCATTGGTCTGGGCCTTGTGCATGAGAGGTCTGTTCACTCATCTAGTCTATAACTCGTTGGTCTCTGACTCAGTGTTGCGCTCGAGAGGTTTACCCTATTTATAACTCGTTGGTCTTTGCCTTGGTGTTGCGCATGAGAGGTTTATGGTCACTGATCTGAGTAAGGGAATGTTGCCAGAACCAGCAAGAGCGGCAGAAGTACTTGAAACATGTGGTCTCACGACAGAAGAAGGGACCAGGCTGAGTGTGGCACAGGGTACATAGGGAATCTTCCAGGTATGGATCTATCTGAACCTAAACAAACAATAAAATAAATTAAGAAGATAGATGAGAAAGGAAGTAATCAGCTTGGTTTATTTTAACCGACTGTTAAGGAAGCCATTCAATCCTTATAAGTAAGCAAACCAGGAGACCTATGGCTTTAAGTCCTTTTCCAGGAACTTGGTATTGGGGATCAATGCCTTACAAAAGGGCACTAGTGCATCAACTTAGTTTTGAATCAATGATCTCGCCATTTTGAGACCACCGCTCTACCTACTGAGCTATCATGTCTCCTTAATTAGAATGGGCACATGAATAAGAAGTAATTAGAGAAAATGTAGGAATTGTTTCCTTCTCCTTGAATGGTGATTGTAGCTTAACATTTTCAATAGTTTCATCCGAAAGAGCAATATTCAATCAATCCCATCTCTTTCCACATGTATCTTTAGTTTTGTTTAACTCATGATTGATACTTTCATGAAGAAATCTGTTAGGATTTTAAATAATCAAGAAATGCATACGGCCAATCATACAAGTTTAATTCCTGAGGACGAATGTGGTATTACAATAACTTACCTTTTTAGTGAACTTGGCAGTCTTGATTTCAACAAATGCGGCAGCTACAGCCTTCATGTAACTATTAGTGTTGTTGAAAGTCACGCGTCCAGAACCTTTAGGTATAGGGAGAAGCAAAAAAGAACGTCAACATAATTACTTGTGAAGAAAGAAAGCAGCAGACAACCACCTATATGGAGTGGTGTGGTCGAGTGGATAAGTCGGCGGACTTACGATCACAAGGTACGCGGTTCGAATCCCGTCCATACCACTAACATCCTTCGGCAAGGTGTCAACCTGCAAATTTGCCGTACTTGACCCAAGTGAGGTGAATGGGTACCGGTAGGAAGAAATTCCTTGAATGCTGTGAGCGCCTTTCGGGGTAGCCTAGCTAAGCCGGGTAATAATAATATGATAATGCGCCTTGAGCACTCTACAGAGTGGATACGTGCGCAATACAAATCACATAATTATTATTATTATTATACTTTTTTTCAATAGTCAATATTCTCCACAAACTTCAACTAATGTTATTCTTAGTTGTAACCTAATTAAAAACCTTCTTTCTCTTTTTCATATGGTACTTGTTATTTGAGGTGATAATGATTGTTACAAGGCAAGAAAGTTTTGAAACTTTATATTTTTTCAGCTATGAAATTGCACCATCATTGTAATAATACAATTAAATTGAAATATGAATTATACTGCATATAAAATGCTCCAAATTTTATTGTCCAAAACAAAGGTTACTGGATATTTGTTTTGCCCCTTTTCTCATGGGGGCGGCAGCCGCTGAGCAGCGCCAAAAATATTCATCTTAAAAATAAATATTCTGATGTTATCCATCCTTCCACCCTCACATCAGATGAAGTTTCTCAAATCTAATCTTATCCTCAAAACATTTACCGGCAATTTGAAGGAAATATTAATGTTTATTCAATAATGGAGAAACAATGAATAGAGGACCTACCAATAGGATACTTGTGTTTATCTGTATCAATGCCAGCATACACCACCCCACCAAAGAGATCGTTCATAAGATGAGCTAATCCTTCAGCATTAAGCATTCCATGAAGAGCTCCAACAAATACAGTCTTATCAGGATCAAGACGTTGAGAGGGGCAGCGAACGTAATTGCTATCTGATAGCACCCATGGAATAACTTGAACCTGTGAATGCGAAGGAAAATACAAACATTAAGATTATTCTATAATTTAATGATGGTATTTTTATTTCTGCAATCTATATTTGAAAAATAGGGAAGTCATAATGAGGTGAGCTAAACATTAAATAAAAAAGAGAAAAGAAAGAAAAAGGTCATAATTCTTCAGAAAATTTCCATAAAACTATGTTTTTCTATTCCAAGGTACTACAATTTTGTTCCTATTCATGGCATAATACTCCCTCCCTTTCAGGCCTGCTTCTTGGGATACCAACCTTTACTTTTCCAATATTATCTCATTTGATTCTTCTTTATAATGTATAATCTCCTCTTATGTTATTTCATCTTTAGGAACAATAGATATATACACATGTAGCTGCCAACCATTCCTATTTTGATGAATTTTTGCTTCCAATTAAATATTATTGAACCCAATGTCCAAAATACACAATATTTCTAATTTTCACTTGAGAGACTCTTAATCCCTGGGTGGTTGGCAGGTGCGAATATACCTGTATTCTTAATCACATATGCTTCTGATTATGATTCAATATTGATAAGGACCATAATGAACATTATATTTTCCCATTCCACTAATTACCATATCCCACCACTGCCACCAAATAGTGCGAGGCACACATAGGTAAAGTTAAACATCAACATCATGTTTTTATTAGTTCAAAACACCAGCAAAACAAAATTTGCTTGGCCAGGACCACCATGTTTAATTATGAGCGTATAACATACGCATAATCAGCATTATGCAAAGAAGGCACATCACCACAAGCTACTTCTTACCTCTTTGCTTCTCATACGTCTACTGGTGATCTTGTAGTAATACTCCCCTCTGCCACTCATATCATGTGTACAAGATTGTAACAAGGCCTTCACTGCTTTCTCAGATTCAAACAGCACATACACATACCCTGAAAGAACAAGCATACGAGTACCTCCATTATGATTACTTCATGTCAATCTGTCATAAACAGGGTTTGGTTTTGAAATGTATTTTAATAAGCAGGAGCGGATCCAGGGGGGAATTTGGGTGTACCAAAATCTCAAATTCCAATTTGGGCCCCCTCTCATGAAATCCTGGATCCGCCACTGATAAGATACAAAAGATTTATATCAATAGAGGGCATAAGGTAAGTAATTACCATGGCAGACTTTTTTTATTACTTCATATTCACAAGTGCAACCAGAATTGGCAAATATATAATGTAGATTTGAATACATTTGGTGCAAAATGTTTAATTACTTCCTGAATTTTTTAAAAGGAGTAAAAAAAAAAACCAAAAAAGTCAATGCTCGATTGCATATCACACCTCATACATTACAGTTGTAAGGAAAAATCTACTTTTCATACCTTTAGCCTTTAAAGACACTTAATTACAACTTTTGCATGAATTCTTTGAAAGGCCAAATAACCTCAAGATAATCTTTAAATATCTGACTCAACAACCAAATTTCACAATAGTATATATATCGCTAGAGGGTATTCATTTGTCTCGCAATCTACTATGGTCAACAAGGAAATTCATGATCACTCTCGCAAAAAGTGATCACTAGTTTACAAGTTCACGAGCTTTCGAGCGAGCCAATCCCCGTCCACGGGAAGCTAGCTAGCCCGCCATTGTCTAATTTGCATACTGTTTCCCGCCCGCACCATCGGCGCGCTGATTGGTGAATGCCCGACCAATCACGTAGCGGCTTAACGCCCGCCTATTGTTTCGCGTTGGTGCACTACGATCCGCGGGATTCGTATAAATAGACTAGTTAATTTTCGTCACTTGATAAAGAGTTGCAGCGGCACTCGAAAGCTCGTGAACTTGTAAGCTAGTGATCACTTTTTGCGAGAGTGATCATGAATTTCCTTGTTGACCATAGTAGATTGCGAGACAAATGAATATCCTCTAGCGATTATTTCAATCCGCAATAATGAACTTATTTAGTATATGTATCTTCTAAACCAGAAAAGTTCCAGAAAAGTTGCAGATGGTTTTAACTCCTCTATCCATTTAATTTCAAAGAAACTGTTTTGTTTTGTTTTTTTGAAAAAATTATGTGATTATTTGATTCATCAATATATCAATAAAATTTAGTACTTTTCATGATTGATGACTGATGCATTCTTAAGTTACCTTAAGCAGAGATTACAAGTCTTAATATGCACACAGTTATACACATAATGAACTCTGCCTGACTTCCAGAAACTATTTCAACCTAACTCCATACACTGGGTCACTCTTTCTACACTTATTACCCTGGCATCAACCCGCCTGAATAAACAATTAATGAGGTCTGTATTGTTTCTGTAACTCTTACACACCGACTCCAGAGGATATCAATGTAAAAGTCATTAAGACGAAGAGAAAGAAAGGTACGGAGCATTCTGAATTCTGTGGCCGAGGCTTCTAGTAAGATACTAGGGTGAACAGCATACTCTGAATTACGATAGAGGTTACAAATTACACAGAGTGCATGCAGTTATTAATTCAATTAAGCAAAAAAGAAAGGAATTTTAGAATATGCATTGGAAAATTAGTGAGCATTACATATATAATATTTCATTCAAATTTCCAATACAAATTCTAAAATATTTAGAAAATGCAATATGAATTCTGAATTAACCCAGTATATAAGCCTAGTAACAGAGTTTGCAATAAATTTTATGGACCATTCTAAAATCCAGAGTAGAGTTTCGATTTCTTGGCCAAACAATGGAATGCAGGATTTTATTCTGTCCCAAGTACAAGATACTAGATTTTAAGGTTAAAAAAAATATTCATGACATTCACTGAACTGTTGTCTGCTCCTATAATCATTACTTAGAGACACACTAAATGAAAGTGTTGCAATCTGCCTTGAAAATGAATACATAAATAATTTCAAAGCTTTGTGTTGACGGACCATGAAAGCAGCCCAAACAGTAACACAAAACCATGATATAATGTTACAGGTCGAGAGACCCAGTTTTATTTGCAAGCGTGCCAGCATTCATCATGGGAATAGAGCCATGTGGGCACGAGACAAGAAACAAGATATTCCATCAGGGAACAGAAATATCAAATATTGGTATGGGGGAGTGACAATACCAAATTTAGTCAACTTCCAAGCTTGTGAAGAAGACCACAGGTTCATAATATTTCGCTTCAACTTTATTTTCATAATGATAATAAAAATAATAACAATAATAATAATCGTATTTGTAAAGCGCCTTTTCCATAGGATACAAAGCGCTGCACTGCTCCCTCAAGGAAATTCAAAATGAAAGATCAGGGGTATGAAGGATAGAGTTATGTTTACAATGTTATTGTAAAAGATAAAGCTATTCACCTTGTGCATATAGCATCATTACTCTAGTGTAAAATAATAGTTCCATATCTACTAAATACATTACATTTAGTTAAATCAGTATTTTTATGCTTTGTGTTCGACACATCTTTGCTGAAAACCATAATTTTAGGCCTTTTCAAAGTGTGTATTAAGTTTAGATATCGAAGCTCCATTTGATCTTAGAGGAGGAGTCCGGGCTGAAATGAAAAAGTTTTGTAAAATTAAGTAAAATTCATCAAGCACAACACAGAAAATTTCATCAAAATCGGATGAAAAATAACAAAGTTATGCGTTTTTTTAGGTTTTGATTTTTTTTGTAAAACAGTTCTTGGCAATTGTCTCATTGTCTCATTTGAATATTTGAATATTCAAATGAGCAAACTGATGATGTCACAGTCCCCCTACTTCTTGTGTATTTTATTATATGAAATCCTATTTATCTAATTTTTTCATATATTGCGTGTACGGAAAATCTGTCCCTCGTACTGAAATAAGTAAAAGCACTTGTGGCCTTGAACATTCCACAAGGATTAATCCGTGTTTAATCCTTGGGGCAGAAAATCTTGATAATTGGTATTTCATACAATAAAATACAAAGAAAGTAGGGGGACTGAGACATCATCAGTTTGCCAATTTGAAGAACTGTTTCCTAAAAAATTCAAAACCTAAGAAAATTCATAACTTTGCTATTTCTTATCCGATTTTGATGAAATTTTCAGTGTTGTGCTTTTTCGATTTTACTTTATTTTTCTTATAATGCAAACTCCAGCCCGGATGAGTCCTTTAAGGCTCGAATGAATATCCTTAGGGACTACTATGTCTTGGTGAACTTTATGTGACCTAAAACACAGAAGCACCTCTTCAGGATGTCAACTTAAAATATTCACCTACTAGATAGGATTGTAAAGATACTGGATTTCTGGCAGGATATTACAGGGAGATTTGATATTTTAACAAAACACTCAAACTAAACCAGAATTAATATGAAAGAAAAGTTAATATACATCTGCTTTCATTGAAAGACCATTAATCAAATCATTCTAAATACTGTTATTGAGGTGTCAAATGTCCTAGGACAACTACCCCCTGAACAATTACCCCCACCCCCGATAACTTCACCAACCAAAAATCTACCCCTATAATCTCGGGGGCAATTGTCCAGGGGGTAGTTGTTCTGATAAGTGTATCACATAGGATAATTATAGTGCTTATTATTTCTCTGAAACACTGATATTTGGCTTCAAAAGCTCTTTTAAGGCTAATTTTAAAGAAATCCTGACAACCATGTATGGAGTTGGAAGGTAAGTTATAGATAAACAATAATGATACATTTTTTAGGCATGTGTACTTAAAAAACACAAATTAAATAAGAATTTAGATTTTGACTAACACACACTATTTATGGAATTTATGTTTTTTGTGTGTACAAATCTCTATGGGAAAATGGAATTCTTATTTTTCACCATTATGAAATGTAATTGATGATTTTCATAAACGGAACAGGAAATTTTTCAAACTGAAAATCACTGCCCCTACAATAAATGCATATGGACAATGTTTTCTCTATAAGGAAATGAGCTTTCATGAAAAAAAAATTGAGCAACGACCATTTTCTTTTTGGATACTAAATTGGAGCACAAGATTGAAGCATGAATAAATGTAGAGCATAGTGGTTGACCTATCTGTTCCTTAGTTCAGCCAGGTTTGTCCTGAAATAACAATGATATAGCAACTAAACTTTCATTATGAGTATGCCTGCTGAGTATATATAGCACTCAATGATATATTCCCTACCCCAGGAATCATCTAATATTGATACACTTCCTTGGTGCTAAAAGAGATAAAAACGCTCCCAAACATTTAGGAGTATTTCAAATTGGACAAGACAAAGGCAAAGCCAACTTTGCATTATTGTGTAAAAAAATGTTATTATGGCACTCCTAAAGTAGGGGAGAGCAGGGTTATATGGAACATTTTCACAAAAATGGCCGTAAATCAAAAGTGGATTTATTTCAAGAACAAATAATCAATCAGCTTGAGTGTATATCTGTATGCTACAAGTGTTCCCCATAAATTTCTTAAACTTAGTGATGGTTCCGGAAAAAATCCATCTTTAACAAGACCATGTCAAGTGTTCCAACTAACCCCATACACAGGGTATCTTCAGAATTATATTTAAACTACCTACAACATTATTGCATGGGTTCAGCTAACTTGCTTTATTGATTCCAATTAGAATATTAAAGATTGGTATTCAATTTTTTTTTTAACCTCATGTTTTATTACACTTGATAGCATCCACTCACATACAGATATTCTGAAATCCTGCGAAGTAGAATTCTGCAATAAATTTTGTTTAAACCAAAATAAAATTGTCCAATGTGTACTAATATACATGTATAGGAATATTTCGGAACACTTCATTGAATTATATGATTTTTATTTTTTATTCAGCTGAAACCTATTTACTTAGTACATGTTCCAACTAACCCCGTTCAAAATGTTCCAACTAACCCCAGAGGCCCATTTGACATTTGCAAGCTTACAGCAAAAAAGAGGGACAACAACATGGCAAATATTTAACTTTGTTTTGTAGCTTGGTATAACTGTTTGTTATACTAAAAAAACTGGCCAACTTAATTTATTATCTTCTTTGAGATAATAAAACATTTGTAAAAGTGACAAAATTTACTCAGGTGAAAAAAACAAACATTGGTTTCTAACTTCACGAGGCTTGAAGCATGTGTGCTGTCTAAAATGTGGTGGATGGCAGTTGCTAATAGTAACAACCTGAGGGTAGATTTGCATAAATATATTTATAGCCGTTAAAGAAAATTACAATGTTTCAACTAACCCCGTGTTCCAACTAACCCCACTCTCCCCTATAGGACCTCTTTCAATCATTTTTTTCAGCTCTTTTTATATTTGGTCACTCATACCCCTGATACACACTGTATTTCATATATCGGGATGTCGTGGGTCCGATTCGCGGGCAAATCATACCAAAGACTTGCAAAAAAGTTACCAATAGACTGGGGGTAATAATAATATATCATACTGTGCACTGGGGGTAATAATAATAGATCATATTGTGCAAGGCGTGCTGCTAAAACAGTTATCAGAACTGAAGCGGCTATTAGGAGTGGTAGTATTATAATCTGTTTGTATCTGTTTTTACATGAGATTAGTTTTGTGCATATCACTATAAAAGAACTTCTGTATTTGTCTTTTGTGTCTCTTTCATATATTTTCTCCACGTTATTAGTATCATAGTTAAGCAGTATACATACATCAAGTATCTCTTCTTTACAGTTGTTACTGCAGTGACGCAGTAAAGTTCTTGTTACGTAATCAAAAGTGCGCACTTATTAATTGTTACATAATTATTGTTATGCCTTTTTAATCTAGCTGCCGCATTTTAATTGCTATGGTAAATTTGCGCTTATTAATAATAATTGAATGTTGCGCTTGAGTTATTAATCTTCATAACGAGTTTTGATTGATTGATTGATTAGGGTTTAACGACACTACCAACACAATGTGTCATATAAGTGTCAAACTAGATATTACTTTAATGCGTATACGAGTTAGTTGGTGGCTACTTCCCGGAAAAAATTCCCTACTCTTTTCGAATAGGAAAGCAGGTTCTTTAACGTGCAAGTGGGGTTGCTCTCCATCACACGGGACCGACGGCTTAAAGTCTCCTCCGAAAGACTATAGTTAATTTTTAATGTCTTAATAATTGTCATAGCTGCTTTGATAAGCTTCAATGTTATTTTTTTAAAATCTGAGAAAAAGATTTATTTCTTTAAGGAAATCCACAATTCTTGGGCGTGAAACGTCACAAAATAACGTTTTTAAATCCGGTACGTCATAAAAATTAGTACGTATGTGGCTAAATTCAACACATTCAATAAGGATATGCTTAACTGATAAAACACAATCACACGATACACAACGGGGTAGTTCCTCCGCTGCGAGCAATAAGAGTGCGTCAAATGAGAATGACCGATTCTAACACGGGTCAACACAATATCATCACGTCGTTTAGTTAAGGGATTGTATTATGTGGTTTGATTACTGATTGGTGTTGGTATAGTTTATTGACAGGGTTTAAATCCCATGACGTTTGCCATTTTCTTCTAATGTAAATATTAATTTTCGACTTTAGATCTGTATATGGGATCTGTATTTTAGTTACCTCTAATTTGAGAGCTTCTTTAGCTAACTTGTCAGCTTTTTTCATTTCCTTTGATACCTGTATGGCTCGGTATCCATGCGAAAACCACCTTTTTGCATAGTACATCAAGTTTATATAGAGATTCTAGTAACTGTACAACAAGGGGTGTTTTAGGTTTCTGCACTGCAAAGCCATTAAACTAGATAAGGAATCTGTAAAAATTACAAAGTGTCTTTTATTCGTGTTTCAACAATGTGTAAGGCCATTTTCAAGGCCAACAATTCTGCAGTGTATATAGACGCACTGTCCGGTAATCTAATCTGATCCTGTACATTGTTGCTAATACAGGCTGATCCAACTTTTTCTCATCTTTTGACCCATCGGTATAGATAGCCTGGAAGTTTCTGTATTTATGCCTGATCTCACCGAATTTATCTAAATAGACAACGTCACTAGTGAAGCCCTTTTTGAAAGTTTTAATGTAAGGTCAATTACTGGCTCAAAAATCATCCAAGGTGGTATTTTAGGTACTAGAAAAGGAGAAATACTAGTGTTATTTAGTATGTGTATTAGAGCTCCTTGAATACGAAGTCCAAAAGATTTTATTGAAGATGGTTTAAGGTTATAAAACCAACATGTCGCGGTCTTGAAAGTAATATCATATGTTGGGTTTGATGTGTTATTTTTAATTTAATCACCATAGCTAAGAGAAAGGTTCTCGTATCGTAAATGCAAAGGTGGTTCATTAGCCTCCACATAAAGGCTTTCCATGGGAGAAGTACGGAAAGCCCCAAGACAGATTCAAGGCCTTGATTCTGTATTGGTTTTAATTTTTCGAGATAGGATTTTCTTGCGGAGCTATATACTGCACTGCCATAATCAAGTTTTGATCTGATCAAAGATCTATAGAGGCGCAGTAGAACAATGCGATCTGCACCCCAATCCATTCTGGAGACGACCTTTAAAAGGTTTAACGATTTAATGCACCTTTCCCTTAGATAATCAATATGAGCTTTGAAATTAAGTCTGTTATCAAATATCAGTCCAAGAATATTTAGCTTGCTGAGATACGGGTATGATAGAACCATTTATTTTAAGTTCAGGATCAGGGTGTAAAGATCGCTTATTACAGAAATGTACGCATACAGTCTTAGTTTTTGAGAAACGAAAACCGTTTCATCTGCCCATTTTTCGATTCTATATAGACAATTTTGTAGAGTTGTTTCTATAGTTTCCATATTTTCCGACGAACAAGATAAGCAAAAGTCATCGACAAATAGAGATCTATCAAACCGCGGCGTAACAACATCTACGATGCTGTTTATCTTCAACAAGAATAAGGTAACAGAGAGAATGCTCCCTTGAGGTACACCCATTTCTTGATTATGTAGTTCTGATAAGCTGGATCCGAGGCGAACCCTAAAAACTCGGTTGGACAGGAAATTTCTGATAAAAATGGGCAATTTGCCCCTCAACCCAACATTATAAAGATCTCTCATAATGCCATACTTCCAAGTAGTAATCATACGCCTTCTCCAAGTCAAAAAAGATAGACACCACATGGTGTCCCCGAATAATGCCATCACGAATATAAGACTCTAAGCGAATGAGTTGATCAACAGTACTTCGATTTTGGCGAAAACCACTTTGAAATCTGGTAATAAGTCCCCTTTTTTCTAGAAACCACACCAATCTAATATTGATCATTCTCTCCATTGTTTTGCACAAACAACTAGTCAAGGAAATGGGTCGTAATGTTGGTTTTAGAACATCCTTTCCAGGTTTTGGAATGGGGATAATGGTAGCCTCCCTCCAAGAATCTGGGAAAACACCTGCTCTCCAAATACTATTGAAAATATCCAGAACGACAAGAAGAGATTCATCTGGTAAATGTTTTAAAAACTGGTAGTGGATATCATCCGGACCAGTTGCTGTATCATGAGACTTGTTGAGGGAATCTTTTAGTTCTGTAATATTAAATGGAATGTTATAGTCTTCTATGTTGTTTGAAGCAAAATTAAGTTCCCCTTTTTCAGCTTGACCTTTGTAAGCTTGGAACACAGAGAATAGTGATTAGTTGAGGAGTTATGTTCAAATTCTTGGGCTAATAAATTGACTATGTCTAATCTTTCGGTACATTGGTTCCATCCGCCTTCGATAAGAAAGGAACAGGATTACTTGTATGTTTTCCGCTTATTTTCTTAACCATTTCCCATACTTTGTTAATGGGAGTATGAATATTCAATTTTGAGATATAACTTTTCCAAGACTCTCTTTTAGCTTTTTTAATGATATTGCGGGCTTTGGCTCTTGCCTCACGATATTTTTGGAGATTGTCATTATTTGGATGTTTTTGAAATTTTCTCAGCGTTTTTTTGCGACATTTAACAGCTTCTTTGCAGTCTGTATTAAACCAAGGATTATGCTTCCGAAGTGAAGAATTTGATTTGTTGGTATGGTATTGGTGGCTATATCAATTAATGTATGAGAAAATGAATTAAGGAATTTTCTTTATTCCTAAACTTCTCTTGATTAATGCTGTTTGAACATTGCTTTGAAAAGTCAACCCAATTTGCTTTTAGGAGTTGCCATTTTGGGGTTCTTTCTTCCGGTAAACACCTGACCGTTTCAATGAGTATAGGAAAGTGATCACTGCCACATTGATCATTATGAACATTCCATTGAAAGTCCATAAAAATAGTGGGTGAGCATACTGATAAATCAATAGCTGTCTTGGACCCAGAGGCTGGATGAATATAAGTCATTGTATTGCTGTTTAGAATACATAGATCAAAATGATCTATCGTTTGTTCTACAATTTTACCTAGCCTATCTAAATTTTGACATCCCAAAGGGGGCTGTGGGCATTTAAGTCACCAAATAACAGGAAAGGTTCTGGAAGTTGATCACCAGTCTATCTAATTCTCCTTGAGTAAGTTCAAATCTAGGTGGAATGTATATTGAACATATGGTAAAGGTGCAGTGAAGTGTCACCTTGGCCGCAATGGCTTGAAGGTTACTTTGAATTTTAATTATTTCATGTGGGGTTCCCTTTTTTATTAAGATAGTTGAACCTCCAATGGTCTACCATCTACCAATGAACTACTACACTTGTTGAAAATATTGTAATAACGAAAAGTAATATTTTCAGATTGTCCCAAGAATGTCTCCTGTAAACAAAAACAAGAGGATTAAAATCATGCATAAAACGCTTAATTTCTTCAAATTGGTTAAGACCGCGGCAGTTCCATTGAACAACAGCTATGTCTTTATTAAGATGCATTTATGTTTTATCCTTTTTTTTTACAATTTGTAGTTTGGACGGAGGGGGATTGGAAGGGGGGATCACATCCATCTCCTCCACCCCTTCAATTGTTAGACTACTGTATTTATTCTGAATTGTATATTCTGATAGGTTAGATTTTACTTTCTCTACTGGCTTTTTGATTTGTTTGATCTTATCGGTCAAACTGCCAGAAGCCTTTTTGTCCCTACAGGGTCTCTGGTTAAACTTCTGCTCCGACGAGGAGTTTCTACCTTTCTTGGATCTTTTTTGTTTTCTTCAGGCTTTTTCTGAGTTTTTATTTCTCCTGTGCTAGTAGATATGTGTTTGCTTGTACTACTTGGAAAATCTCCCTTCATCCAAGTTAGAGTTGTCTGGCAGCAAGCATCAGAGAGTGTTTTCCCTCGAACTTTCTGTTTTGCTGCTACAGGGGATGCACTTGCCTTATCGGCATACGAAGAGTTTTGCGGTTGCTGGGACTGAAAGCGCTTTCGTGCTTCAGGGTAGGATACATGTTGCAAGGTCTTTATTTCCTGTATTTTTTTTTCCTCTAACCATTTCGGGCAATTTCTGGAGTCAGAGGAGTGATTCCCTCCGCAATTAATGCACTTGACCAAGTTCTTGCAATCTGATGCCACGTGACCTTCTGGCCGCACTTACTGCAGCACTCCTGTTTGGTACAAACGCTCTGAAAATGTCCAAACTTGTGACATTTAAAACATCGAATTGGATTAGGGATGTAAGGGTCAACCTTTACTCTGAGATAACCCACCTTCACGTATGATGGAATACTTGGTGCATTAAAAGTAAGAAACAGTGTGTTCGTCCTCTTCCTCTCACCGTTATTAAAGGAAGAAACACGGAAGACTTCCGTGACACCCTGGTCAGAGAGCTCATCAAGGATCTCCTCAGTTTCACAATCTCTCAACTCGGAGCAACGGATAACTCCTTTGCTCGAATTGAGGGATCTATGAGGAAAAACCTTGACGGGATATTTACAAACAATTTCACCTTCAGTAAGTTTTTCGATTGTACTGCTCTGTCTACTTCTACCAGGATGTCTCCCGATCTTAAGCGAGACACGTTACGTACAGGCCCAGCCAACCCCTCAATGCCCTTGTTGATCGCGAAAGGCGACAGTTTGAGAGGCTTGGTTGGGTCGGTAGCCTGAATTATCAGAAATCTCGGAAAAGACTCACGGTCATCTTCCGAGTCGCTTGATAGGTCTTTCTTGTTCTTGTTTTGTTTGTGTTTAGCCATAATTGATTTGTTTATTTTCGACACCATTGCTCCCCACCCACCACCGAGCCCAACGAGGGACGTCGTATGGCTTAGGAACCATTCATCCTGCCGACGCCAGGGTACAAAAAGTGTTATACTCCGAGTACAAATGTACCCAGATTGGCCTGATAAGCAGCTGCCTTCTAAAATGCAAAGTTGATTACAAAATAACAATTTACTGCCATAATTTAACATTATAGTAGCAAACGTATATTGGCTCAAGTCGATGAAATATCAATATGCCTTGCATTTTAGGGCTAAGCACCACCAGCCGATTGATTATATCCAGGCCTATATCCTCCCGACTAGTGGAATCCAGGGCCAAAGTGATGTGTTGCTTCAGGAGGACCGCAGTCTCACCATTCACTCAATCACCAGGATCCCTTCTCCACCGACACGGGTCGCAGTCCACGGCAAACTGACTTCCCTGGTTTTAGGTCGCCTCTTACGACATGCAGGGAATACAGCGGGTCTATTCTACTCCCCGACCTGCAGGGGCATAACGAGTTTTGAATACATGCAGTGAACATGGAGAGAAGTTAATTCCTGATTCATGTCAAAAGGTTTCGGCCAATTTGTTGCATCTGCGTAGATGAAGGTCACCAGAAAGACACTTAGCTGTACGCGCTGGTACGTGTGCGCTGACAAACCAATTTAGTGATCAGTCTAAATAAACAAGAGATCACATATTAATAATCAATAATACATCAATTTTTATTTCTTTTGAGCTTTTAAATATAAAAAAATATATAATAACACGTAAATAAAATTTAAAAACCTGAGTGCTAAACCTTCAAAACAGTTCAAATCAAATAAAATTGCGATTGCGTAACAGCGTAAGCATTCGTTACAAGTGTATAAATGCGTAATTTGAATTGGCAATAGATTCCGAGTAACTTCATGACCCCAAAGGAAGCACTTATATTCATAAAAAAGGCCAGAATTCTATACAGCCAATAGGAAAGAAGAATAGATAGATCAAACAATGAAATCGTACTCTTCTATTAGACATTTCAACTGGTTCATTTCCGCCACAAGAAACACTTCTAACCAATCAACAAAAAACACCTTGTCACTGTGGTTTGACATCTTTCTCCATAGAAACACGTGTTATTTGGGGCTTTCAGATTTTGTGTGAAAAGAACAATAAGGGTGTTTTCAAACAAAAAAGGCCAGAATTCCAAAGAAGATACGAAGAAAATTATGTGGTCAATATTTTACATGTATATTCAATATTTATATTCTTTTTCAACTGGTTCGATTCGTAGATAAATTAAAAAGATATGGGGAATTATAAAAGTAGAAATTCAACGTTTTTGTAATTAATGTACACAGGTCTATGGCGAAAGTTTGGCGCGCGCGCGCGGAGAGGCAGACTCTCAAAATGCAACAAACTAATTGGTATGTAAAGCCAAATTTGGTAAGTTTTAATTGATGATGTTCAGTTGATGTAAATGCTTAAATCTAATCTAATGCTAGAATGATCGTTATGATTGTGTATTTATTATTGTTATTTATCTGATCGATGTGACTGTGTATTTATTATTGTTATTTATCTGTTCATTTTTACAGAATGTTACTGCATTTCTGCAGTTCTGCATTTCTGCATGTCTGCATTTCAGTGTCTGCATTTCAGTATCTGCATTACCAGCATAATATATGTCTGAATTACATGTATCAGCTTTGTCTACATTGTCTTCATTATAATTGTCGAAACTCCTCTATATTCAATAAATATAGAGGCAGCCACAACAGTAATTAAGGCATTGGCAAACAGTGGCTAAATGTTACAGGATATCATATATGCAATCTTAGTTTGTACTACATGAAGGCCGTTTTCCTTACTCGTTTGACTAGTCTAACTTCCTTCTAGTCGTTTAATAAAAGCCTGCATCCTGATAACAACTTATCAATATCACTTTTACTGGGAATTAAATTCACAGGTACCTTGTCTATCTCATTCTTAACAATACCGATGAAATTCCAAATATAGTCTTACAATAGGGATGTGTACAAATCCAGAATACATTTATCACATAATTAGAATTAACCTTCCATGAAAAAAAAAATGTTGATGCTTTCATTTCTATATAATTTCCATAATTTATGGAGTATAAAAACCTGATCATTCATTGACTATAACTGAATATAATCTTATGCATTTGTATGTCATTAACTTAATTGGAAGCTGAATAGAAATATGTCAATCATTGGAGTTTCACTTTCAATACAGCAAATTAAAACTGGTGTATCAACGCACGTTTATTAACATGGACATTTACACCCAAGCTAACCGAACCTAACTCCAAACCAGGAAAATACTCAAAACAAATACCCTGTCTATAATAATGAAGAATAACTACATGTAGCCTGTATGGAATCTCTTGATTACCAAATTGTCAATATAACAGAATAAGATTTATTTTATTACATTATAAAGAGAATTATCAAAATGGCAAAAACAAAGCTGGCACAGTTAAATTTGTGTCAAAAATAATGTGAGATCTGCTGACACACAGTACAATGTATTATGACAAATGATGAATTTTACAGTGCTTTATTGAAACAAGCAAATAAATGGGTAATGCAGTATCTGTACCCATAAAAATTAACCTATTCAATCATTCATAGCAAAAATAGGTACATTAAATATCAATCCTTAACAACAATACACAAAGAAGGATATATCTCGTGAAGCTTAAAAAGTGAATTAAAAATTTTACAAAGAGAGAGAGCTCTGGTTTAAAAAATTACTTTCAAGTTACTTGTGGGAAATCTCTCGCTCTTCAATTCGTCTTCAAACCGAGCACAGAGGACCTTTAAACCCTATCTGTAATTATCCAGGTTATATCCAGGTACCGGACATTATGGATAAAAGATATGCTGGAATTTCCAGGAAGGAAACGTGTCCAATCCTGTTAACCTACCAAACTTTATAACCATAAAGCTTCTGAAAAATAAATGAAAATTTTACCTTTATATTTACTTTGATTCTGAAACACATTCTTGGTTCATATAGCATTTCCTTATTTTCTATAATTAGCTTTTCTGCTGGTAGAGTATTCAGATACCACTAAGGTAAATTAAAGAAAATATGCATATGAGTCTGCTAGACTTGACCATTTAACAGCTATTTTAATAATTTTGCTGGTGTGAAATTAACATTGTCTTGACCCTTAAACGAGACAAGCCCTCAAAAGCTGAATATAAATGTATGGTGTGTATCAATTACAGTCAGGTGTTATAAAATATTACATTCCACAAATTCATCATGTTTTAATTTAATAAATTTTTATTGGCAGCCAAAAAAAAACCAAAAAAAATTTCTTCAACTACATGTAGAACTGACATCAACATATAGGAAACAAGGAAGCAAATTCCAACTATATATTTAGATTAATGAACTTTGTCTAATGAATCAATTAGCACAGTTGTTTTGAAACTGAAAGAAAAAGCTACCAGTGGTGTTAGTTTGCAGCGATAAATTGATAATTAAGTAACATCATGAGGTAGAACTGATCACTGTCTTTAATGATACAGATCTGTCTTCCTTTTAACTGTACTTTTACAACATGAATTACCACAAATGTAGTTTCACTTTTACAGGTTGACATATAGGGTAGGATATATTCACTTTGTATAGCAATGATTTATGAATGCTTTTATCTTTTGGAAACCAGGAAGAAATAAATTTACTTTGGTAGAGTTAGGAATGTACAAATATGTTATTGTGTCCAGGTTTTTTCATATTGTGACTATCCTTATGAGTGTTTTTCACCCTGGTGGTTTATAATTTTTTTCATTCAAGCCCTAGAATATTTGAACATTTTCTATGAGTATAAGAGAATTATTTACAAAGGCTGTCAGTTTTGCACATAAACCTATCTGAAAGGATGCATAAATAGGTATAAACAAAGTGCTTCATATACTTCTTGACTTAAATATCGAAAATACAGGAATAGGTAAGTTTTTTTTCTGAGCATTTTTGCTTTCGGTTTTTAATGTACTCTTCTTCAAACAAATAGGCTTGAATGATGTATTAATCCTAGATCATATATATATCTATCGGTAACAAATCTACTTTGCATTAAATTCCATTAGTTCCCCCCCCCCCATTCAATTTCCGGCAATAATGTGCACTCTGACAGCTATGTTTTTCATTTTATGCTACAATTAGCAATTCCTTTTTACTTTCAAATCCTATCACACTTCTGCCATGAAACCAAACAGTATGTGTACATGACCACATGAGGAAGTTTACCTAAACTGTGTGTTTCTAGTGCATTGTCATGGGTTACTCATCATGGTTAGTGGTTTATGATTATTTTATACCAAAAGACAAGTTTGTGCTTGACTGGTCAGAAACTACATGCAAAGGATGAATGAATATATATATATATATATATGATCTAGTAATAATAATATTCCGGATTCATAGAGTTAGACTATGTCTGTAAGTACTTTACTGTATATTTAACATATATTTTGCATACCATATTTAAGTTTACCTTAACTGTGTTTCTAGTGCATTGTCATTGGTTACTCATCTTGGTTTGTGTTTTATTAGTATACCAATACAGGTTTGTGCATGACTGCTCACAAACTACATACAAAGAATAAATGAATATAATATGATCTAGCTAATAATATTCCAGATTCATATAGTTTGACTATATCTGTAAGTACTTTACAGTATATTCAACATATATATTTTGCGTATCATATTTAAGTTTACCTAAACTGTGTGTTTCTAGTGTATTGTCATTGGTTACTCATATTGGTTTGTGGTTTATTATTATACCAATATAAGTTTGTGCATAACTGCTCACAAACTACATGCAAAGATTGAATGAATATAATATTATTTAGGATTTAGCTAATAATATTCTTGACATGGTTTGATTAGTATACCAATTATACCAATATACAAGTTTGTGCATGACTGCTCAGAAGCTACATGCAAAGAATGATACATATGATTTCGCATTTAGCTAATAATATTGTGGATTTATATAGCTTTGAATCAATATAGTTGGGGTACATCTGTAAGTAATGGTCAATATATTTTATATACAGCTTGGGATATTAGACCAAACAATATGGGAGCTTAATATGATTTTGACTAATGATTATTTCCCAAGCTGTATATCCCATAGACAGTGGGCACATGTGCCTGCATATCCCAAAAAATGTATTTAATCTATTTTTCTTTGAACAAAGCAGCAGTATGGCATGGTATTAATTTATTAATTATAAGTTGGTCTATATTCCGACTTTCATGACCAGTAAGTGTACTTATTTAAAACCAAGTAGAGAAATTAAACTTTAGGTGACCACTACCTATCAGGAAATTGACCACATAACATGAAAATAACATAACAATGACGATGCAAAACTACCCACATGCTTTAAAGCTTTTCAAATATCATTGTTGTATTATGCACATATGTTATAATACATATTGCTATGGTTACAAGAAACCATACAATATTTAGTATAACCATACGATAAGCAATTCAGGGACATATTCAAAGGATTTGTATCCAAATGCATTTTAGCGTTGCTCATTATTATAAAAGATGCGGCAAAGAGTTTGAATCAGTTTTTATTCACTGTTAAAGTTGTTAGTAACCTTTTATAACTCGATCAACTTTCTCATATAAGTACAATTTTGATCTTACTGAAGTTGGTACATCAAATACTATTAATAGTATTATTGTAAAAGTAGGCTGGAAGCATTAAGTGCTCCGATTGGAATGATCATTTTCAACAGAAGTTTCTTAATCTCTTAAATTGAATGTTAAATTATTGTTTTTGATTAAGCAGAACCCAAAAGGTAATTACTCTTTAAATTAGCTGATGTATTACTATAAATGTGAGGATTTCTTTGATGGGAAAACCAACCTTTTTTAAAGAAGATATGATGAAAGGTTGACATACCTTTGGGAGGGTATCTTGGATGTTTGCCTTCTTTTCCTGGCCACTCCACTCTGATCAGCCCAAATGGTTTGAAGGAGGCTTGCAGACCAGCTTCACAAACAAAATAATATTGTACATAGAATTAAAGCAATTAGTCAAAAGAGAAATTCAATTCAAATGTAACATGATGGGTAAGAAACAATGTGCTTTGAGGAGAAGAAAAAAACAACAATACCATTTCTTCACCATTTGCTACGAATTGTCACATCTTAGTTGTGCTATTTTGAAGACCAAAAAGTTATTAGAAATCGTGAGCATATACATATTAATGAATAAATTTGTACTTCATCTAATATCTAGTCTCGTGTTTGTTTTAATGCACTGGCTATTACTTTTCACACAACTCACTCACATACCCTCTGACTTTGAATGAATGTGTGTCACATACTAGTATATCATAGCCCTTTTGCAAGAAACTTATGTATCTTGACATAAATTTCTGACATTAAGTTTCTAGCAACAAATGATTCTGGGGTTTATGTCCGGATTTACTTCTTGAATCATGACATAAAAGTTTCTAGGAATAGGGCCCTGGACTAATACATATTCATTAACGTCAAAATACATAATAGCTGCTGAAAGAAGTTATTTGTGGTAAAAACAATTTCAAGTGCAAATGGTAGGCCTAAGCTATCTCATTAAGATGTGAAGTAACTTCAGGTCTACACAATCATGAATTATTGCAAGTTTTTATCTTTGCAGAATAATGATCAGTTTTACAGAATATTATACAAGTGTCCTATTGCCAAGGGTATAACATCTGACCCTCTGACAACCAAATTTATAACGAGTTAAGAAGGTAATTTACACCAGTTCGGCAATCTTTTTTTCTATCTCTTTCTTCTGGACTAGTATATTTTATCAACCATGTTAATTTACACGCATGATATATATACATTTTTAAAAGAATAGTTTTACTGATAAATATCTAGCTGTTAACCAACTATTTAGAATAGTATTTAAACTAGTTTGTTCCCTTTGTACTAAAATCTATGTCAGAGGTTCAAAGCTGTTTTGCTTTCTAATCTTTATGTTTATTCTTATTCATGAATTTACTATGTTTATACATGATAAAAATCTAATATCTAACAACCTGTCTGAAAGGGATACAGACAATATGAAGTAAAGGAAAGCATACAGCAACAATGTGCTACAATGTTAATCAATCACTTTCACATTCTCAAAAATTTCACTCGTACATGTTTTTAGGAAACCTAATCACCACGATGGCCATATGGTATTAAAACCATACAAACAAGTGGTGAATAAATTATTCTAAAGACAATGTATGTTTGAGTGCATGGTTTATGCATTGCTTCCAAACACTACTGTGTATGATTAATGCATACATCAATTTGTAAATTCAAATAATTGCAGTTCCAAGGTGATACTAGTCATAGCTTATATCATAAAGCTTTGGAGTTATGAATCAGTAAAGTCTGAAACTATAGATATGAACAAATTATACAAAATCCATTTATATGTCTCATTCTCTAACTGAATGTGTAGTCCTATAATACATTGTTCTCATTTGAAATCATCTATCATTTTACTTTAATCCTGGCAAAAGCATATATGTGAATCGGATTTCATGTCACCTGCCATGGTATGTATCAACATCATTTTTACAAAGTGTACCAAGAAACAAAATTGAAAGTTTACATTCCAAGTGTTAGATATTTACAGATCACCTTCTATAATTGCAATCCGATCATTTGCTAGTTACATAAACATTTTTTCCCCATGATTATTATTGTATAATTCAATTTTTAAAATAATATACTATCTTGACACTTAAAAAGATACCATATCAATTACTTTGAATGCATATATCTAAAAAGTTTGAGTTCGCAAAATCGCTTTCGTCCCCCTTTTTTTCTTTTTTATTCTTCTTTTTTTTTTTTTTTTTTTTTGGGGGGGTAAAAACAATGAAGACAGGATGTTATTGTTCTACTACTATTACTTTGGTAAATATTTTACTCACCCTCAGTAATGTCCCAGGGTACCCACCTAGGAACACCTTACAGGAATATGTGGGATTGCGATATACTTTAGGAGGTAACTGTCCACTCCATGTGCATGTCGGCTGACAAATAGCTGCAAATAAGAACAACAATGACATAAGTCAATCAAGCATATTCATAAGATAATCAAGCACAGGCATATAGCAATCACAATGATTCAGATAATAGGAATATGTTAATATTCCACCTCCAGACACGATATAACTGGGCATAACAGAGCAAAAGTAAAACAATAACAAAATTGATGCATAGGAATATATATATATATATATATATATATATATATATATAGTTATATATATATATATATATACGGTCTCTGTAAAAGAGACTGTATTGATACATTATATCTCAAAAGGAATTTTGACCTTGTCTGGAAATGAGGAACTGCAAGTGTACTATTCTTAATTGTTTATAATTCCCATTTTTGTTAAGTTTTAAAACCGTCATTCAAAATTGAATGTTTTCAATAGAGCAGTTAACTAAGTTATTATAATTTATCCATATTTCTTTCCTGGCGACATAGTAACAAGGTATTGTTAATAAAAAATGAACTACAATACATGGAATCCAGTTTGCATACATTAGTTGTTGCTATGCCAGGCAAGCTTCAGGCAAGATTTCAGGTTCTCAAGAACAACCTTTGTTTAAAAAGTATATGCATGAAATTATAATAACTTATTAAACTGGTCCATTACCCTCACTACATTTACCCTTCAATTTAAGCCTACCTGCTGCCTGTCTGTTGAGTCTAGCTAGCTTCTCAATGTTATTAGGATCAGTAGGGAGAGCATTGAAGAGCTTCTCCAGACTGTTCAGTTTAGGATCCATGAGGAGCTGCCTGGTCAACGCTTGGACATTAGGATCATTGAAGTCCAGAGCAGGAGGAGGGGATGTTCTGTACATGTTTGGATCCAGCATGGGTTGAGCCTGAGGGAATGCCATGTTAGGTACACCTCCAGGGAGGCTACCTGCTTGCAATCCACCCTGGAAACCTTGAAAACCTCCCTGTAAGAGCATTGCCGGTGTTATGTTGGGCATGGCTGTGTTCAGTCCCATGGTGTTCATCTGTGTGTTGGGATGTCTGAATCCAGGGTCACCTGCAATATTCAGGTTGCCCTGTGAAGACAAAGTAAAATGTATACTGACATTGACCTTAGGGTAACATATCTCGCACTTTGGTAAAACATCCAATTACAGAATATAAAATATATATTTCACTGTTTTATTAAAGTCAGAGAACGCCTGCTGGCACTTTTGCACTAAAAGGAACACTGTATTTCATGAATTCTAAAAAATGAATTAAAAACTCAAAAATCTACTATGATATTCTTCATTTTCATTACCATCATTTCTGAGAGGCTTTCAGCGAGGGCATCATTCATAGATCCCGCTGAGCTGACCCCACTGCTATCGGAATCACTAGGACTAGGGCACTTTTGATCTCTGTTACCAGCCCCCATCGTCTGGTTGATAGGAGAGAAGACATAGTCCCAGAGGACAGAGGAATCGGAACCAGGACTACTGACGCTACCGAGCGAGGATTGGTACTGCTGCTCACCACTGCTCATGGGTGGGGAAGACTCTAGGATAGACACCATCTGGTTGACGCCTTCCTCTGTGAATGCACCTCCGCTCAGGTACCGGTCGATGTTGGACAGCGTGATGGCATCTTTGGGGTTGGTGCATACTGGATGAGAGCTCCAGGTACTTTGGGAGACAGGGGATCCAGGAACATTGGGAAGGAACGATATAAAGTCTGTACCATTTGCTCCTCCTCCTCCTCCTCCATTGGCCTGGGGAGGGGGAAGGGATGAGTTGGTGTTGATTGGTGGTTGGAGTTGCATCTTGGTTTCCATGGTGGATGAAGAGGATTGGATCTGGGCTCTGGCAGCTGCTAATAGGTTTGCATCAATGTGAGGAACTATGGAAGAAACAGACAGAAATTCCATGTAATTACTGAATATTGTATATTTTACATTAAAAATACTTTTCTACACACATAAACATTCATTCACATTAAACTATGTATTTACAAATGTACAAGAAGGTGATCATTTTATGCAGGGCCCGCTAGGAGAACAGTTGTTAAGAACTGACATGGCTATCCTGGGTAAGTAAAACAATATTATCATCATTATCAATAATGCATAGGCCTACTTGAGATCGTTAAATCTTCTTCTAAACTCAGCTTTAATAATACTTTGACTTTATAATTACACATCACAAATAAATCTATACACACTATTTATCTAAAAATTGGCAATCTAAAAAGCCTAAACTTTTTACAATATGCAGTCCATAAATGCCAGTACTTTTATGATGTACCTCCAATCTTTGGACCAGACAATACAATAACTTTAAATAGTTTGCAATGTTGACTTGGAAGCCATAAAGTTGCCTGGACTTCTGACATTACATCATAAAAGAATGCTACACTATAAACACTTACGTATAGGTAACAGTTGAATATAGTTACAGGAATTCTCAAAAAAGGAACTGTATTATATTATTATAATTAAGCAAAGCTGTAAGAATTTGATAGTGTACCACTTCACCAGAATGACTGCTCAAAGAAAGACCTTATTAATTATTAATTATCAGTCCCTATCCCTTAATTGTGGCTTCTTTTAAAACAAAATTTGTGGGTCATTCACCTGACCTAACAAGTTTACAACATACTAATATATTAACCTTGCACATACCAGAAGTTTAAATGCCTCTGCCAAATCAATAATGTAATAGAAATTAGTTTTACATGTAAATGCAAATTCCTGTCACTCATCCTGATACAATCAAGGTACCATGTGCATATAACCACACTTTCAGATGCATTTCTATACCATCACCATCAACAGCTGATCAATCACTTTAACAAAATAAAGGGGCGTATCAGTAAGCAATGAAACAGAATACGACTGTTGACCCGGTATAAAACACACTTGACCATACGGTTAAGTGAGCTTTGGAGTAAACCAGCAAAGTCAATCAAACACTCTATTGGGTAAGGAAATATGGTACAACGATATGGATAGGGGTTGTTTATTCTTAACAAAAATGGTATAAAGTATTCTACATTTCTTCGGAGAGCTGGAATGTGTACAGATAAACTATATAAAGAATATAGAGTCCATGCCCTCCATTTGGCCTGTGATTATACCGAGGAAGAAAAAAGGATGAATACTACTTCATTATGGCTCAAAATATAATAGGCCTAATAATGATAATAATATATTTTATAATGCGCCTTAAAGCGCTTAGTATAATTATTATTACCGTTTTCATATTGGTTTTCATATTGATTGATATACATTAAACACGCTCCCGCTGCATGCAGAGTTTATGTACCGGGTATATACATTTCTGTCTCTGACAGTCTTTGCCAGTCCAAGTTTTTCATAAAATATCAATAATAGATATAATACATTTATTTAGTAATCATATTTCATTATGTCTGCAGAGAGACAGAATATCAACACCTTTGCAACTCTGAGCAATGTGTGAACAGAGGTGGTTTATTTCCAGCCTGTCTTTCAATCAGTCTCTTTCAATGAGCTATGACGAACCTTTAGTCCAACAAGGGGAGAGAGGATACAGTTATGTGGGTATTAATACGTATGCACATGTAATCTGCCAGGTCTAATTGTGGAACCAACATTTGATACCTTCCAATGGTAACGTGTAGTCAGAGTTCAACTGGTATCATGTGATGCAAGCATTACATGTAGATGCTTATACAGTCACGATCCAAAGATTTATGTCATGTGACAAAGTTCTCTAAAACAAAATCTTTGTTAATCTTTCTGTAAGTAGTATTTAATTCACTACATAAATCTAGAGCAAGTTTCTACATTAGTTATTTTGACTGAATTATCCCCAAACCCTGAAGTTAGAAAAATAAAAGTGCCTGAAATTCAATATTTTGGGCCGTTGCCCACTCCCCCAGTAATTTTGTTTGCTTGTTTTTTTTTTTAATGGATGATCCGTGCGAATGACTCGCCCCTACACCGTACCCCTATAGACATTATTTGAGAAATGATGAACAAGATTATTAAATGGGATAATTGCATAAACACATTTGCAGCATAACACCATAAGAACGAACCCAACAATTCAATTTTGCCTTTTAACTCTCCTATGTCTTACAAAACTGAAGTACACAATTCTATTTATCAGATCCCGCTTCTTCCACAGATGGGGAAGATGTAAATGGGCAGAAATATTTTGAGCAGTTTTATATTTTTTATGGTTATTAAGAGCATATAAATTTCATTATTCCCTACCCAACTGTACCAATCTATGTAGATAAGAGGGCAAGAAAAATATGTTAAACCTACACATTTTCTTGAAGAATATTTATAACACTTCGGTGACGGATAAATCTTGGGTACTTTCATTATGCAACAGAGGGTAAATGAAGTAGGCTGAATACTAATGTAGTGAATGTATGTTATTTGTCAAAGGCACATTCTACAAGTGAAACACATCCTTTGAGCCCATGAACATTCTTACAAGAAATGAGATCTACATAATCCAAGAAATGCTTTCTAGAAATTTGAGAAAAGGGTTGAAATATTAATGTCAACCCTGCATTGTTCTATTGATTTGCACGATTTGTTTTATATTGTAAAATCACTTGGTAGGAGCTTGAAATTTCCAAAATTTTAATCTTAAAAAAAAAAATCAGATAGTAATAACTCCTTAGTTACATTTATCTCAATGTCCCTAACACTTTGGATGGATATTATGTCCCTGTCCCCAAAAGTAACTTGAGAATGGATGTTGTGTTCCCATACCTGTTTGGGAAAGGTTTCAAAACATTCATGTTGGCCAACATTTCGAAAGATTGAAATGACTGTAAGTTATATATTTCTATTACAATGTGTCTCAATTCTAAACAAAGTAGAGAGAGAGAGGAAGTACATCATGTGATCTTCAACCCTAATGAATCAGTAAAGATTCCTCATTTCCTTATGTTACTACAAAAATATGTAATCATCTCAAAAACAAAATAATTTACAAACAGCATTAAAGCATTGTGGACCTTTTATGTATTTCAGAATTAACACATTTTGGGAAACATGGACTAGAAAAACACGTCTTAAGCATTCTTTACACCAGACAGTGTAGCTTTCAAATTTATGCAATATTCATTTTTGTTTATAAATGGAAATCACAAAATAATTTAATTTATCAATTTGTAAGACAATTAATGTATGCTTACACAGTACATGTGTTTTTCATTAAGCAGATTGGAGATTTATAGAAATTTTGTTTTGTGATATATGAAGATTTTGTTGAAATTTCAATCTACCTTCGAACCCATCTAGGTACTATTATTTTGACATTGTACCTTTCTTATCAGAAATCATGTGACAATAGCACAATTGTAGCCACAACATGATTTTCGTTTCTGGTTGTACAAAAGAATGATCTCATGTTATATCAGCATTGCAATAGCATATTACATCTCGGCAGTAGAAGATGCTTATTGAGCAATATTTGGATAAAACCCTGATCAAATTGATTAACTGGAGAGTCTAGTTGGATGATGCTTCCAGAAGTTTTCTCTTAAAAATATCTACTATAGAACAATCATCCAGGCATATTTAATTTTTTTCACATCCATTCATATTCATGGTATTTGTTTCTAAGACATACAGTAGGGGAGACTGGGGTAATTATGGCCCTGGGGTAATTATGGCCCCTTTGTCTTTGAGAGCTTATAATTCTTTGCTGCATTACACAATGATAATTTAATTTTTATACATGCCTAGCTAAACTCTTCCTACTATCATATGAGAAAAATAAGCCATTTACATGAAATTTTGTGCTTAGGGGAGCCTAAAATGTACGGCAATTACAATTCTGTTCGTTGGAAAGTGGCAAGTGTGCTTTTTTATGTGGGGTGTAATATCATTAATTAAAATCATTTAAGATGAAATTTTGATTGAAACTGAAACAATAGGAAGTAAAAAACACAACAGAAAAACTTCCACCTAAATATCTTCAATGGTAGAGCTGTAAAGGGGGATCAAATTGAAAATGTCATTTGGGGTAATTATGGCCCCCAATGCACAAACAGTGTATAAGCGCAGATAAGCGTAGATTGGGACATTAACTTGTACGATTTTGTACATAAATATATGTATTGCTTTGATTGCAAAATTTCAACATTTTGGCTGAACCAATTATTGACTTAATCATTGTTGGTTGTTGATAAGTGTATTAGGAATACCAAAAAACAGTTATTATAAATAACCATCATTAATTAGCATAATATCTTTGAATTCATAAAGTCATTACAATAGGGGCCATAAATACCCCAACCCGTGGGGTAATTATGGACCCCCTAAGTTATTAAAATAATGGTAATTAATATGCAAATGAGAAGTAGCAGGTTTATAATTTCTTTTGTATATTATAGGTATATAGATTGACTGTCTTTTTACATAATAAGAATATCATTGGACTTTTCATTTAATGGTAGCAATAGGAAATGTGAAAAAGGGGGCCATAATTACCCCAGTCTCCCCTATATCTATCCAATAAACTTGTAGAATAACTTGTAGAATAAATGCATTAGTACTATGTTTAAAAGGAGCTGAATAGTTTGTCAATTTGACTTTGGTAAGGAAGAACATCATTCACTTCACATTTTACTTCTCAAAGATCAGCAGTCAAAATAATGCCACATTTAAAAGCTAGGAAATATCTCACAAGTGATTGTCCACATCAAGACTGATATAAAATATACAGTAACCAAAATCATGTCAGATTTTAAAGGGGAATTAACTTTAAACAAACAAATTGTAACTTTTCAATAATTTACAAAATTCTATTTTTGTGATGGAAACAATGTGCCTGTATTAGAATGGAAGCATAAGCTCCAAAATTGAACATTTCTTATTGTTTTCTTTTAAAATAGTGTATTTAAGCTTAATAAGACTATTAGCCTTGCCTACCAGTACCATATTATATAAAGTAAGAAAACTTCATTCTGAATATTGAAGTACGTCTATTGTATGCATGGTTCAATGCTATTGACGCAGATGGAATAAACAGCCATAAATCGGAATACACATTTGGAATCTGTACTAATGTCAGGACTCCATTTGGTCCTGAAACATTCACAATTAAAATGGCTGGCACTGGGGATCGTTATTATACAGCTTGGGTATTAACTATTTGACCACTTTTATAGTTTGGTCTACTAATTATTTTTCAAGTAGTATCTTAAGATTATTCCCCCCTCATTAGTATTGTTGTGGAATCTTGTATAAATTCAAAAACAATAAATATGTCAGACTAAGCAAATTTTTACACAGGGACTTAATTGCCCTAGTTAGCCTAGACTTATAGAAGCCATGCAGAAAACATACAAAATATATGAAGCTGATTTCAATTCATAGATATCAAGAGGCAGCACAAAACTGAATAATTATTATTGTAAATGCAATTAAAAATAAAAATTATTAAAAATATTTGTTTTTGAATTTACACAAGATTCCACAACGATACTAATGAGAGGGGAATAATCTTCTCAAGATACAACTTGAGAAATAATTATTAGACATTATTCAGGAAACTATTCTAGAAGCTAATACTCATTCAAACTACATCTATACACACTTTACACATAAAAGGTTTGCATAACGTCAGTGGGAGTACGTCTCTGCTTGATAGTAATTTCACCAAATGTTTTGATCGGAAGTTAGTAATTTGGAAAATAAAACAAGTCTGATTACAAAAATGCCACACATGATGATTATTACAGCAGGCAGATGGGTAGCAACCACACACACACACCGAAAAAAAATTTCAAAGAATTTTAATTTTTAATTTGGCCAAATTGCTCATTAAACCAGATATGTATATTGTGTAAACACCAGTGCTGCTCCGTCTCCCAATAACTAGTATTCAGCTCCAACATTTCTATCAAAATAGGTTGCTTGAACACATCGCAATTCATACATGGTTTCCGATTATACATGTTTATCATCTTTTTCTTATATATTCATCAAAATAAATGGGGATCCTGTTGATATGTACCTTTAAGCAATTAAGGAAATAGATATTTACAGCAGCCTTGGTGTCCCATTTCCTGATTTACCTAAGCTGTGTACTACACAATAAAAGGTATGTTTACACTGTTCCATTAGGTGTAAAATTGTATCGAGGTGTTCCATTTCATTTGGCCTATAGAGGTGTTTCTTATACTGATATGAATTTAAAAACTTAATTTTGGAAATAACAAATATCTTTATCATTTCCATCACGACATTATAGGTATTGTTTACATCTTTTTTTTTTTGTAGGAGTATGTTCAGGTCATACATCCACACCTTTCCTCAATTTTCTAAATAATAAGTTTATAGGGAGAGAATTTATATCAGGACATTTTATATTATCTATGCATCACATGACCACTTTTATCCACATTGTCATTTGCCCTGACTTACAAAATATAAGGAAATAGGCTGTAGAATTATCAATATCTATAGGTGCCTATATATTAAAGCTCTGCTTTACGATCTCCTCCTACCTCCTTAATCTAAGAGGTATATTCAGGGGCTGTAAAATGTTTTGTTTTTGTTTTTGTTTTTTTAAAGTGCGCAGGCTGAGCAGAAAATAGTGGAGAGGTTGCAACCTCCTCTGCCCTCGGGGCTCCACAGCCACTGATCTTAATTATAGCCCACTTAATGTGAATGTCCAGTCAGGATCAACTACCAATACAGGGGCCGCGGAGCGTTTTTGAAAGTGGAGGGGCTGAGCCAAATGGGGGGCTGAATAGGCTAAAAATCACAAATGTACAGTCATTTTTGCGTTTTTGTACACGTTGGCTGAAAAAAGCCCCCAGCCCCCCCCCCCCCCCCCCGGCTCCGCGGCCCCTGCAATAAACTGAACCAACGTCTGAAAAATAAAAATAAAAAAAATGAAAATTGTTGGTATGTATTGACTAACCTTCATTATCTCTGATTTCAGACTTGATGAAATCAGGACGGGCTTGGTTACCCAACTGTGGTCTCCTCGAGAAATCTGGACCGGTACCTGGTCCCGCCCCCTGATTCGGAGCTATTCCACGTAAATCCAGCGTGTTTTCCAACAGAGCATTGATTTGACGAAATATATCCACGTTATTGCCTGAGGTACCAGCAGCACCACTTCGAACCGGTGCAGGCAAACCAGGAGCGGGAGGCGGAGGAGGGCAATCCGCACGTGAGCCGGGCTGGTTGTTGTTGATTAGGTGCACAACCGGCGGAGTACAGTCGAATCGTACTCGCTTCTCCGGAGTACCTCGCTGCAGATATCCAGGTTTAATCTGTTGCAAATAAAAATCACACAAAAATAATACTCATAAAACTTCGGAAAATATCACATATTGAATTTGAAAACCATTAATCAATCATGAACTAATCTCTTACCGTGAACTGTGCGATTGGCCCTCCACTATATGCATGCGCAACGCAATCTGAATGTCTAGAACGTATACGTATACAACTGCAGTCGCAGACGATGAGAATATCGATATCAGTATCAAATGACTGTGAGGGCGTATCTAACTAGACGACCAGTAGCAAAGTTGGTTGCTAGGAAACTAAACTTTAGACCAATCACGCGAGGTCTCTCAGCATAGCGGTTTTTGACACAGCCGAACTATGACTGCGGATTTTTTTTTAAATTCGTTTCCCCCCCCCCCCCCCGTTTTTTAATTGTTTTATGTTATCATTTTTTTTATCAATGTGTGCCACAAACTTCTCATTAAACCCATTTGACCTTTTATTTTGGTATCGTAATACATTACTGGTTAACTGGCGCACATGCAGTGCAAATCAAAGTTAATTATTTGGCCTATATATCAGACCTCTTTCGGTATATAATCATCTTAAATGCACGCCCCTCCCATTAAATTGTTTTTATTTGCTTATCTGACATTTTTTCGGGGGGCTCCTGGAAGGAGAGGACAAATTTGATATGGTTTGTTATATTTTGCATGAAAATAATATTCTGAAAACTATCACCAACACTTTCCATTGTACTCTGTTAAAATTAATATCAAAGAAATAGCCTAAAAAGAAAAGAGCATAATTATAAAATTTATGATAAGATCAATTCCTCGGCAACTTACTTTTCAGAACATAATGTTGGCATAAGGAGAAAACACTATTAAGGAATTTTCTTCTCGCTATCACCCTCATATTTTGCAGAATAAATACTCCTAAATCATCATGTCACTATAAATCTGAAAGCACCCTAATGAAACCATTTATCAGGGTAAATGTAACTCCCACGCAACCCCAATTTAACAAAAATCCTCTCAAGTCGCGTATTTTTAATACAAAAATATTAACTTTTCATTTTCGTGCCCTGCATCATTTCCTGTATACAGGCTTTATGAGAAAACAATTGGATCTGCAATATTCATCCGTTCATCATCATAATAATTATAACACATTTAGCACTAGAAATTGAACCTAATAATTGTTTCTTTAGGTTGATATCTCACTTCGCGGAAACTACTTTGAAACTAATTTAAGACGGATTTGTCAGCGTGGCTTTGCCATAGCTCAGTCTCCTCAGTTTCCTCAGTTTCTTAAGTTTCATAAGTTTCGGAGACGTTTCTAACGCTTTTTACGTGGAGCAAACAATTTCGTCGCGGAGACGTCGCCGCGAATTGAGATACCATGCACTCTTAAATAAAACAATGTTTTCGGAGAGTTTATCTTTGTTGTGGTCATTATGGCAGCCATGCCGAACACGATCCCAAGTATTTGGTTCTATCAAATACACTGTTTACATTCTTCTGATGAGCACGTGTATTTCCTTCTCCCCTCCCTTTGTTCGTCATTTTGAAGAATCGGGCAATATCACCAAACAAATTCCTAGAAACAAAACACAATCTAAATGACCTTGCCCTTCTTCTTCCTGTACGACTTTAAAATAATTTATACACCCTTCCCTTACAATCCAAGACCTCATTGTAGCCGTTTGTAATATACGATAAATATTTTAATTAGTTTAAAAAGTAGATTCATTTTGTTTTTAAGCAAACCAAAAGATAGATAACCCAACCTGTTTAATTAAAATCCTAGATGGCGTGTTCAATATTTTGTTGTAATGCAGGTTTGATCACCAGTGGCGAATGGTAATTTCGGACCATTTCGTGCACCATTCATAACAAATATTTTCCATTTTGGTACAGGATGTTGGGCAGACCATCACTAATATGGTAAGTTTGAGGCTATAAAATATTCCCCAATTGTTTTATTCTATACAAGATGACTGTGCTTTCATTTGAAGAGAAATATGCAGCAAGGGAAATACATTTCCACGTCAGATATACATGGTTATATTTTAGACATAGTTTTGTTGTTTTTAACTTTACGGTGTAGTTATGACATGATGTTGATATTTTAAAGCAAACTCAACACTAAGTATTGGCATTGAAATTTAACTCAGTAAACAGAAATAATCACGCTAGCAGCAAAGCTTTGTCGGCACTGTGGCAAAAATTTTGTGTAGAGACTGAATGTGTTGTTCTACACCAGTTTTTCAAAAGTCGGCGAAAAATCGGGAATGTTTTTTAAATTTTATTTTCATGATAGTGAAATCAAATTTATTAAAAACCTATTCTAAGATAAGTATAAATAGATAGAAATATAGGAAGGCTTCAATATAGAATCAATATCTTTGGCAAAAAAAGAAAAAATCATGAGGAAAAACCAATGGACCAAGATGCAAAACTTGCCATCCTTATCATGCTTATAGTTCCACTTTCACTTCTAGGTCAATACTTTGACAGTTTGTATTGACTTATAGTAAACCTATATGAGTTGAAACAATGAAATGTTCGTTTGATTTTTTTTTCTACCAGCCGTAGTTAATTTAAATTTGTCTCTTCTGTCACCTGAAATTCAAAGTAATGGTTTGTAGGATATGACTCTAGAGGCAGAAGATATTTTAGAATAAAAAAATATAGCCAATACAAATTTACATCGTTGAATTTGCGTTTCACAACAAATCCGTCTTTTTTTTTTTTTTTATAGGAGATGTAATTTCTTGTTCTTTTGATAATGGATAGTTCATTCCTGTAATTGCATGAAGGGGCTTAACAGATCCTTTCCAACTTCTTGGAGTAGGTCTACGAAGTAGGAAAGAGGTAACTTCTACAAGAAGGTCAGCTTACTTACCGATGATAAGCTCATGATTAGGTCGAAGCTCCGTTGGAACGATCCCCGCTAGATTTCAAACTTGGCGCCGACCAAACAGTTTTGTCTTATGAGTGGAAAGCGATTGAAGAACTGGATGACGATGTATTGATGATAGATGTGTAGCTTTGAAACCAACTGGATTTCAAACAAGTTGTTGCTTAGTCGACAAACTGGTGGTATTTTGATGAAGATTCTTAAATACCACCACCTTTTTAAAGCATCCATGCTGAACTTCCTGAGACATGCAAATGTCAGGGATTGGTCTGTTGCTGCGTAGTTCTTTGTAGGACTTCGTTTCTTTAGTGGTTCTTTTGTATGAATGTGAAGGTCGTTAGGATGTCTTATGCGGGGCAACCAATGACCCATGACGTTCGAATCATTGAATTGGGAAATTAAAGAGCATAATGTCATTTGGTTGGATAAAAAATGCATTTGTAATGACACACCTGTATTTTGAAGAAATATATTGCGAATTCTGTACCAGATTCATAATTATTATACAACGTTATAAATCGTTTATTTTCTTGAGGCAAGTCTTATTAATAACCACAATAGAGCATGCGTGCACCTATACTTTTAAGGAAACCACTGAACCACAGAATTGTCAGCTGCGCCAACCCCCCCCCCCCTCATTTGGATCTGATACTGGTAACAGTGTAAAAAAATATATGAATATTCGACTTAATGTATAATTACTCAATGTAATGGAGCAAACGTCATATGACTGGTGACGTTTTTGTCAACAAGAATAATATCAAATGAGTGCGATTCCACTTCAACGAGAGCACTTGCCAAAGGAATTTCTGACCCGTACTTTGTGATCTTTAAGAACAGGGGCAGTCTTATGTCATTATAGGTTACTGTTGATAGATTAAAAAGACATTATGATGTAAACCAGCTTTAAACCTTGGGCTAAAAACATGCAGATCTAAACAACTATGTGTAACTAACGGTGATATCTCACTCCGCGGAGACGTCTCTGCGACTCGAATTTTCAGAGACGTTTCCGATACTTTTTTTACTCGTCGCGGAGACGTCTCTGAGTCGTCTCCGCGACAACTTTCAAAACTGTTTCAAACCCGTCTCAAAGTAGTCCCGAATCCGTCTCCTGGTAAGTGAGATACCACCATTATTTGCGAATATACAAATCGATGCGCTGGGACCTTATTTTGTCCTCTAAACTTTGTGGCAATTTTTTTATTGAATGAAATTCTAATTCATATAGGTTTCCATTAGTATGCAGTCAACCGACCCTTGCTTATTTTTGGTTAGATATAGGCCTATTTAAAAAAAATTAAAAACAAAACAAAACAAAACAACAATTTGTCCCGAGTGAGATTCCTCCTAAAACCTCTAGATCGCGAACTGCATGGTTTTAACCGGAACTATATAAACTTCCATAAAAGGGATGGGTTGTGATTGGTCGAAGCACGTTATACAGAGGCGAGAAGCGCCGAGATCGGGGCCGAGATTATGTTCTTGAACTATTAATTTGAAATCAGCAATGTAAAATATTTTTATCAACAAAACAGGGTTAGTTGACCTTCAATCTTATTTCATTGCGTATACATGACAGTCAAATAAAGGGAAGGCTGATGGACTTTTATCTTCAGCTTTAGAGCAATTTTTGGTCCATCGAACATGCATCATAAGTAGTCTATGCCAAATTGTTGCCAAAAGTCGCGAGACTTGAAAGTAAAAAGTTAGGGAGGAGCACGGTAAAAAAAAAATCGAAATGGTCACGAAAAATGATGAGGGGGGGGGGCAGGGCTAAAATATACCAGTATATTTAGGGTTAATGTTTGCTCCGCCCAGATAGATCAACTCTAATTTCCTGAACACACATTCCTTATTAAGAAATACAAAAGGATCTAAATACCTGACATCGTTACAGTTCAAAATCAAGCTCTTTATTTATATTTACCTCTAATTCCAACTGTGTTCAATTTGTGGTCCTTTAATCCATCCTGAGCAACTGTAAAAACGGCCAGCTGATTTGGTAAATGCAATGTCAAGATCTTGAATGAAATACATTTAAACTCGCCTCGATGTAACAAAGTTCTGGCTTGAGAGTAAAAATAAAGAAGAAGTTTGCTTGGGCGGGGCAAATATTCAATGACATGCACGACGTGCAGTTATGAAGTCAAGTTTGTCTTAAATGTACACTTGGTTTGAATGAGATGTAATCTAAATTCTTTAAAATCTTTTCCCGTGGCTGAAGGATACCTGTTAAAAAGTTTGTTGAATGAATAAATATCGTTTGATTTCTTAAGGAGACGGATTTGACAACTACTCCTGGTAGGCCTATACAAGTGAATTTCGCTCTTAGATTATGATTAGTAAATTGTTATGTATGTACGAAACAGAAACATGGACATTATGTGAGACTCTGGAAAATGAATTTCATCTTTTAAAATGAGGACATACGCCGAAAAATGAAGAAATTTCATGAAAACAAATGAAAATCGATAAAAACAATGTTGCAAATGGCAGGGTGTAAACAAACTATATATTGGTAAGATTTGATAAGAAAAGCAAAGCAAATTGCGTTGGTCATGTTAAAGAACAACAGTGTCTCTTGAAAGAAACGTTGGACGGATAAGCGTGAATATTTAAAATTGAATCACATGCGCCATTAAAACCAATCAAACAACAACAAAAACACATATAAAACTTGACCGAGAGGGAAACCCCAAATCATTTGGAACCAGAAGGGCAAAAATGAAATGACAGACGTTGCAATCAAGGTCCGGACCGAGAGGCCTTATTTTTTTTCCTGCTGCTACATGGACAGATATATTAGAATTACATGACAAATTTGATGGAAAATGTATTTATGTATATATATATTTTTTTCAAATGGCAGTCTGTTTTAATTGCGGCACTATTAGGAGTGATTTTATTTTCAAGATCGAAGCAGAATATTTTCCGAGACATATATAGCGCACAAAATAATAATAGACAGTTTATGGAACATGCACACTTCATCATACACCATCATCATGATCATCATCATGATCATCATCATGATGATCATCATCACCATCATCATGATCACCTTCTTTCTCTTCTTCATCAGTCCGAATCATCATCTTCTCCACACCATCTCTCTCTCTCTCTCGTGTAAACTTTTGCTGCTCTGATCAAATGTCATAAATAATTATTTATCTAGCCGAATAACTCTTTGAGTTTTCTGTTGTAATTGGTAAGCTTCAATCATTCTCACATTACTCACGAAACAATGGACCAGTTCCACATTCAATATCTATTCAAATATTCTATTTGTAATTACTCCCGAAAGTGAAACAGAAGTTGATATAATGGTGACACAAACATTCCAGCTAATCATATTCATTGTGTATGTATGGACGGGGCAGTGCGTCTGTTGTGCATCTCTGTTACTGGTCTACATCAGATTTTGCAGAAAATCCTTGTGTTCTAGGGATACATTTTTTCAGGTAGTAAGAGCAAGGTGTAAGGACGTCAGGCATGGATCCATCATTGGCTGTGACAAAGGGTTTTATCGGCGCAAGTGTCTGGGGATAATAGCAGCTCTATTATGTTTGGGCATGGACTGATACAATCCTTTGTCATAGTCATTTCTAGATCCACTACTGGAAGTTAATACGAGTTAATTATTCTGTAAATTTAAATAAATTAGGAAACTGGGTTTAATTGATTCATTTTATAAAATATTGATATAAGCATCACAAAAACAAATCTTTCTTTTCAGATTATTTATTAAAATCTAATAATGAAGCATCTTATTTCTCTGCAGATAATAATAATAATAATAATAATGTGATTTGTATTGCGCACGTAACCACTCTGTAGAGTGCTCAAGGTTCATCATATTATTATTACCCAGATGATACAAATGTATAAATTATCTTCTTAAAGAAATCCCATAATTCATAATTGTTCATCTATAATCATTATTTTCTTGCACAATAAAATATTATACAAATATAAGTACAATTTATTATTAGTGATAAAAGACAGTCTGAAATGAATCATATACATGTATTCATGCATTAAATTATCTTTTAAAAGAAACCAAAGAAGGTATTCAATAAAATTTATATTTTCCTCCTTTTTATCTAAGAAGTTCACAGTTCATTTATAAAGTTTTGCATACTCCTCAAAAATAAAGAAGGAAAGAAAAACCAACAAAACAAATTATATTCTAAGCTATATATGGTTTGATGTTGGTTGAATTACACATTTGACGAGACATTATCAAAACATGTACATTGTAATGTATTGCAATTGGCCATATCAGTCGTTCTTCAAAATGAACGGAAATTTTCCAAGCAAAAATTTATGAAGTTCACGTGTTACACTTACAAGCTATTGTATTTTAATAGACAGAATATATGTAGCATATATTATGCATTCATTGTAAGGCTAGACAAATACTTTTGTTTGTCTGATCCAGAAACACTTGCTCTTTGCAATTCAAATTGACAGTTCCCTCTACTGAACCCCTTGCCCTATAAAAGAAGGTTGACCTTGTGGGCTAATCATCTCCAAAATGCCACAAAAGCTTTCAATAACAGTCCCAAGGAATCTCTTTTATCATTTTCTAATGAGCCATGGCACACCTAGGCCTAGTAACACATGGTTTGGGATCAATTGCAAATTTTAAAGAGCATTTCTAATTGGCTCCTCGTCAGTCTTTTGAACAATAAGTACCTGCAAGAACGATCTTGATTTGTCACTGCTATTTTGCAATTGATTGCAAACCTTTGTGTCACAGAGCCTAGGTCATGCCTGAAAAATGCAAACAAAACATATTAATTGAGGCTTGGAGGTGAAACCCAGTCAATGTCAACAATAGAAGAATTAATATAACTTTATCATAATTTAATGACGAATGTGTTGTTGTTTGAGAAACTTAGTCACAACATTGTATTGATACAGTCCATTCCCATTATAATGAGGTGACTGGCATAAAACCAATTACCTCATCTAACAAAATCTTATTGTACTAAACAGTGAACACATAGGTTGCATGAATTGGGACCTGGAGAACTGCCTCATTCCAATGAAATCTCATTGTCCCAGTGCTTGTTATAATGAGAATGGGCTGTACCAGAGTGGGTAGATAGAGAGAGTGGCGACAACGGAAGTCGTCTCTGATTGGTCAGTTTTTTCATGGGGCTCGAAATGGAACTATTTCATAAGCAGTTGATGCCCTCAACAGCTGATTCAGTGCCAATGGAACTTTTTTTGCAACTTGCTAATGTGTTTTAATCATACGCTGCCAGGATGCGCGGTCTGGATGCATCGTAACATTATTGAGCAATGATCACAAAAATAGTTCCTTTCAGCTCCCCATGTTTGACCTTTGACTGTGCACACCTAGTTTGGGGTATGCGTGTCGTCACTCTCTCTATCTACCCACTCTGGGCTGTACTATCCAAGTTGTAAAATAAGTGAAATAGGCAATGTGATTCAAATAACATAGAGTATATTAACACAGCGATGTTTCACCAAGTCATTAGTGAAGCTACGAATGACTTTCTGAATGACTGGAACATGTACATGGGTGCTACACTAATTATATTCTCAATCATTTAGCACAAGAACTGATCATACTAACTTTAAGAACAACTTTTTGAAACATGAAAGAGAAATATCAGTTAGTTAATATCAGAATGATGGAAGCCCAAGACATCATCTACAATTTATTTTTAAAAAGTCATACGAACTGAGAGGCCTTGTCAAGACACATCACATAAATCCCTCTATGAGGAAGCATGTATTATAGTATTATTTTTAATGTTGTTAACATGTCATTTTAGAGTCTGTGTTTGCAGACTAGTAAAAGTGATCAGCTGCAAGATTCATAGCCTTTGGACAAACTGCACTGGTGTTTCACACTGAATGCGAGACTGAGAATGTTTTTAAAGACTACATGTAGATTGAATTGTACACCAAGCTATGCCTGAATCAAGGCCTTTTTGCAATTGGAATTTATCTTCTAACCCTTGTTCTTACCCAACTTTTAGAATAATTACATGAAACAAAATTGGTGCTTCAACAAGAACAATGTGAGAATGTCTAAATACATACAGTCCTGCCTGAGATAAGTGTCTCAGTTGATTGCAATCAAATGCACTTATCTCCACTCAAATAGTGTATAACTGAGCTCAATCAATTGCAATAAGCTGTTACATTGATCTCAGACAGGGCTGAATGTACATACAGAAACATATATGAATGGAACATCACACGCATTAAGGTTCTGTTTTAGTAAGGAAGAGTCCAACGCTTTGATTGTTCAATTCATCTAAAGATGTTGTATCTGCTTACAAAGGTGGATAATTCATAGTGTCTTTGAGTGATGAATAATTAATGATCCTGATTCAAAAGGCCCTTGGGATAGTTCTCTGAGCATTTAGTCTTTTCTCACATCATCAGTCATTTGCATTTCTTACATTAGGTCGGGGAAAAACCTACATCGCGAGTACTGTGTCAAAAGGCTTTATGATTCCTTTTACCCTCTCTCATCCCATCTCAGCTGTTTAAGTTCAGTTTGTGTGTGAACTCTCGTAGAAGCTGTTCTGCTTCAGATCTCTTTGATAGCTTTATAGCCTTCCCCTGGTAGCGACCATTCTTACAAGCTCCCTTGCCTTCCAGTAGCGATGCAACTCTACGAGAAGATTGACAAAATGAGGATTAATGAAAGCAATCAAAGGATTCGTTGTACATCAAAATACTAATAACATGACAAATAATAATGTACTGTAAAGCTCATTCTCCATAGTGTGATTGCATCTCCATATGTCCGTTGTAATAATTTCATGGATTGATTACTAAGTTTTCGCTTGGAAGTATTAACCCCAAAACTGATCAGGGCCCTATTGCATAAAGAGGTGGTATTATAGCAACTTTGCCATCAATGGTAACTACCATAGAAACATTGATCAATAGCCAATCAAAATGTTGTATTTCACGAAAATTACAATTGATTGCAAAGTTACTGTAATAGTAACTCTTTATACAACGCAACAGGGATCTGATCATCTCATGCTAATGCACATTATCACCATGTATGATGTTTGAGTCTCATTTACATAGATCTTTCTCAATAACAAGGCCAGTATTTAGAGGGTTGACCTATGTGACCTTGGTTTCCATTTCATAAATAAAATTCTATCATGTTAATCAATCATTGATATTTTCAATAAAAAAGAAGAAAAAAAGTGAGTTAGAAAGATTTTAATACCATCTACTCCCATTATAACAAAGTGATTCTCCCATTGTCAATTTCAGAACTGTCCACATGTCTACTTGCCTATAAGTTCAGTATCACAATATTTCATTATAACAAGGAACTTGGCTTGGTCCCGGGCACCTCGTTATAATGGGAATTGACTGTAAGAATATGAATAGAGTTTATACCTTGGTCCCGCTTCTTCAACAATGTCTGTAGGACCAGCTACGAGGAAGAGACCAGCTCCATTCTCCTCACCAACTGAAAGCAGCATCAGTGCATTCTACAAGAAATTTATCATAAATTAATCACAAGACAAACCCATATCAAACAATTCACAAGGATACTATTGTGCCTAATTACACACAAATATTAATGTATTGACTTCAACAAATTAATCTGGAATTACCCTGGTCAAATTCTGTGAAGAACATCATCATCAAGAGGAAAAGTGAAAGACTTTTTTAAAACCTAAATCTTTACCACACATATTTATTGTAATATATATTAGATATTTTGGTAGAGGAGATAAAACTATATGCCTCACTCCAGATGTCTCCATTATCATAAATAAATTACATGATAGTATATGCCTGTATTCAACTGTCTGCACATTATCATCATAATTCTTTACACATTCCTTCAAACTAGATGTAAATGTACAATAAATATAAAACTAGATATATAAATTATAATGTACTTTGTGACTTCAAATTAATGCCCTTACTAGTTATACACTCAAAAAAGAAAGTACTCACATCAAAGCCTACTTCATTGGCCACGCTGTTCATGTATTCTGAATCACCCTCCTTCCTATGCATGGATAATAGTGGATCTCTATCAGGGTTGAGTTTGTAATGCTTGGCTTCTAGTACTGCAAGTTCTCTTAGTAAAGTCAGAGATGTCTGATACAAAGAAACAAGTTGGATAGAATTATCAGATAAGTTTAGATTAGATTGTCCAGTAAGAAAAAAGAAAAGAAAATTGGCCTCCACTGGGAGCACATGAACAAAACACAATAATAGTTACAATATAATTATAACTAACTTTACATATGATGTTATAAATCTAGTAATTGTTATAAAGAACTTAAGCCATGGTATCTGTGAGAATGTTGGTTCCCACAGTCATGGAAAATCCTGGAAAATCCTTGAAAATCCTGGAAAAATTGTGGTCATGGAAAGTCAGGGAAAAGTCAGGGAATTTGGAAAATTTGTGAAAAGTCATGGAAAGCCATGCAATTCTGTTTTCAAATTTCTGTGGGAACCCTTGGATGGCTGTGAGGGAAGGTGGATGCCATCATAACGTGTCAGAAAGGAAGCAGCACTTTAGTCATGGAAAAGTCATGGAAAAATCATGCATTGTGTTTCCAAATTTCTGTGGGAACCCTGTGACTATATTTGTCAAGAAATACAAAGTTTTGTGAACCAATAGCAAAATGAGATGGTAAATCTATTAACACATCATCTCTATTGACAACTCCCAAAATGATGACTGAATTTAAGCTGCATATTTCAAGAATTGACACTATAAAATCTAACTACAAAATTTGATTTAAATATGAACTTTATAACTCTAAAACACACATTAGCATGGTTACCTTATTAGCCACTTTTAATGACTTCTGTATTTTATCTACTTGTTGTACATGTTCATCAGGACCGCACCTGCAATCAAAGTAATGCACAAAAATTCATATACAGAAGGAAAAATAAATATTTTGATTCAGGGGGCGTATATGAAGGATACATTATATAAATAATGCATGCGCTACCATGCAACATACTAGATTATGTGCATGACAAATACTAAATTATTCCGAGGGCACATTTATTTCACCGAGGCCGTAGGCCGAGTTAAAAACAGATGTGCACGAGGGATAATTTAGTATTTGGAGTTCACATAGTTAGTAATGTTGCATTAATAGAGCATGCACTATTTATTATAGTAAATAGACCCCTAGATATTTGACCTTGCCTAATCTGGTTTTATCTTTGCCAATGTATGCCAAACTTTTGGTGCTAATTAAGCTATTGTGACGTATATTGTTGCTCCGCGTATCTATTGTTGTGCGCACCATTTTACTGTTATTACAGCCATTTTTTTAAAACAAGAAATTCAGCATAGATCAGTAAAATATTAACACAGCGCATGAAATCTTACTGTCATAGATCTCATAGATATCTATTTCATTGTGCCTCAAGTACTCCACGGAGTGAATTAGGTGCATTACAAATCATACTTATTATTATTACTATAGCGTTCTAATGACAAATAAGAAACAAAACATTTTTCCAGCAAATACCATTGCCATTGCTTGATTAACAGACGACCAGTAAAATGATTCATTTTTAACATGTATTCATTAATCTGGGGGGCATTTCATCAAAGGACTTGTCGGACGTTTTATCCGACAAACTGTTATAAGCTACTGAAATACTTGCATCTGATTGGCGGAGAGCAAATTTGTCGGATAAAATGTCTGACAAGTCCTTTGATGAAATGCCCCCCAGATTGTCTCTCATAAACTCTCATAATAGTAGATATTTACGCTACCTCTCTAAGCTCAATTACTTTACGTAGAATGGCTTTATAAGGAGTACTTGAAATAAAACATATATTATTCCCCAGAATGTGTGTAAATCTTGTTTTCTAATCAGAATTCATCTTGGTTTACAGAGACATGACTTACTTGAGTGATAAGGTTAGGGACTTCTCATTGTTATAGCACTTTCCAAGATATGAGAGCACTCTATTACCGGCCAGAAAGAAGAGATTCATCTTGCCTTTCTTCCCTTTCTCAGCATTCAGTAGTTTGATAGCCTGTAATGTTAATTAAAATAATGATAATATTGTTTTATAAACCCAGGTTAGCCACTTCAGGTCTTGGCAATTGTTCTCCTGCATTATATTTAAAATATATAATATATATTAAAATTTAAAAATTTTTGCTAGAAGGAAAACATGGTTTATTTACTTAAATTATTAAACCATTGATTGATTAATTGATTATAACTTCAATATAAACAAAATGATCCATGAATTTTGATATCTGATTTGTAATAGACACAGTTGCTGATCTTTTTTTCTATACAGTCCACTCTCATTATAATGAGATGCTCAGGACCGAGCCAAATACCTCATTAGAATGAAATCTTGCATACTGAACATTTAGGCACATGTGGACATGTTCAAAATATGGACTGGGGAACTGCCTCCGAATAAAATCTTGTTGTATACATTCTCATTATAATAAGAGTAGACTGTATTCTACAATTCCATTTCATCATGATGTCTTACAGTAATTTGTATTGTGTTACGTTATGAGCAATACAGAACTGACATTTCCAAAAACCCTCAAACTAATAACAAAGATAAAGTTTAAGTGACTAAATGACCTTCTATCTCTATAATCCTCACTAGTCCCACAAAATACATTTATCTGTAGCTGACTAAGATCGGAATCGGTACTTCTGTACTTCTGTAAACCGGACGTGTTGGCGCAATCAGTAGAGCGTCTGCCTCATGAACGGGAGACCGTGGGTTTGATCCCCGGTCGAGTCATACCAAAGACTTAAAAAATGGGACCCTCTGCCTTCTAGCCAGGCGCTCGGTATTTAGAAATGGAGAGGGGTAATAATAACATTATATTATGCAGGGCCCGCTGGGAGACCAGTTCATTAAGAGCTGAAGTGCCCTGGGTAAATAAGTGACTATTATTACGTACCTTTTATCTGTATAATTCTCACTAGTCCCTCATGATATATTTACCTGTAAGTGACTGAGATTTGAAACATGGGTTCCACAGCACATGTTGGCTTCTATACCTTCAATCTCTACAATCCTTACTAGTCCCACATGATCATCAGGCAGGCCTCTTGTCCGAACCTGCAGTGTTACACAGGGTACAGAGGCTTGTATTCTCAAAGGGTGACTAAAGTTAGGCCTTGCCATTGTTTGGGACAATAGCAAGCCTTTTATACCGGTATACATATTTAGTAGGCCTACAGCCATTATGTTAAAACCATGGAAACAAAGTTGTATAATCAAACACCTTTATAAAAAATAATAGACCTAGTATAGTTTGAAGTATTGAAAAAGTAGGGTCATTGGAATACAGATCTTAAAATGAATCCAATAATCTGGTTAATGGTATATTGTAAGTACTTTGGTCTGAACAGGTAATATTATTATTAACAAGACTTGAATTTAACAAAAAAGATGATGGTTGATTGAAGGATAAGTGATACATTTCTTAGAATTTTCACAGATACAGAAAAATTATAAAATAAGTACATTTCATCTTAGAATTGTGGTTTTGAAGTAAATAACTAACCAATTTAAGCCTCACTGGCATATTTAGTAACTTAAATTAATGACTATATGGCATACTAACTAACTTCTTTGATCTTATATCTTTGCGAATACTGTCATTAAAACAGGAAATGATTTTTTTTTTTTAAAGGTGAAGGTTAATTGAAAGATAATTTGAGCCTTACTGGCATATTCCGCAACTTAGATTAATAATCCTATTTCATACTACCAAACTTCTTTTATCTCATTAATATCTTTGCCAATGTTTTCTAAAAGTACCTTATTTTCATTCTTACCTCCTCTAATTCCTTTGAACCTATCTCCACTAGTCTTGGTGTCATTGGAACACACCTTCTAATTGCCTCATTCACATCTTTCTCAATCTCTTCAATTTGTTCAAGAGTAATCTTAGGTGTGTCCAATTCAATGAAAGACTTCTCTCTCCCTAAATCCCTATAAAATGAACAAAAATGTATAATAGGAATTAAAAGCACATTTAAAATCAAGTATTAATATCTTGATCTTCTTGTATCATATAATAAAACATATTTGTAACAAGAAGTATAGATTTTGAGTAACTGTTATTGCTATGAACAGAAAATGTATAATTTACAGCATTCAGAAAAAGACAAGTTGAACAGCACTTCCATGTTGGAGGATCAAACTTTTTGTTGATCATATATTTTTTGTCAAAGAAAGAATCAGAAAAAATCCTTAATTCCTGGCGTCAACACAAATCTTGCTAACATACTGATAAATTTAACAAGGGTAATGTAATTACTATTTCTCTAATTTACGAGAAATAAATTCTTTAATCAAATTTTAGTTTCTCAACTTACCATGACGTTGTCTTCCATCCATATTTATTATCAGCAATGGCAGTGACAAGATGCTGACCTAACAAATTACAGAATAAAGATAAGTAGGGGAAATACTTTTATGTGTAAGTGAACAAGGTAAAGGTAATTTTTTTTTTACATAAAGCAAGTCAGGAATATTCAATTTAATACATGTCTTCCAGTGTATTATGACAAGTGCTGGGCAATTACCTCCAAGACCCCTAACCCCCAGAAATAGGGTTAAGGTTAGGTGTATGTATAGTTAGGGGGTAGATTCTTGGCAGGGTTAGTTGTCGGGGGGGGGGGGTAATTGTTTAGGGAGAAGTTGTCTTAGAACCATCTTCTAGTGTATGCTAAACATACTATCAAGAAATCATAGTGACAAGTTAATTCTAATGGAACATATTAAGTGAGTTTTTATATCGCTCCATTTGGAAAAGTGGGTTTGTGATATATTTACCTGAATGTTGCTGCATATGATCAAACCTCCTCCGCCAATCAACTTTCTGTTTGACCTCTGACCCAGGTTCAAATGGAGAGGTCACAAAGTGAATAGCATCAGCGCCTCTTCTTGTTATTCTTAGAACCTCTACATCATTTATCTACAAGAAAGAAAATCAGAACTTTATCAAGGTTTGACATTATAGGGGAAAGATAGAGAAATAATGTATATCAATGAACTTAAAGTGGAATAGTAAAGACTTATTATCATATATGAAACGAATCAGTGGGGTGTGTAGAACAACTTGCTTTTTATTTCGTGAAAAACGGACAACCTGAAGTGGAGTTAGAGGACATTATCTGTCCCCTCCCTGAAATCTTAAACATCAAATAAAATTTGGAGGGGTTCTTGATGACGTCATAAGTGTGAGGGAAAGTTGCACAGCTTGAATGCTGCACTATGTATACAAGTCTTATACATGTATTTTAATGCATACTTTTTATTCCTTTCCTTGTTTCATTCATTGTCTTCCTCACATTCCTTAGGTTTTTTTATTGTTTTTCTATTTCCTGATGTATCCATGTTCTCCTTCCATACCCATGGTTTTCATACTTCTGCTTTCTTATGTTATTTATTGTATTTCTCTCTTTCCTTATGTTATTCTGTTTTCTCTCTTTCTTTATGTTATTCATTGTTTTTCTCACTTTCCTTATGTTATCCATTGTTTTCTATCTTTCCTTATGTTATTCATTGTTTTTCTCACTTTCCTTATGTTACCTCATTTTTTTTTTTTTTTTACTTCTTATGTATTCATTTATTTTTTTCCTTTCCTTATTTTATTCATTGTTTTCTCAATTTCTTTGTTTATCCATTGTTTTTCTATCTTTCCTTATGTTATTCATTGTTTTTCTCACTTTCTTTATGTTATTCATTGTTTTCTCGCTTCCTTATGTTATTCATTGTTTTTTTCAATTTCTTTATGTTATCCATTGTTTTTTCTTTCTTCCTTATGTTATTTCATTGTTTTTCTCACTTCTTTGTTATTCATTGTTTTTCGCTCTTCCTTATGTTATTCATTGTTTTCTCAATTCTTTATGTTATCCATTGTTTTTCTATCTTCCTTATGTTATTCATTGTTTTTCTCTCACTTTCTTTATGTTATTCCTTGTTTTTCTCACTTTCCATATGTTATTCATTGTTTTTCTCACTTTCCTTATGTTATTCATTGTTTTTCTCACATTCTTTATGTTATTCATTTTTTTTTCTCACTTTCATTGTTATTGTTTTTCTCACTTTCTTTATGTTATTCATTGTTTTTCTCACTTTCCATATGTTATTCATTGTTTTTCTCACTTTCCTTATGTTATTCATTGTTTTTCTCACTTTCTTTATGTTATTCATTTTTTTCTCACTTTCTTTATGTTATTCATTGTTTTTCTCACTTTCCATAATTATGTTATTCATTTTTTTTCTCTCTTTCATTATGTTATTCATTGTTTTTCTCACTTTCCATATGTTATTCATTGTTTTCTCACTTTCCTTATGTTATTCATTGTTTTTCTCACTTTCTTTATGTTATTCATTTTTTTTCTCACTTTCCTTGTTACTCATTGTTTTTCTGTCTTTCCTTATGTTATTCATTGTTTTTCTCTCTTTCCTTATGTTATTCATTTTTTTCTTCTTTTTTTCCTTACGTTATTCATTGTTTTTCTCTCTTTCCCTATGTTATTCATTGTTTTTCTCACTTTCTAATGTAATTCATTGTTTTTCTCTCTTCCTTATGTTATTCATTGTTTTTCCTTATGTTATTTATTGTTTCTCTATTTCCTGAACATAATTATTTGTTGTTTCTATTTTCTTATTCATTGATTTCTCTTTATTCCTAATGGTATTTATTGTTCTGTCTCGAAGTTTTATCTTTCTATAATGCATTATAGATAGTAATAGATATGCTTCATGCATTACTTCCGGGTTTGCTCCTCACACTTGTGACGTCATCAAATAGCCCTTAAAAATATCCATGGATCTTCCAATTGAACACGATTGTATATGCAATGTTCAAAGCAGCATTTCTCGTGAACGCAATATGCTAAAGGGATCAACTAAACGGTGTTCTGTTTCTCATGTACTAAACTTGATAATGCAATTGAATTCAACAAGATTGGCCTCTTCTTTAATATTCCACTTTAAATATAAAAAGGCATAAATTATAAGGTAACTTTTCTTTTCATTCTTTTTTCATTAATAAAAAAAAAGTTTGATGCCCTTGCTACTCTAATCATGAAAATACACTTAAGTGGGATGTAACACAAAAGTGTATTGATTTTTACAAATTTTGTGTATCATACCTCAGAAAAATTTCCATTTCAATATAAAAAACCAACAAAACAAATTATATTTCTAACTATATATGTTTGATTTGGTTGAATTACACATTGACGAGACATTATTCAAAACATGTACTTGTAATGTATGCAATTGGCCATATCAGTCGTCTTCAAAATGAACGTAACTATTTACCTAAGCAAAAAAATTATGAAATCACGTGTAACAAGCTACAACATATTTAGTTATTTTAAAGATCAGAATAATCATGTAAGCATTATATATGACTTCATTGTAAGGCTAGACAAAATACTTTGATTTGTCTGATCCAGAACACTCCTCGCAATTAATTGACAGTTCCCTCCTACTGAACCTCCTTAAAAATGGTCTGACTCTGCGAGCTTAATCATCCTACCAAAATGTCCACACAACACCTTCAATAAACCACCCAAAGAATCTCTAAATACATCATTTGCTAAGACCAGAGCACACCTAGCCAGTAACACATGGCTTGGATCAATATGCTAAAATCTATAAATAGCATTTCTGAATTGGTACTCCGTCAAGTTTTGAGACAATAAGTACCTCAAAGACGAATTCTGTGATTCTCACTAAGCATATATGCAATTGATGCAAACTTGTGTCACAGATGCTAGGTCAATCGCCTGAAAAATCACACAAAACATATTAATTGAGGCTTGGGAGGTGAAACCAGTCAATCACATAAGATTAAAAACTTACAATAATAATGACGAATGTGTGGTTGTTTAGAACTTAGTCACAATGTATTGATACAGGTCCATTCCATTATAAGAGGTGACTGGGCATAAAACCAATTACCTCATCTAACAAAATCTATTGTACTAAACAGGTGCAACACTAATATTGCATGAATGGACTGAAACTGCCTCATCTCCAATGAACTCATCAGTGCCCAGTGCTGTTTATAAGAGATAGGCTGTACCGAGTGGGTAGATAAGAAGGTGGCGCAACGATGTCTGCTTCGATGCAGTTTTTCAGGCTCGAAAGGAACTATTTCATAGCATTGATGCCCTAACAGCTGATCTAGTTGCCAATGGACTTTTTGCAACTGCTAATGTGTTTAATCATACGCGGCCAGGATGCGCGTCTGGATGCATAACATTATTGAGCATGATCACAAAAATAGTTCCTTTCAGCTCCCCAGTTTTGACCTCTGACTGTGACACCTAGTTTGGGGTATGGGCGTCACTCTCTCCTATTCACCCACTCTGGCTGTACTCCAGTTGAAATATAGTGAAATACGGCAATGTGTGATTCCAAAAACATAGAGTATATTAAACAGCGATGTTTCACCAAGTCATTAGTAAGCTACGAATGACTTTCTGATGACTGACATTAATGGGTTGCTACACTAATTATATTCTCATACATTAGCACAAGAACTAAGATCATACTACTTTAAGAACAACTTTGAACATCGAAAGAGAACATTATAATACAGAATATGGAAGCCCAAGAAATCATCTAACATATTTTTAAAAAGTCATACGAACGAGAGCCTTGTAAGACACATCCATAAATCCCTCTATGAGAAGCATGTATTATGTATTATTTTAATGTTGTTAACATGTCATTTAGAGTCTGTGTTTGCAGACTAGTAAAAGTGATCAGCTCAAGTTCATAGCCTTGGACAAACTGCACTGGTGTTTCACACTGAATGCGAGACTGAGAATGTTTTAAGACTACATGTAGATTGATATTGTACACCAAGTATGCCTGAATCAAGGCCTTTTTGCAATTGGATTATCTTTAACCCTTGATTCTTACCCAACTTTAGAATAATTACATGAAACAATTGAAAGTGGGCTTCAACAAGAACAATGTAGAATGTCTAAATACATACAGTCCTGCCTGAGATAAGTGTCTCAGTTGATTGCAATCAAATGCACTTATATCCACTCAAATAGTGTATAACTGAGCTCAATCAATTGCAATAAGCTTTACATTGATCTCAGACAGCTGAATTACATACAGAAACATATATGAATGGAACATCACACGCATTAAGCGTTCTGTTTTGTAAGGAAGAGTCCAACGCTTTGATTGTTCAATTCATCTAAGATGTTGTATCTGCTTACAAAGGTGGTAATTCATAGTGTCTTGGTGAATGAATATTAATGATCCTGATTCAAAAGGCCTGGGATAGTTATCTGAGCATTAGTTTTTCTCACATCATCAGTCATTGCTTCTTTACATTATGTCGGGGAAAAACCTACATCGCGATACTGTGTCAAAAGGCTTTATGATTCCTTTTACCCTCTCTTCATCCCATCTCAGCTGTTTAAGTCAGTTTGTGTGTGAACTCTCGTAGAAGCTGTCCTGCTTCAGATCTCTTTGATAGCTTTATAGCCTCCCTGGTAGCGACCATTCTTACAAGCTCCCTTGCCTTCCAGTAGCGATGCAAACTCACGAGAAGATTGACAAATGAGGATTAAGAAACAATCAAAGGATTCGTTGTACATCAAAATACTAATAACATGACAAATAATAATGTACTGTAAAGCTCATTCTCCATAGTGTGATTGCATCTCCATATGTCCGCTTGTATAATTTCATGGATGTTACTAAGTTCGCTTGGAAGTATTAACCCAAAACTGATCAGGGCCCTATTGCAATAAAGGGTGGTATTTATAGCAACTTGCCATCAAGGGTACTCCATAGAAACATTGATCAATAGCCAATCAAATGATTGTATCACGAAAATTACAATTGATTGCAAAGTTACTGTAATAGTAACTCTTTATACAACGCAACAGGATCTGATCTCTCAGCTAATGCACATTTATCACCATGTAGATGTTTAGTCTCATTTACATAGATCTTTCTCAATAACAAGGCCAGTATTATAGAGGGTTGACCTATGTGACCTTGGTCTTCATAAATAAAATTCTATCATGTTAATCAAATCATTGATATTTTCAATAAAAAAGAAGAAAAAAAAGTGAGTTAGAAAGATTTATACCATCTACTCCCATTTAACAAAAGTGATTCTCCCATTGTCAATTTCAGAACTGTTCCACATGTCTACTTGCCTATAGTTCAGTATCACAATATTTCATTATAACAAGGAACTTGGCTTGTCCCGGGCACCTCGTTATAATGGGATTGACTGTAGAATATGAATAAGAGTTTTCCTTGGTCCGCTTCTTCAACAATGTCTGTGGACCAGCTACGAGAGAAGACCAGGTCCATTCTCCTCACCAACTGAAAGCAGCATCAGTGCATCTACAAGAAATTTATCATAAATTAATCACAAGACAAACCCATATCAAACAATTCACAAGGATACTATTGTGCCTAATTACACACAAATATTAATGTATTGACTTCAACAAATTAATCTGGAATTACCCTGGTCAAATTCTGTGAAGAACATCATACATCAAGAGGAAAAGTGAAAGCATTTTTTAAAACCTAAATCTTTACCACACATATTTATTGTAATATATATTAGATATTTTGGTAGAGGAGATAAAACTATATGCTCTCATCCAGATGTCTCCATTATCTAAATAAATTACATGATGTATATGCTGTATTCAACTGTCTGACATTTCATCATAATTCTTTACACATTCCTTCAAACTAGATGTTAAATGTACAATAAATATAAATAGATATATAAATTATAATGTATTGTGACTTCAAATTAATGCCCTTACTAGTTATACACTCAAAAAGAAAGTACTCACATCAAAGCCTACTTCATTGGCCACGCTGTTCATGTATTCTGCATCACCCTCCTTCCTATGCATGGATAATAGTGGATCTCTATCCGGGTTGAGTTTGTAATGCTTGGCTTCTAGTACTGCAGTTCTCTCTAGTAAAGTCAGAGATGTTCTGATACAAGAACAAGTTGATATTATCAGATAAGGTTAGATTAGATATACAGCGAATATTAAACTAAAGATAATGTAAGAAAAAGAAAAATGGCCTCCACTTGGAGCACATAACAAAACACAATAATAGTTACAATATAATTATAACTAACTTTACATATGATGTATAAATCTAGTAATTGTATAAAGAAACTTAAGCCATGTATCGTGAGAATGTTGGTTCCCACAGTCATGGAAATCCTGGAAAATCCTTGAAAATCCTTGAAAATTGTGGTCATGGAAAGTCAGGGAAAGTCAGGAATTTGGAAATTTGTGAAAATCATGAAAGCCATGCAAATCTGTTTTCAAATTTCTGTGGACCCCTTGGATGGGTTGAGGAAGGTGGATGCCATAACGTGTCAGAAAGAACAGCACTTTAGTCATGGAAAAGTCATGGAAAATCATGCATTGTGTTTCAAATTTCTGTGGGAACCCTGTGACTATATTTGTCAGAAATACAAAGTTTTGTGAACAATAGCAAAATGAGATGGTAAATCTATTAACACATCATCTCTATTGACAACTCCCAAAATGATGACTGAATTTAAGCTGCATATTTCAAGAATTGACACTATAAAATCTAACTACAAAATTGATTTAAATATGAACTTTATAACTCTAAAACACACATTAGCATGGTTACCTTATTAGCCACTTTTAATGACTTCTGTATTTATCTACTTGTTGTACATGTTCATCAGGACCGCACCTGCATCAAAGTAATGCACAAAAATCATATATACGAAGGAAAAATAAATATTTTGATTCAGGGGCGTATATGAAGGATACATTATTAATAAATAATGCATGCGCTACCATGCAACATACTAGATTATGTGCATGACAAATACTAAATTTTCGAGGCACATTTATTTCACCGAGGCCGTAGGCCGAGTTAAAAACAGATGTGCACGAGGATAATTTAGTATTTGGAGTTCACATAGTTAGTAATGTTGCATTAATAGAGCCATGCACTATTTATTATAGTAAATAGACCCGTAGTTATTGACCTTGCCTAATCTGGTTTTATCTTTGCCAATGTATGCCAAAACTTTGGTGCTAATTAAGCTATTGTGACGTTATGTTGCTCCGCGTATCTATTGTTGTGCGCACCATTTTACTGTTATTACAGCCATTTTTTAAAACAAGAATTCAGCATAGATCAGTAAAATATTACACAAGCGCATGAAATCTTACTGTCATAGTCTCATAGATATCTATTTCATGTGCCTCAAGTACTCCACGGAGTGATAGGGCATTACCAATCATACTTATTATTATTACTATAGCGTTCTAAGACAAATAAGAAACAAAACATTTTTCCAGCAAAATACATTGCCATTGCTTGATTAACAGACGACCAGTAAAATGATTCATTTTAACATGTATTCATAATCTGGGGGGCATTTCCATCAAAGACTTGTCGGACGTTTTATCCGACAAACTGTTATAAGCTACTGAATACTTGCATCTGATTGGCGGAGAGCAAATTTGTCGGATAAAATGTCTGACAAGTCTTTGATGAAATGCCCCCCAGATTGTCTCTCATTAAACTCTTCATAATAGTAGATATTTACGCTACCTCTCTAAGCTCAATACTATTCGTTAGAAATGGCTTTATAAGGAGTACTTGAAATAAAAACATATATTATCCCCAGAATGTGTGTAAATCTTGTTTTCTAATCAGAATTCATCTTGGTTTCAGAGACATGACTTACTTGAGTGATAAGGTTAGGGACTTCTCATTGTTATAGCACTTTCCAAGATATGAGAGCACTCTATTACCGGCCAGAAAGAAGAGATTCATCTGCCTTTTTCCCTTTCTCAGCATTCAGTAGTTGATAGCCTGTAATGTTAATTAAATAATGATAATATTGTTTTATAACCCAGGTAGCCACTTCAGGTCTTGGCAATTGTTCTCCTGCATTATATTTTAAATTATATAATATATTAAATTTAAAAATTTGTTAGAAGGAAACATGGTTTATTTACTTAAATTATTAAACCATTGATTGATTAATTGATTATAACTTCATATAAACAAAATGATCCATGAATTTTGATATCTGATTTGTAATAGACACAGTTGCTGATTTTTTTTCTATACAGTCCACCTCATTATAATGAGATGCTCAGGACACCGAGCCAAATACCTCATTAGAATGAAATCTTGCATACTGAAACTTTAGGCACATGTGGACATGTTCAAATATGGACTGGGGAACTGCCTCCGAATAAAATCTTGTTGTATACATTTCATTAATAGAGTAGACTGTTTCTACAATTCCATTTCATCATGATGTCTTACAGTATTGTATTGTGTTACGTTATGAGCAATACAGAACTGACATTTCCAAAACCCTCAAACTAATAACAAAGATAAAGTTTAAGTGACTAAATGACCTTCTATCTCTATAATCCTCACTAGTCCCCACAAAATACATTTATCTGTAGCTGACTAAGATCGGAATCGGTACTTCTGTACTTCTGTAAACCGGACGTGTTGGCGCAATCAGTAGAGCGTCTGCCTCATGAACGGAGACCGTGGGTTGATCCCCGTCGAGTCATACCAAAGACTTAAAAAATGGGACCCTCTGCCTTCTAGCCAGGCGCTCGGTATTTAGAAATGGAGGGGTAATAATAACATTATATTATGCAGGGCCCGCTGGGAGACCAGTTCATTAAGAGCTGAAGTGCCCTGGTAATAAGTGACTTATTACGTACCTTTATCTGTATAATTCTCACTAGTCCCTATGTATTTACCTGTAAGTGACTGAGATTTGAAACATGGGTTCCACAGCACATGTTGGTCTTATACCTTCAATCTCTACAATCCTACTAGTCCCACATGATCATCAGGCAGGCCTTGTCCGAACCTGCACGTGTTACACAGGTACAGAGGCTGTATTCTAAAGGTGACTAAAGTTAGCCTTGCATTGTTTGGACAATAGCAAGCCTTTATACCGGATACATATTTAGTAGGCCTACAGCATTATGTTAAAACCATGGAAACAAGTTGTATAATCAAACACCTTTATAAAAAATAATAGACCTAGTATAGTTTGAAGTATTGAAAAAGTAGGGTCATGGAATACAGATCTTAAAATGAATCCAATATCTGGTTAATGGTATATTGTAAGTACTTTGGTCTGAACAGTAAATTATTATTAACAAGACTTGAATTAACAAAAAGATGGATGATTGAGGAAAGTGATACATTTACTAGAATTTCACAGATACAGAAAAATTATAAAATAAGTACATTTCATCTTAGAATTTGTGGTTTGAAGTAAATAACTAACCAATTAAGCCTCACTGGCATATTTAGTAACTTAATTAATGACTATATGGCATACTAACATACTTCTTTGATCTTATATCTTTGCGAATACTGTCATTAAAACAGGAAATGATTTTTTTTTTTTAAAGGTGAGGTATATTGAAAGATAATTTGAGCCTATAGGCATATTCCGCAACTTAGATTAATAATCCTATTTCATACTACCAAACTTCTTTTATCTCATTAATATTTTGCCAATGTTTTCTAAAAGTACTATTTTCATCTTACCTCCTCTAATTCCTTTGAACCTATCTCCACTAGTCTTGGTGTCATTGGAACACACCTCTAATTGCCTCATTCACATCTTCTCAATCTCTTCAATTTGTTCAGAGTAATCTTAGGTGTGTCCAATTCAATGAAAGACTTCTCTCTCCCTAAATCCCTATAAAATGAACAAAATGTATAATAGGAATTAAAAGCATTTAAAATCAAGTATTAATATCTTGATCTTCTTGTATCATATAATAAAACATATTGTAACAAGAAGTATAGATTTGAGTAACTGTTATTGCTATGAACAGAAATGTTAATTTACAGCATTCAGAAAAAGACAAGTTGAACAGCACTTCCATGTTGGAGGATCAAACTTTTTGTTGATCATATATTTTTTGTCAAAGAAAGAATCAGAAAAAATCCTTAATTCCTGGCGTCAACACAAATCTTGCTAACATACTGATAAATTTAACAGGGTAATGTAATTACTTTTCTTAATTTACGAGAATAATTCTTTAATCAAATTTTAGTTTCTCAACTACCATGACGTTGTCTTCCATCCATATTTATTTATCAGCAATGGCAGTGACAAGATGCTGACCTAACAAATTACAGAATAAGATAAGTGGGGAAATACTTTATGTGTAAGTGAACAAGTAAAGGTAATTTTTTTTACATAAAGCAAGTCAGGAATATTCAATTTAATACATGTTTCCAGTGTATTATGACAATGCTGGCAATTACCTCCAAGACCCCTAACCCCAGAAATAGGGTTAAGGTTAGGTGTATGTATAGTTAGGGGGTAGATTCTTGGCAGGGTTAGTTTGTCGGGGGGGGGGGTAATTGTTTAGGGAGAAGTTGTCTTAACCATCTTCTAGTGTATGCTAAACATACTATCAAGAAATCATAGTGACAAGTTAATTCTAATGAACATATTAAGTGAGTTTTATATCGCTCCATTTGGAAAAGTGGGTTTGTGATATATTTACCTGAATGTTGTGCATATGATCAAACCTCCTCGCCAATCACTTTCTGTTTGACCTCTGACCAGGTTCAAATGGAGAGGTCACAAAGTGAATAGCATCAGCGCCTCTTTGTTATTCTTAGAACCTACTCATTTATCTACAAGAAAGAATCAGAACTTTATCAAGGTTTGACATTATAGGGAAGATAGAGAAATAATGTATATCAATGAACTTAAAGTGGAATGTTAAACTATTATCATATATGAAACGAATCAGTGGGTGTGTAGAACAACTTGCTTTTTATTTCGTGAAAAACGGACAACCTGAAGTGGAGTTGAGGAATTATCTGTCCCCTCCCTGAAATCTTTAAACATCAAATAAATTTGGAGGGTTCTTGATGACGTCATAAGTGTGAGGAAAGTTGCACAGCTTGAATGCTGCACTATGTATACAAGTCTTATACATGTATTTAATGCATATTTTTATTCCTTCCTTGTTTCATTCATTGTCTTCCTCACATTCCTTAGGTTTTTTTATGTTTCTATTTTTCCTGATGTAATCCACTGTATCTCCTTCCATACCCATGGTTTTCATACTTCTGCTTTCTTATGTTATTTATTGTATTTCTCTCTTTCCTTATGTTATTCATGTTTTCTCTCTTTCTTTATGTTATTCATTGTTTTTCTCACTTTCCTTATGTTATCCATTGTTTTCTATCTTTCCTTATGTTATTCATTGTTTTTCTCACTTTCCTTATGTTACTCATTTTTTTTTTTTTTTTATTTCTTATGTATTCATTTATTTTTTCCTTTCCTTATTTTATTCATTGTTTTCTCAATTTCTTTGTTTATCCATTGTTTTTCTATCTTTCCTTATGTTATTCATTGTTTTTCTCACTTTCTTTATGTTATTCATTGTTTTTCTCGCTTCCTTATGTTATTCATTGTTTTTTTCAATTTCTTTATGTTATCCATTGTTTTTCTTTCTTCCTTATGTTATTCATTGTTTTTCTCACTTCTTTGTTATTCATTGTTTTCTCGCTTCCTTATGTTATTCATTGTTTTCTCAATTTCTTTATGTTATCCATTGTTTTTCTATCTTCCTTATGTTATTCATTGTTTTTCTCACTTTCTTTATGTTATTCCTTGTTTTTCTCACTTTCCATATGTTATCATTGTTTTTCCTACTTTCCTTATGTTATTCATTGTTTTTCTCACATTCTTTATGTTATTCATTTTTTTTTCTCACTTTCATTGTTATTGTTTTTCTCACTTTCTTTATGTTATTATTGTTTCTTCTTTCCTATGTTATTCATTGTTTTTCTCACTTTCCTTATGTTATTCATTGTTTTTCTCACTTCTTTATGTTATTCATTTTTTTCTCACTTTCTTTATGTTATTCATTGTTTTCTCACTTTCTAATTATGTTATTCATTTTTTCTTCTCTTTCATTATGTTATTCATTGTTTTCTCACTTTCCATATGTTATTCATTGTTTTCTCACTTTCCTTATGTTATTCATTGTTTTCTCACTTTCTTTATGTTATTCATTTTTTTTCTCACTTTCCTTGTTACTCATTGTTTTCTGTCTTTCCTTATGTTATTCATTGTTTTTCTCTCTTTCCTTATGTTATTCATTTTTTTCTTCTTTTTCCTTACGTTATTCATTTTTTCTCTCTTTCCCTATGTTATTCATTGTTTTTCTCACTTTCTAATGTATTATTGTTTTCTCTCTTCCTTATGTTATTCATTGTTTTCCTTATGTTTATTATTGTTTCTCTATTTCCTGAACATAATTATTTGTTGTTTCTATTTTCTTATTCATTGATTTCTCTTTATTCCTAATGGTATTTATTGTTCTGTCTCGAAGTTTTATCTTTCTATAATGCATTATAGATAGTAATAGATATGCTTCATGCATTACTTCCGGGTTTGCTCCTCACACTTGTGACGTCATCAAATAGCCCTTAAAATATCATGGATCTTCCAATTGAACACGATTGTATATGCAATGTTCAAAGCAGCATTTCTCGTGAACGCAATATGCTAAAGGATCAACTAAACGGTGTTCTGTTTCTCATGTACTAAACTTGATAATGCAATTGAATTCAACAAGATTGGCCTCTTCTTTAATATTCCACTTTTAAATATAAAAAGGCATAAATTATAAGGTAACTTTTCTTTTCATTCTTTTTTCATTAATAAAAAAAAAGTTTGATGCCCTTGCGTACTCTAATCATGAAAATACACTTAAGTGGGATGTAACACAAAAGTGTATTGATTTTTACAAATTTTGTGTATCATACCTCAGAAAAATTTCCATTTCAATATAAATGTAAGCTAGCCTTTGTATGAAAACATCACTAGAATCTTGAATTTCCCAGTCCAAAACAGTGAAACCATCTTTAAAATCTTAAACATTTCAAAAAATTGTTTGCCAGTATCTTGCTCACTCTTCCATTGCTTAAATACAACCACATCACATAAAACCATGATACTTTTTTAAAGCAAGTAAGAAAGTAATTAACCCCAATACTTACAACAACAACAACAAAAAAAAAAAAAAAAAAAAAAAAACTCTTTACAGTTAACTGTAAAGCCATATTTTTCATTTTTAAATGATACAT
>CALNVZ010002100.1:3452804-3472544 GCA_940671915.1 Paracentrotus lividus
ATTGTGTTTTTGATGATATGAAAATGAAGATTGACTTGTTGTAGAAGAACCAGAATTCTATAATGCTTAACAAACATTACTTACTTTTCCTCTGTCATCAGGCTGGTTGGGCAGGATATGTAGGGAATTAAAATATGAAAGAACCAGTATTTTAGTACTTATTGGGTGAAACAATATAATATAACTGGGTGAAACAATAATGAAACCCATTTAACAATGTCATCTCAGGCATAACAATGTGCATTGTCATGTTTTATACAGCGATGTTTAAAGTATAGCACAGCTGCTTCAGACATTTCACATCCTAAATTTCCGAGTTGTCAATTCGTGGGTACATTCAAACTACAACAAAACAAATTTATCTGTGTGTTTTTTTCTTCTCTAGAGTAAGGTCACTTATTTTTCCTGGAAATGATGGTTGAGCTTACTTCAAAGCCTGATGTATTAAATCGAATATTAAAACAAACATTAAAGGGGGACCATTATTTCGGTAAAATCTAGAGGTAGATTATTCAGCTAATTATCTGCTTTAAAAACAATTACTATTGAGGCAATAATTACTGTTAAGTTATGATAAAATATTCTTGAAGGGAAAGAAAAACAAACTAAATTGAATTAAATAAAGTACGCTAACTTACTAAATTCCATGACTTTAGTGTGTAATTCACATTGCCAATTTTGCAATAAAAAACAAAGTACCTGGCCACCACCTTCTGGAAATAGAACCGTGTCCTCCAAAATGAGTTCAAATCCTTTGACATTCTGCTTTTTTCCATTGACCTCTATCTTCACCTGTGCTTGAGTACATGACACTACTTTGGTAACCAGCTGATGAGTAAAAGAAAACAAAAAGTAAATTAACTTCAAGTTCTTAAACATCTGTGTTGATATGAGGTGGTGCTTCCTACTTACGTCTAGCTTCTGACCTAGACCGACCAGTCCTAGTCGTTCAGAGCCAGCGCTGTCTATATAGTTAGCATCTGACCGAACTTATAAGTTATATAGATCTAGCTTAAAATTTCTTTTCTAGTGAGTAGATCTAACTTAGGTAATGTTCTTTAGATTTGACAAATAAATGACTTTTCTTTTTCTTTCATCTTTATCCCTTTTAGACGAAATCTCATCGTTAAAAAAAAAAAAGGCTTATTTTTTCTTGTTTCCTCCTCTGTTTGGATCTCCCTTTTTGTCATGAATTTCATCTTTGACTTTGTTTTTCCTGAAATTTTCTCATTCCACATTTTAATTTCTAATTTCTATTCATTATTATTTTTTCTCTTTCCAGTTATTCTAAATTTGCTATTCCTTCTTCTTCTCTTCCTTATTCTATTTTTTGAAGAGATTTTAGATATAGATCTAGATCTAGGCTAAACTTATAGCTCCGCCTTCTCCTCCCATCTCCCTCCAGCTCCACTCAATCATGCCCTCGATCGACCTCAGACTGGTGGAAGAAGAGCCAACGGCACCCCGCGCTCGAGCTCTGCCTCTGCTCTGGGGGAGGAGTTGCGCAAAAGGACCCCATGCAGGCATTGACTCACCAACGCCAACTGGACTGAAGGTGTTAGTTCTGGAGTAAACAACGGATAAGTTCAATGCATGGACATGAAAATGTAAAATATATTGATCAAAATTTACAGTTGGTAGTTAGATTTATTAAAACTTAGATAATAAACTAAGCCGAGTTTACTCACTTCTGTTTCGTAACTGTTCTTCTGACAATAAAACGACATCTTGGGTTAATGCAAGCTAGCTGTATGTGCAATGTGGCGCGCGCTTTTTAGTCTTGTCTGTGCAGACCATGTGCAAATCATCCCATGAACAAAATAATTTCCTTCTAATTGGGCCCGGGGGGGGGGGGGGGGGTCACTCACTCACCACATGATGTGCTACGCATGCGTGTCCCCAAAAAGCGTCGAAAAGGGTCTGTTTTCAAACCTTTCGAGGGTCGAACGCTTTTCCTAAAATAGGGGTGTTTTTTAATTTCAATCGCCATTTTCATAAAAATATGGGTGTTTTCAGCGGAAATTGCTGTTTTGGGCCAATATTTTCACGGTGTATACGCCATTTAGGGGGTGTTTTCACCCAAAATGGCTGTTTTGGGTTCAAAATTTCACGGTGTTTGTGCCATTTAGGGTATGTTTTTGCAGTCTGACGTCGAAAAGGGGTGCAAATTTGACTTCATGCAATGAGACGTTTAGGGTCCATTTGGGGTGCGGGGACACGCATGGGTAGCACTTTTTTCTTTGAGTGACCCCCCCCCCCCGGGAATTCGGGCCAGAATAAATGTCAGTGAGCTCGTGCCCAAAACCTTGCGTTTTTTTTTTAAAGTGGATGGACTGACCCGAAAGTGTGGGGGGGGGGGGGGCTGAACAGGCTCAAAATCTCAAATCTATGGTCATTTTCGCGTTTTTGTACACGTTTGCTGAAAAAAGTGGCAGCATCAGCACTGCAGGGTCTGCAAGAACAAAAATTAATAAATAGGCCTTACATTAAAAAACAAATATTGTGTACGGCCTATACATTTTTCTCATTTCCCCACATCTTAAAATATCAATTTAGTTCAATTGAATACGTTTATTCAGATGAAAAAGAGAATTCTACAGCAAATAAGGCTAGCAAATTATTGATGTTAGGGGGAGCGGAGCCAAAGGGCTTCATCAGCCCCCTACCTCCACAGTGTGAAAATTACCATGAATTTATTCATGTTCAGCCACCCTTCGAAAACACTCTGTAGCCCCTCAGTCTATATATGATTTCAAAATTCAACCTATATTCAAAATTTATTTCAGAAACAGTTTTAAAAAATGAATAGAAAGCTTTGAAGAAATTATTTTAAATAGGCCTATGCTATGCATATATACATAAAACAAAAACTGGAGAGGAAAAACAAAATCGGAATAAAACATTTTTTTTCCCGATGTTGAGTTAGAGGTACAACTTTTATTTTTAGTACCGGTATGCCATTTATGGTGCATTTTCAGGGTATGTGAATGCATCAATTTTGTCTGAGAATAAGAAAGGCAAAAACATATTTGGGTGGGGGGTCATTTCACGGTCTCAAGTCATCCATGACCCCAACGAAAGAATAACCCTTTTTTATGACTCAGGCAAAGGCCTAAGAATTAATTTTTGGTATTCTACTCCTTAATCTTTTTATTGGGGGGGGGCGGCTGCCATAGGACCGATGCCCGGTCCCCAACCCCCGCCGCCCCAAAAAAAAAAACAAAAAAAAAAAAAAAAAAAAAAAAAAAAAAAAAAAAAATCTGTACCGGTACCTGGATTATGATCTCATTGGGGAGAATCGATTAGATTTCACAAGTTTTTTGCGACTTTTATCAGCTTTTCCCAAAGTTTATTCGGCAACTTGAATTTCATTGTTTTCATTTAGTTGCACAACGAACAAATAGTCCGAGATTCAAGACTAGCTTGCCCCGTTTACATAGAGTGCACGTCGTCGTATATATACAGTGCATGTATGAATATAAATACACTGCATTGCATGCATGCACTGTATGAGTTTTTACATGTATTGATGTAATACTAATTGATTAGCCCTTCGAAATAAGAGTTTTGAGAGAATAATTGAATGGTAAGTCATCTCCGATACCTCTACTTCACTTTTATATATTTCATCATGAGAATTGCGTTCAGAAGATGTACTCTGGATAATTTATTTCGTCTTTTATAACACTAAAAATTCTGAATCTTGATTCTTCTCAATTCAGTTTGTGTTGTCTGTTGAACTATGTATGTTAAATCGAATGATGATGATGCTGCATGCAGGCTGCCCTTGTAATTTGGATGCTGCTGTTGACTGCACTGCAACATGCATGGATTTGTGAATGTTGTGAGTGGATTTGTATTGTGACATCTCTAACAATCATATTCATAAGCTTATTTTCTGCAACAGTCTGTATTGTGTGTGTGTCCTTAGTTAAGACGGCCAACAAACAAGTTCAGTCAGTGAAATGCCACTTTCTGAATCTGTAGAACCTATCTAATTTGTAACCTTGTAGATTCTAGACAAAAAGAAAAGAATTTAGAATTTTTTTTATTTTACCCTTTTGTCATATAGATACCCTCTAGATGTGTTTGTAGTTGTTTGTATAGGCAAGACATTTTTGTTCTTGTTGTTATGGCATGCCACATAATTTCAGGAAGATTGGAAATCTAAAATGTGTGAAAGCGTTGCGTTGATTCTGGAGGGTGCAATTCATGAATTGTGCAGTCGCTACTGATAGTACTGTTATACCCGGTTGTTGTATGTCCGGACGGGTTGTTTGTCCGGACAATTTAAGACGGCAATTTTAGGAGCTTTGTGATCAATATTTCATTAATTGATTGAAAATAATATCAGACAATATAACAAAGCACAAATATTCACAAATATTTTTGCTATTTACTGCACAAATTTTGAAAAAATTGAGAGCAAAAGATGATGTTTTTATCTGCTTAAGTGTCCGGACAATGAGACACAATATTTTTATCATAATTCCCAGCAACCTCTGACCTTTGATACCACTTATGGGGTTATTTAATCTTGTTGTCCAGTTTTATTTTAATAAACTGTTTAACATATTCCTGAGCTTTCACATCATATCATAAGTAAAAGATTTGGTCTAAAATTGACTTTTGTACAAGAGTAAGATAAAAGAAAGTGTTTGTTTTTTTACATTAAAAAAAATATATATTTTTCATGCTTTTGTAAGGTTAAAAAAAAAAACTTTTAAAAAGCCATGAAGGAGGGGGAAAAGCCAATAAGAAAGTAATCTTTCTAGCCTATTTAAAAATTATATATTTTTTACACAGTCCCAGTCATTGCCTTTTGTGTGTTTTATCTGCTGTTGCTGCTAACATTACAAAATCTACACATTCTTCCCTGTAACTTGGAATACCTCTGTCAATATTCCAGGTAGTGACTTGATTTAAGAACTGTTTTTTTCTTTTGAATTGATGGTACGATTCCCTGAAAATGTCTAATTTCTTAAAAGACACTGATCTCCCTACTCAAACAAGCCTTTCCCTTTGCCCCTTGCTGCAGAACAAAATCAGCACATTCTTTCCTCTACCTATAGACTGGAATATCTCAACCAATATTTCAGATAACAAGACAATTTAAGTACCATTCTTTTTCTTATTTCACAAGGTTTCCAATGGTACCAAATTTGTTTGGATTCCTTCAAAATTTCAAAAAGTCACATGGCCAATAAAAATATGGTCTAGATAGACTAGAATTTTATGTTAGAGATTTTATTCTAACTGCATTAATACAAATGTAGTTGGACCATAACTAATATTTTTTCAATAACATTTTCATAATCAGTCCACTTTCTTACTCTGACTTCTCAGCTTTCTATTCAAATGATTTTGTATTCTCAGCTGTCAGATTCTGAGATATATTAATATTCATGAGGAAAAAAAACACACCTTGATTGGGAACTTTTCACTGAATAAAATCTTTGTTGTATGATTGCAAGCCAGTTTTTAAGCAAATATCCATGCTCAGTGCTGGCAATTTAGAAATACTTTCTTGTATCAAATGCAGCTTGTGAATATTGTATCACATTATACAAACAAAAAAATATCAAAGTTTTATATTTCAAATTTTGTGAACAGCTGATTGTATTAGGGTTGTTGAGTATAGGCTACACATTGATTAAATCCTTTCTACCTGTATTTGCCTCAAAGGCTGATGCTGTCCACTTGGAAAAAAATCTTTCAAGAATGTTATGTCATATTTTTTGTATTTTTCATGTTTTAATTAATGTCAGAGTTCCAATGCCAAATGGGCCTTGGTATTGACGTTATTTTTAATTTGTTTGTTTGTTTAATTATGATAATATTTGTACTGAAATGCTGGACATATACTCTAAAATTACAGAACTTCATAGTACATGAGGGACACAGAATTCTAAAATCTTGTCTCAAGCATCATTACTGCTTATTTTCTCTATTTTAAATTCTCAAGTCACACACAAAAAAAATGCTATGCTTCCTTCATTTGTTGACCAATTTGGATTTTGGTTCCATTTCTTAAAAGTACATGAGACATGAGATCTTTAACCCATAACTTTGAAATCTTTCCACATTCTATCTGAACTTCCTATTATTTTGTTTTCTTCCAGGTCTAAGATGAATGATCTGTGAAGCCCTTGCAATCATCAGTTCTTCATACAATTAGCAATGGGTAGAGACTTTGGCCTTACTGTGCTTTGTACTATCATCAAGGAAAGCCACAAGGCTAGTTGCTTTGTGGCTCATCAATTGCTGCAAGGGTGTGGACCAGTGGACAGGGTCTCTGAGAGTGCCTCTGATTATTGGATTTAATTTGGTGATTAAACTCTAGTGTGATGGAGCCTACAGTGGTGCCTGTAGGATGGAAGAGGGCCATTGTTAACGAGAAAGTTGTATATATGAGGTGAGTTGGAATAGTGGTGGCAATAAATGGTACATATTGAATACCCAGAAAAGATCTAATTAACGTATCTTTAAAAAATACTTTGTAATAGGTATAAAAGTCAATCCATCAACATTTTGTTTGTTCAATAATTTTGAAACATAAACATTGACATTTCTGTGTTTTCCATTTAATCAAAATTTAAGATTATTTCTGTTTCAATTTTATTGTTCTTTTATAATGTTAATATGGACACACCTAAAACTTTAACTCTGAAGGCATTGTTATGTAATACTGATGATATTTGCATGAATTTCACTCAACCTTGCCAAAGTCAAATCTGTTGGGACTGAAGAACAAAAAATTTGACTTACAAATATTTGAAAACAATAGAAAATAAATAGAACAGGAGTTGAAAAGACCTGTGACTTGCGTGATTATTCAACTTATGCTAGTTCAACTTAGGCAAAGTTGACTGTATATGGCAGCACCGTTAATAATGTGGATTCTATTATAACTTCATATCTATATATTCATTTCTTAATAGTCCGAGTGGACAGCTTTTGCAGTCGACAGAAGAGATCCAAACCTACCTGAGTTCTGATGGGACCTGTAAGTGTGGCCTTGAGTGCCCAATCATCCTTGATAAAGTCTTCAACTTTGACCCAAGGGTGCTTTGCAAGCCGCGCACAGCACAGGATTAGTGTAGCGAAATGACAATGGACTCACTAATCTCTGCAATCACAAGAGGAAAGTGGTTGCAATGGCAACCTGGCTGACGAGCGTGGAGACAGCGAACAACAACCAGGTGAGTCTAGAAAAAGTTAGTAAACTTGTAAAATCAGGAATGCTCGTTTCGGTAATATCTCCCCTCTCTTTTTTTTTTTTTTGCATATAGATGTACGCTTTGAACCCTGAAGTAGTTTCCGTCCATATTCCATGAGAATTGCAATACACAAATTTAATTCACATTTGAAACAAGGTGCTGATTTATTATGTACAGTTAATAATGTAAATGACGATGATCCGATGATTTGTAATAGTGCCTTTTTCTCTGGAAAAGTTATGTTGAATCCTAATCAATTTATTTCTCTCATGGTATAAGGCACCTTTTCATTAAGGATATTTAGCAGGTTTACTTACATACAAAGGGTAACAATTTCACTTTATTGTTTTCAGCGGAATTATGTGAAAAGGATTAAAGGATTTTAATTTATTTTTTTTTAAACAAAACACTAAGATATTGCATTTCAATCATCAATAAACCACAAGTAAAGCACTCATAATAATTCCAAATATTTCATTAGTCTAAGATTAAATGCTGGTCTTAATTTGGAATAAAAGTTAAACAACCATTTGGTGATTGCACTTTCTTTGAGTAAATTACTATGAGAAAAGTATTCTTTTATTTACATTTTACAGATTCAAATAAGAGCAGGACGCGTCCAACTTTGCGGCAGAGATGCAATTTCCGAACTTCCCAACCCCAAACATGCTTCCCAACTCGATGCATCCTGGACCAGCATGCAGCATTGAATCCATAGTAACCAAATGCATCACATAGATTCAATCCCTTTTGATGCCCATATGCAACGCAATACCATTGAAGCACAGCAACATCAAATGCGAATGCTCTACGAATTTCACCAGCAGTTTGGAACAAATTTGAAACAGCGTAAGCCTAAAAATCAAGCGAGTACTTTTGGTGCTAACCAGCACATACAGCCACAGCCACCATTCCCTGGACAAAGTGTTCCTTGCTATGTCTCCTCCACGGTTTGTATCCAGGATGCCTCGTTTCGCTCATCAAAGATTCCCTTTCCTCATGATTCAATCAGCAGCATCTGGAAGAATGCAAATCTTCATCATGGTCATATTCCAGGTTGGTATGCCTCAAGAATGATGTCTCTCAGATGGGCAACATGTTTCCAAGACCACAGAATCCCCAGATGTAATAGCCCGGCATGTATGGAGACGATGGTCATATGTATATGGCTGGACCTACTAGTCCTACATTTCCAAGAAGCGACATCCTAGAGCGGAACAAAAGAAGAAGAGGCACGTAGTGCTGATCAAGATAAAGAAGTGCCAACTACTTGTCTCCAATACAGCATGTACTCTGTGAATCTGACACCCGCTCCATGTCTGCTAGTAATCTTCTTTCTATTGCCGCTAAAGCCCAGTTAGCTAGCAAACACAGCAGGAGGCTGTATGCAGGATGCCAACCTAGCTAGTCAATCTACTACAACTTCCACTGAGGAATTGACAAACTCATCAAAGCCCATTCAGCAAACAGGCAAACACCGAGTCCAGTGAGAAAGATGGAAACTGATCCATCATCAGTAGATCACACAATGTCCCAGATCAGACAACACCCACTGACAAGTCACCTGGATGTTTGAAACAATAGAATCCTCCTGTTACAGATGTTGTCAGAATTCCAAAGTGAAGTACATGTTGATAGAGTTACAGGAAATCCGCGGAACAGGAAATAAAAAAAAATGGAAAAGCAAAAAAAAATACTGAAATTCTACAGAGGGAGAAGACTCTGTAATGGAATCACATGAGTAAGGATGGTTCTTTGGAACAAGAGAGACAGTCACATTTCATCTCTGTAAACTCAGTCCTCACCATCACAACTAAAGTGTCCCAGTCAAAGCTCGGAAAGTACTGTGAGAAGCCCAGGAGCACAGTCTAAACCAATTAAGGGTGAATCAACTAAAAACCAAGTTATGCCTGATAGAGCCTTTGAAATGTGATAATGTCAAGCAAGATGGTTCTCCTGGAAAGCCATCAAAGTTGATAGTGTCCAGGCAATGGTTGTGAAGTTGCAATCTAACAAACATACTCATCCATGCAACATACCATGAATGAAGAAGAACTACAGAGGTTAAAATGGAGCAAGAATATCACAAGCACTGACAAAAACAACACCTGCTGTGCCTGTAATTTTGCAACAGCCAATGCAGACGGCTTTCCAGTTGAGACCATGCAGGGGTTCCCAGAATGCCAATGCACCAGGTCATGTAGTTCCTGCAATGCATGGGGTTCCAGAGTTTGGCCACATGGGATACCCCCAAGTACCATGGGGAGGGCTACAGAATCCTACCTTTGCAATGCATGAAACGGAACTGGACTTCGTATCAGGTGCTCCAAGCAAGAAGCGGAAAAGGAAGTCTAAAGTCAGCGAAGTGGCTTCAGTAGATAGTCCACTTGTTCATGGTGGTATGTTGCCTCAGATGATGTCTTTCCAAGGTCCAACAACCAGCTATGTCTCAGAGGTCGTGAGGAATCCCCATATGAACCCACAGCATAATCCTCTACAACGAGTGCAGATCCATGAATACACTCATCCGCCACATATTCCAGGAATGGTACGTCCTCCATATCCTGATCAGCAGCTTGTCTCAGGGACACAGATGCATGTCCCGCAGCTAGAGCGACGGAATATAAATAGTCTTCCTGTCATTGTTCAAAGTGCTCTTGAAGATACTCACCTGAGAAATATGTTGCCTCAGCTGCAACAGCAGAGGCTATATACGAAATCTACAGGTCCTAAGAAGGTGAAGGATATGCTTGCAGATTTGCGTAATTCTAATCAGACTGGTGTAACAAGTGCAAACTCGGATATCAACAGTAGGGATTTGTCCCCTGTTACTCAAACTATCAGTGAATCTATCAGTACAACTTCCAGTGTATCTATTCCTCAAACAATTAGAACACTACAACAAGCAGTATCCATGGAACCATCAAAGACACTCATTGACTTAGATCCACAGTTTTCATTGCCTAGAGATTCCGTAAAAGCTCAGATTGTCAGTGATGATGAATCCATTACCATTCACTGTTCCAGCAGTGGAGACTCTGTGTTAGATAATGACAATCACGTAAGTCCAGCTGTTTTGGAATCTGAAACTTTACAGTACTCTTCAACACATGGCGAATCACATAGAGAAGGTAAATCATTGGCTGATCAGCCTCTTGATCAGAATCAACCAGTAGATACACCAAAAAACATTGAAAGATGTGTTGATGAACAACCTGATTATTCCATTAAAGTGTCTGCATCAGGAGACATTGACAAAACACAGTTTGTTTCTGGAGAACCAGTAATTGAAGAACAAGTCGAGACATGTGGTCAGGTTCCCCAAGAAAATCCAGAGGCAGGTGAATGTAGAAATGGAGCGACCAGCTTATCCTTGCCTACAGTCCAGGAGCCACAAGATTGTCCAGCAACAGAATCCGCAAGTGCTGCCACGTCATCCATTCCATCAGTTAGTGAAGAACAAGAAGTTGCAACAGCACTGTTGTCCATGACTGATCAACCTCTGAAATCTCCCTCTCACATCAGTCTCGAGATAAGCCTTCAAGAACACCAACATGCAATTTCCCCAGCAGCTGATATTTCTCAATGCAAAGATATAGACCACATATGTTTGGAATCCAACAGACAAGAGAACAGTAGTGAAGGGTCTGCGAATAGTGACATGAAAGAACAGAGCAATGATGAGGAGATGTCATCATCCATACATGTAGATTCTTTCTCAATCACTGAAACAGATTCATCAAGTAATCAAGTTGTGCAAGCTGGAGATAGCTGTGGTAACTCACATGAAACATTTGAGGTGACAACAAGACATGAAGAAGATGACAGTTCTCATCAGGAAGTATTACAAGAAGATGCACTCCGTTCAGAACACGCCAAGGGTGATGTGAGTGAGAGTGGAAGCTCTGAAGATTCAAAGACACAAATTAATATTACAGGAAAATCAGATACATGTACATTGTCTATGAAAGCTGGTTGTAAAAAGGAGACAGAACATGCAACTCAAATACAAGAAGATCGTTGTTCACCGAGGATGCAGGAATCAAATCAAGACTCTTCCATCACAGTACTTTCAGAATTGAACTTTGGGGTTGATGCTGACAGACATGTAAATGAAGCAGAGAGTGAATCAGAAATACAACTCAATAGTGAAGAGGTTGCAAACAAGGATTCTCCGATAGAAAATCAATGTGTACCAGAAAGGGAGAGGGGAGAGGATTTTGCTGATGTTGAGCCAGAAAAGGAAAGTGATATTGATTGCAGTAGAATGATGGAAAATAGTGGCTTAGACAACCAAATAAGAACTGACCTGAAATGTAATATGGAAAATGCCAAAGAACTGTGTGATGTAGAGGAGACGTGTGCCAGGGGATCAACAGAGGGCTCAGTAGGAGTCGATAAAGACAATGTAGATAATAATGAAAGGACTTTTGAAAGGCTGTCACCAGAGTGCAATTTAAATTCTAACAATTCCAATTCCAGTGATCATTCGATTACAAGGGAAGAAGTCTGTGAAGTAGACTTGAACTCAAATACCAAACCTGTAGAGGCTATATCAAATACAAGCAATGATTGTATGGACCCTGTTACCTTTGGTCCTTGTGTACCTGACTTACCTGAATTACCAGAAGAAGTGAGAAGTGAAAACTCTTTATGTGCAGGTGTTTCTGAACCAGCTCCTGTCACTTGTGACACGACTGATGTTGATAATCCGTCAGGCTACAACAAGGATGACAGTGAAAGCGTTCAACGGGCTTGCACTCTTGACAGTGAACTCGATCAAAAGAGAACAGAAGACAAAATTATGGATGAGGCTTCTGAAAGAGTCCAAGAGTCATCTGCAGTACCAATGGAAAGAACTGAATTAGAAGTGTCTGATACTGCTGTACGCAATGCAGAGGCTGTAAACAATGCAGAGCTTTTGAAGGATGTTCCAAGAAGTGAAAACAAAAGTAAAAGACAAGAGGCTCAAATGCCATCTGAATTGAGATTAGGCAACATTCCTGCTGAGGATGTAAAACATCAGCTTTGCAAGGATAGTGGTGGTTGTGCTGCTAGTCGAATGGCCTTGAGGGATTCATCTATCAACATCATACAAGAAGTGGTTCCAGTCCCTGAGCTGATCAAGAAACAGGTTGATCAGTGTGACAGTGTGGTGTCTGCTATGGACAGATCAACAGATAATGGAATATTAGGTAAGTTTGATCTCATTTTTTTTTCTCAATTTGTATGTCTATTTATTATTGATTGGGTTGGTTGAATCCAAACATGAAATTTGCTTATTCTAATTTATTCTGGTTGATTTTTTTTTCAAATATTTTGGTCAGCAAAATTTCAAATATTTTAAGATAGGAATAAATCCAGATAATGTTTTCAAAATGAATGATCTATCATGACTAGGCCTACATGTACATGACGGCTGCCCTTTTCTTGAGAACATTTATTCATTACGTCTTGTTTTACAAGGTTGACTCAGTCAGTGTGATTAACACTGTTATACTTAGAGGCCCTGGAATGCAAACATGAACCAGGGGGACTACTGACAATATACCGGTGCCCTGTGTATAAAGAGTTGATATCAATTGAAAATCGATATTAAATGTATATTCATCATTGAAAGTTCGTTGAACATTGATTGGTAAGGAGCACTTAACATTATTTAAAATAATTCTACTAGAATAAGTAGAAATAAAAGTTTTCCCATTTGCCCGAGTAGAGTTGGGTTTACTATTTTATCGAAGCTATAGATATCTAAAATTTTGTATGTGTGTAGCCAAGCTATCAGGATCCTTGTTGCATGAAAGTCTAAACTGTGAACCAGTCAGAAATGTTGTTTCGAATTTGCAATTGGTCATAACTTTTTATGTTGCAGGGCACTGTTTATATATTCAAATTTCCAAAGGCATAAAAAACAGTGAACTATGCATGTGTCTCTGCTTTGAGACATTGTATTTTAATATTCAGAATGCAGTCTGCATACATTATTTGATGCTATGTCAGGCAGAGTCAGGAGTATTCATTTCTACTCAAATTAACTGAATTACTCTAAGAGAAATCATTCACTAGTTACATGTAGTGGTGCATTACTCTAAGAAATCTTTCACAAATTATTGGTGTCATATTTTTGGATTCTTTTAATCAGAAATAGGATTTTGTGTTATTGAAATGAGCAATATCATGAATTCAGGGGAAATATTGGGCTAGAAGTTTTATGCAGTCCCATACATGCATTTCTGTGTATAGTGCATGATTTGATCTCAGAATGGAATGAACTTCTTATCATTTTGGTGATTCTGAAATCTTAAAGCATACATTGTTCAACAATTCTTTGGTAAAATTTAAACCCAATCACTATGAGACAGTTTCTTCCATAGTTTAATCTCATAACCACATTTCCCTATCCAGTGGGGATTATATAGCAAAACTTTACAATGCCGAAGAACAGGTATTGCCCATTGGCAATTTCATAATAAACTGTACCTTTACCCAATCAGAAGACAGGAGTAGTGGATAATCTTGAAATGAGGTGTAATATAATTGATTTAAGCTACATTGTATCTAGATATTTGAGTAGGATTAGAGATCTAAAAAAAAAAAAAAAAAAAAAATCTAATCCTACCGTTTGCATAATAATAATATCGTTTTATTTACCCAGGATAGCCAGGGTATGTTCTAAATGCTAATACTTGAAAATAATAGAAGGCCAACTGTATAAATATCCAGGGTATCTCACCCCAGGCACTTGACATCCTTTAATCAAATTGGAAACCCACCAATTAATAACTTCCTGCAAAGTTCACTGTCAGTTTTTAGTACTACCAATCCCTGTCTGAGGAAGTGCACTCTATGTTGTACAAATTTAAGCTTCATGTACTGTACATGGTCTAAAATGTTGGTTTAGCAGACCTACCAAGTTGTTAGTCTCTTATGCTAGAATCACAAGCCCCAGAACCAAATCTCACATTTACCTGCCCATTGATCTTTTCCAGATGCTTTAGGTCTGAACCTGGGGAAATTGTTTGTTTGTTGTTTTTTTTTGCTTAAAATTCTTAAAATTGCTTGTCGTATCGAGCGTTAAAAGCGCTACATACATATACTGTAGCTTATCATATAGAGTAGCTTTTGTGTGCTACATTATATTTTTTATTAAGTGTCTGTATTATACGCATTTGCGAGTGGTCAGATTTATGTTATGTGTCAATAAACATTTTTGGTATTTGGAACAATAGCGGAAAAAAAATTCAAATGTAAAGAATCCCATGTTAAAATGATTGATGAAGAGTCACCTGTATGACATGCTATAATACATTTGTAAAAGGGTACGCACAAAACCTAATAACGATGTATGCTTAGTAACGATATGTTATAATGGATTAGCACAAGAAATAAAGTTGAAGGCAATCTAGACTATAGGTCTATTTGCTACTTGTATGATTGCATGTTCTATTGATACATTAGTCGACCATATGAAGTTTAAATTACTAAATTATCCCTTGTGCAGACCTGTCTACAAATGTGCACTCAGGAAAATTTAGTAATTATTGTGTACATAATTGAATATGTTGTATGATAGAGGCTATTCAAAGTAATGAAAACAATGCCAAAATGGTACAGTTTTGCTCACAATTTTCCCTAATTAATCCAAAAAATATTAGCTTATACAGTAATGCATTTATACAACAAGAAATTACAACACTGTTGACAGAAACCTTTAAATTACATGGGGTTGTCATAGGTTTACCCCCTCCCCACCCCCACATCAAATGAAATTCATATGGGGAAAACCCTTTCTGGGTTTTTCAATGGATCTCATTTTATCTCCCCCCCCCCTTCCAGGTGACGAAGCTTCTTGTTCACCAGAGCATGAAGAAGAAGAATCCTCATACAGCCATGAGTTTGAGACTGGTGACCTGGTCTGGGGTCAAATCAGAGGCTACTCATCTTGGCCAGGAAAGCTAGTCAATGATGCTGACGTCAAAGGTCAAAAGAAGAAAGAAGAAGGCAAGGTAATAAACTTAAGCTATTTTGTCATTCTGTCACTAGAAAATAACAACACTGGTTTAAAAAAAATAATGTATAACTAAGTGCTTTATTTCCATTTTCCAGAGAGTCCAAGCTAACAGCAAAGACATCTTTTTCGAAGGTTTGAAAAACCAATGCAAATACAGATATTTACATGTACATGTTTTACTAACTTCAGGGCCTGCGAAGTCTAAATTAATTAAAATCGTTTGTGTTCAGGTAGAGACATAGAATAAACTCCAAATAACTTTACCCCATTCACGATACGTGGCTACATGGTTAGTTTGGGAGTTCAAAGAACTAAATGGTGAATGTCTAGTCTAGACTTCAGGCACACTGTGACACATCGAGGATAGACGTAAACTGTATAATTCTTCAGACTCCTCAACTAGTAACCCCTGCCATAGAATGCCAGGTAAAATTATTTTTAAGTTGATTATAAGTGTTCTAGCTGTTCACAAAATATATTTTTTAATGTCAGAGATCCTTGATGCGAATGAACTGTATATGATTACATTCCTACTTTTAATTTGAAATGATTTACGTATCCAATTGAGTAATCTTCAATATCTTTGTTGCATTATACACTGTTTACTTGTAATTGACTTTCTAGGTTTGGGTAATGTGGTTTGGAGATCATTCCTTCACCCAAGTGGAACCAAGGAAACTAAAGACACTCACAGAGGGGCTTGAAGCACACCATAAAGCAAGAACAAGACATAGAACAAGGTCAGCATAAGATCTTATTCTCTTATAAATAGATACAGTCCACTCTTGTTATCATGAGATGCTTGAGATCAAACATATTACTGTATAAGCCAATATTTTTGCGATTTTGGACTAGTTGGGGAAATTCGTGAGAGCAAAATTTCGCGATTTTGGTGATGACTTCATTACTATAAATAGCCTTGTACTGAAGTGGAAATTTTTGCGATGACCGACTCGCGAAATTCGCGAAAAATAAAGTCACCGCGAAAATAACCACTTATACAGTACCTGTTTATTTCAAAATGTTGTACTGAGCACTTCTAAGGCAGAGAGACACATGTGGACATGATTGAAATTAGGAGCTGAATATTTGCCTTGTTAGGATCTCATACCCATGCTCTTAATTGGAGTAGACTGTGAATTTTATAAACATACTACCTTTGCTCACACATAATACTGTGTTTAAAGAACACATGTTAAGTTTAATTTATTGAATTCAATAAAAGTAATGATAATGTAGTATTTAAAAAAGAATTAGTAATGGAGTGGGAACATTATTCTATTAGGCAATTCCGAACCATCTTTCGAGGGTAAAGGCCACCGCACACCATATGACTTGCAACTGACCGACTTTGGATGTGAAATAATTAAACGAGTATACTTTGCAATGCGCTTTGTTATTTCAGATCCAAAGTCGGTCAGTCGCAGGTGGTAAGTCATATGGTGTGCGGTGGCCTTAACACACTGGACATCAGAGCCTTTTTTTGTGAAGCCTTATTCTTAGGCAGCGCTCAGCATTAGCATGTGCCCCATTGCCCGGGGCAACCAGATTTGACCCTAGGGAAACCAGATTTGGAAGAAATGATAAATGAAAGTAGTTGCCCGAATTGAGCAACCAATTTTTTTTGTAGACAGATGTAAGGGCCTACATGACAGAATTAAATGTGTATTATGTATTTGCAAAATCATTTTCAGCCCCTTTAAACTAGGTTACATTATAACATGTATTATGTTGTAAATCACATTCTATGCAAAATTTTTGACACAAAAATCAAAACTTCAGTGTTGTTGGGTTTTTTTTCCGCAGGGCAACCAAATTTTTTCTTAGGGCAACTGTTTTGAAGCAAAATCAAACATTTAGTTGCTCTGTAGGGCAACTACTAAACAATTTTCGTGTTATATTCTTTGAGGTACCTTACTAAAAACTTTTAACCAAAACATGAAAAATAATTGAGATGGCTCACTTCATAATTAATTAATTTCATTATTTTTGTTTCTTTTGACAGACATCGGACATTGACCAGTAGTTTAGAGGCAGCTATCCAGGAGGCCATGATGGAATTGGATAACAAAGCAGAACAGGTAAATTAAACAAGTTTATCTTAAATGCTTTCAGAGTGATGAATATTATTTTAGATTTAAAGAAATCTACCTCAATTCTGAACGTATATTGAATGTATTATCATAGGAGTCTACATGCTTTTACCCCATTTTGATTGAGTGAAAGATATTAAACAATTATTGTATTTCTTGACTAAATTTAATTGTTACATGACCATTTCGGAAGGCAATATATGGAGGACTATAACAAAAACCAAACCATCACGAACAATTTCAGTTTATAATTTATGAATCTCTGGTATGCATCCTTTGTTAATTCAGATGGTGTTGAGCACTGGCATAACCTATTCCATTTTTTTTAAAGATAAATACAAGCAAAATCTTGTGAAAATAATTATATTTTCAATCTGTTTCTTCTAGGCAAATGACAAGAAACGGAAAGCTGGAGCTCGAGGGAGATCAAGGCTGAAGAGGCAAAAAATCAGATAAGAGAATTATTGAAATTGATTGTCTTTATCATTTTGTGATGGCCTTATTATAGATGTAAGTCAAGTATTCTAATGAAAGAGATTATTTTTATGAGTGTGTGATTTTACGATCAAATTTGATACTATTGATTACAATTTTTTTTGTGAAAATGTCTTTTCCTGTTATAAGGAAATGGATTTTTTACCTTAACTTGAAGTCAGTGAAATATACATGTAGAGTTAGATTTATCTCTGCAGTCGACAATAACATTTGAATATGAAGTTCAAAGTCATAGTCTCTATTTGAAATTAACTGTATCATTTACTAATCAATGATATTATTGTGCCAAATCATTTACTAATAATAAGTCTAAACATGAAATGATCATAATGGGCAGCTTCAAGCATTTTTCTTTTTTTTTGTCCAATCAAATGGCAACATCTCTTTTTAATTGCTTGGTTGCACCACAAAATCCAAACTGTTGTCCATTTACACATATATTTGAATAATATTGGAAACTATGATGAACATTATGCTGTGTGACTCCAGTCTTGTGTCAAGTGATTTATCTTATTTTGTCAAAACAGGAAACAAATTTACCATTGTCATAGACATCATAATCCGGTGTACACAGAGTGGTATTATACCAGAAAAGTGTTTTTTTTTTCTTTTTAAATGCATATTGTTATTATTATTACATAAAAAACAATATCTAATTCATTTGATGACAAGATATTCGTGGCACATTGTCTCCTATTCATTCGGAAACCTTTTTTCTTTTTTTTCCTTTTTTTGTGCCTGTATGATTTCAGCAATAATTGAACAAATTTTATGCCGTTCTATTTGATTGTCCTCTGTTGGAAAAGTGACTTATCATTATTGATTTGATAATGAATCACACACATCATTTAAAGATCATGTTATGTTTTGTTTGGTGTATGTTCATGGTCTATACCCACTTGGTCTACCAACAGCTGGTTCAATTCTCAGATCATTTAATACCACATTAGCTAAATCCATTTGGTCTAATTCTCACTTTGCCTAATGAACACTTTGTTTATCGATTACTTGGTATAATTGTCAAATCTATAGTATAACCAACTGGTCTGATGTATTTTCATCTAATTCCCAAGTCCATTACCAGTGTTTTACAGGTAATTGACTAAGTGATATTAAACCTAATTAACATTCATCAAAATTGTAAATTGGCGAAGTTGCAATTCTGACCAAAAGGTATTTAGACAAATTGGTTGTAGATGAAATGTAATTAGACCATGTGGTTGTAGAACAATTGTAGATTTTCCATCTTCATTTATCAATATAGAGACAATAAAAATAAGAATAATGTATGAAATTTTAGTCTGAATATATTTAATACATGGTAAATGTAGTAACTAGAACTTTATGAGCAGTTCATATGGTTGTTTTACAGAAGTTAATATGAAAATCTGTGAAACATGTGAGGAATTTACTTTTGTGTTTTAATCATTTTCAGGTCAAAAACTACAATCTTGTTGATAATCAAACTTGGTCATCTGGTCCAACATATCTATATATTTTTATTTTATTTGTACAGTGTAAATTAAAGTACTTTTTACCACATATTATCAGTACTGATTTAATCGAATACTCATATTTTTTAGTAATGTATAGTTATGTCATATGTGATGAATAGCTTTGATAAGAAAATGTCTGTCAATGTGATTATGTTTAAAGGAATGTATGTTAAAATGTGTGTTTGGAATCTTCACGATGGAGCTTTTTTTTTTGGGGGGGGGGGGAATAGAGGCTAAAATTGCTGTATTTTAAATAAAAATAAAAATAATTTGTGCAGAGCTTTTTGTCCAATGATAATTGATTTAATATTGAACAATAATGACAATAAATACTGAATGTATATGGTCGATTCCAGCGAAAAGTGTACACGGTGTTTTTGATCATGTTCAGGCCAATAAAAAAATCCAAAAAAATGTAGGAACCT
>CALNVZ010002100.1:3474376-3502274 GCA_940671915.1 Paracentrotus lividus
CAACTTTTTGCGTTCCTTTACTGATATACCGCATCGGTGAACTTATTCGTGCCGCATTTTGTATCCTTACTTTATTTGCAATGTGAACTTTTTTCTTAAACGATTTTAAAAACATGCCTTTTCTTGGCCATTTTGAAAAAAAAAATTAACATTTTTTTTTCACGCCGACCAAAAACTTTTTTAAAGAAAATCATCAAATAATTTTAGATTCAGTTTGTATTTTAGAGATTGCGCACACATCTCAGGAGAAATTGTACCAATTTGAGTAATATAGGGCAATCCAAAACAATCTCTGGAATTTTTTCTCGAGTGGTAAATTTGGATGTTACTGACGATACAGATTTTTTAAAAGCTTATAAAACTCATACTAGGATATAACGAAACAGTACGGCTCCTTAATTGCCGTACCAAGAAAGCGCTTCACCATTTCACTATCGACATGCCATTGTTCCCGATGACATTGCCCTTTCTTTGTAAACTGGCCAGAAGAAGGTCAAAGGTCCCGAAAATCGTCAAGTGGCTCAAAAAATTCAGTTAACCTACCGAACATAACACCTAATAAACCACTGCCATTTCTATATCCTCTTTAACGAGATTCAGTTGGCAAATATTCGTAGGAGAAAAAAAAACAAATGTTTACAAACGAATTGATCTTCGCTGACGTGTTTGTAAACTATTTATCATACCTCCGGAACAATAGCCGTTCTTTGAGATATTGCCTTATAAGTGCTGTATATCGTAGGTGACACTTTGACATTCGCAATTGCTTACCTAACGAATACAAGTATGCATAAGCGAGCGTCTTCTCGGCCACTATATCCTTTAGTAATTCCCTGTCTGAGCACTAAAGTTACAAACTTTTGTAGTTTTCATTTATTCATATACAATTAGATCTTTTCTTGTGTGACAATTTTCTTAGTTCTCTCTCTTTAATGAGGAGTCATTCTCTTTTCTTTCAGTAAGATATGATATATCTTAATTAGCGTCGTGAAGATTAAACAATGCAAACTGACACAACCCCGTGTTTTTCAAACATATTGTCTTAAAACTATAACTTTAATGAGATATGGCAAATACAAGGAAATTTGGAGCACAAGCCCTGCTCTTACAGATTTTAACTATTGTTAGAATCTTATTGATGGAATGGAATGACATATTTGGAAGGAAAATGTATATAGGAGGCAAAATTCTGACTGTATCACATTAGGGTACGTGTATTCGTAGGTAACATGCAAAAAAATATGTTTTATTTTACCCCTCTGCCACAAAGTCAATTTGGGAGATTAAGCGTGGCAATTTATCACACGGATAGGTTGATATGTTGACTTTTAGTGGGTCAAAGGACTAAATCATCAAAGATGTTCTAAATTTGGACTCAACTTTTTCGCCGTGTACACTTTTCGCTGGAATCGACCATATATATATACACAAAAAATGGACAGAATGTTAAGAAATATTTTTTTTTAAACACGTTAATTTGAATGATAATACTGGTGTAAATCTAAGTTTATATTGTTTGGGGAGGAGGGCTGCCATTTAAGCATATAATTGGGACACGTACATGTTCTAATTAAAATTGTTTAAGTTACAATGTAGGAAGATTTTTGTAATCTTTTAGTGAATTGTTACAGGTGTACCTTCAATAACAGAAAATTCCATTTCTGATCAAAATAAAGAAAGATGAAATTGTGTATACAACAACAAAAATTTCTAAATTATTTCTTTTAGAATAAATACCCATGAACTTGAATATCTTCGTAATCTGGTCTACTCTTAATAGACCCTTGGTAAGCCACCTTTCTATTATTAGTAAACTGGCAGGCCTCAGGTGGTTGTGAGAGATCATATATTTTGGCAAGATGATCATCATTATTTTTATCTCAAAAATATTTTAGTGAAATCTTGCTGACCAGACTATTAGAAAACAAACAGAAATAAGCAAATTTGTACTCGGAGATAGATCCCCCTAAGTAATTGGCTGCAAAATTTAGTCACTAACTTTAAGTGGTGTGTCTTAGCTTTTGAAAATACAATTTAAGGAAGGATTGTTCTAATGGCAGCGTAAGATAAGTGTCTATGTTTATGTACATTTGTATGCTCCAAACAAGAGTTTATTTATTTTTCCTTTATAAAGTTGACATTGCTATGGGAAAAAAAGGATTGTAAAATGTAAGACCTATACAAATATTAATACTTTTGTGTTTTATAGATATTTCTTATGCATGAAATTTCATGCATCTTCCATCTTTTGTGCAATTTTATTATTAAGGGTATGTAGCTTTATTCATGGTTTCACCCCAAAATTTCCTCTAGCTGAAAATAGTATTCATAAAAGGTGAATAATGCTTTTACGATGTAAAGAAAAAACTCATTTACTCAATTTTTGTTTTAATTACTGGTTATTTCTATGTCATTTCTTTATACATCTTTATTTTTTAGATCCACACAATTTTTATTAAGTAAGTTGCTTTGAAATTGGTGACATGACTATAAACGTTATTGTCTATGTACTATTTCGATATCTTAAAGAGTCCTTTTAATTTTTATGAAATGGGGAAGGGGGTTAACTTCAGTATTCATATGATTGTGCTGAAATATGTACATTTTGGAATTATTTCTTTTAAAGATAACAGAAATATAAATATTTGTTCTTCTTTAAATCACTATAATTATTGGGATCTCTCATACATCAATAAATGTTATTTTTAAAGCGGTCATTTTAAATCTGTTTTGGAATTTGTATAGAGAAAGGTTTTTTAGTTGATATGTATTCATCTTTTGTGTAGAAAATAACCTGTTCTTTGGGTATGACTTATACTGTTATGGGTGCTATCTCACTTCGCGGAAACAAAATTGAGACAGATTTGCCCGCATGGCATTGCACTATATCTGTCTCCGCGACAAATTTGTGTGTGCTCCAGGAGACAGATCTAGTACAATGGCATGCTGGCTAATCCGTCCTTTGTACCACGTAACCTTTTATACGTGGGATAAAAGATTTCGTCGCGGAAAAAGAGGAGACAATGCCATGTTTGCAAATCTGTCTCAATTTTGTTTCCGCGAAGTGAGATAGCACCCATAACAGTATAAGTCATTTGAGTACACCCTGTTTTTAACCAAATTTTATTTAAATTATTTATTGCCCACTTCTTGGGCCTTGTTAATGGAGAGGAGGGGCTGTGAGCTTTTGGACTTTGAGGGGGAAAAATCCTCTTATTTTTTTATTTATTTATTTTTTTTTTTATTTTTGCCAATTGGGGACATCCTCCTGAATCATTGCACCATTATGAATTGTGATAAACTTTTTTTTATTTAACGTTTGTTTTGTTTTAAACTTTAAAAGCACAAGCTGCAGCTGAATGTAAAATAAAAACCTGATTTGATTTGTTATTTCTGAATTATATTTCTTGCCCTTATAGTTGTTCAAAGTAAATTGTTTTATGTCAGATATTCTCCATTATTATGCATAATGTTTTAGGGCCTACAGCAATGGAACTAACGAATTGTAATCTGTTGAATATTGTAAGAATGGAAATTCTCTGGTTATTCAAAAAATTTATTTTGCTGAGGACTTATCTGTAACAATTTAGTGACACTTAAAACTGATAGCATTGATGTACTCATAGCTGTCATATTTGCAGAGCTGTTTAAAGGCAATCCGAACCTGCTGCCTTATAGCACCACCTCAAGTCCTCAACTGCTCAAGTCTAGTCTGGCCAGGTTCCTAACCCATAATGCAACATTCTGAGCAGTGTAGTCTTATAAGTATAGACCCACTTGAATGATAACACACACATTTACTACTCAATACATTCATACCACAATAAGTAGGTCAAGTAGCAAAACAAACACTTTTCCACTCAAAAGTATTTTAGTTTCCCTATAGTATACAAATACATTTGTATGCCAATTATTCTCTGTATTCGTAATAGTTATCTCCAAAGAGGTATATTTTATGAATCCATGACATTTGCTCCCACGACAATTGCTCCGCTATAAATTCCATACACTAATCGAATGACTAACTTCAACCAGGGACTTTACACTATACCCTACCCTAAACCTAACCCTAAACCTAATATAAATCCCTATTACAACCCTAACCCTAACCCTATATCTTAGACGAAATAAAGCCCGGAGCAATTGTCGCAGGAGCAAATGTCGGGTCACCATATTTTATATGACTAGCTATAACACACATGCAATGAGAGTGTTGTTCAGTTTGCTCTTCCTTTATAAAAGCTATCATAGCTATGATATGATTTGACAACATTTCATTATAAATAAAAAAAAAATTAAATACAAGATCATGTCCCTTTAAGTGCTAATCATCCTGTTAATCATTGTAATCATAGATTGCTGTTTCTATATGATGAGAAGGAACTTTGAATGTTGTCGTTATTTATTCCAAAGTTCAAACATTTCTTTTAATATTTTGGCAATGTTATATTGTTGATGTTTCTATTGTTGACAATCATGAGGTTTTCATGAAGTTGATTATCTTTGTCAGCAGAATAATTACAAAAGAAATTATTACAATCATAGTGTTTTGAACCAATTTGGTTTGTATGATTCATCAATAATTATATTTTTCATTATATAGTCAAAATAACTTTATCTGATTCCTTTATATCATTATGTATGATATGTAAATAGTGTAAATTTTCATAAATTTTGTGAAATTTTAGAACATCTTACAAAGAATCAACATTAAAGATGAATAATCATGTTCTTCAGAACTATCAAAATGCATTATTTCGAATTTGTTTGTTTGTTTTTGTTTTTTGTTCAGCCGAAATTAATACTAATCTCTCTCAAAAAAATAATAATAAATAAAATTTTAAAATATGAGAAGAAACTCTACTCTCGCCAAAGCGAATTTCAGGACTGAATTTGGAGTGAAATTTAGGTGAATTTGAAGTGAAAATGTATATTTTCACTCATTTTGGAGTGACATCAGAGAGCACCCCAAATTAACTCGAATTTCATTCTAAATTCATCCCATCCTGATATTTACTCCTTAAAGAGTGAACGTTTTCAGAAATTTACATAAATGTTGACCTGCGCAAAATTTACTGCGTATAAAAAAATCTACAACAATATATTGACAGATCAGTATTGGATCAGTATTCTAATTGGGGTAAAGATTCATTATCATCCTCAAATGTCAAAAGTACACAGTAAAAAATTACATAAGCTTTTTACAGTAAATTAGTGCAACTCTGCTGCACAGTGACGGTAGTTTCCTGCATCTTATGGGAATTTACAGTAATTTACTGTTGAAAGTAGAAAATTACAGTAAATTACTGTGCAGCAGAGTTGCCAGTAATTTACTGTAAAACACTACAGTAATCTTTTACAGTGTATATTTCAAGAAAGCTAAGATGCATATTTTTTTTTTCTTTTCTTTAATTTTATTTATTTTCCAATCCTTTTTAGATGAAGTTATATTTCATTCATGATCAGAATGTTGTCAACCATTTTTTTCTTCATATTCTGAAAGGGGAAACTCAATTGTCTTTTTTTCATTCCTGAGAGCAGCAGATGACGAATTTCTGAAACAGGAAGACAAAAAAACAGTCTAAACTTGAATTTTGGGGGAAGATTATCTTTGAATAAAATCATGAAACGTGTTTCATATTCTCCGATAACTGTACATGTGTCGTTGATCACTTTTACAAATGAATAATGGCCATGACCTATAAAAGTCAAATGAAAAAACAAAACAAAAACGAAAGCTAAAAAAATTGCGCCGTTAATTGCCATAGAAGATGCGTGTCAAAATAATAAAAAAAATCCCGCAAAATATAATAAAAGTATGAAAAATTCGATTGCTGCATTTAACTGCATTAGGCTATATATAATACTTGCTAAAAGTACGTGGCTATAATTTGGTTAATAAAGTTGCTTTAAATCGTCTTCACAATACGGAACCTTGCCAACGGCAGAAATAAATAAATCTCTGGGTGTTACTTTTTCTGCCTATATCACTGTACTGCTTTTTGGCTGTTATTCGTTATTTATTTTCCAGAGGTGTAATTGCTAGTAATACGGTTACCACTTACAGTTTTTGTAGAAAAGTGCAATGTAATAATGATTTATTCACTAATTTTGGGGACCTATGTTCTTTTCCCCCCTTTATTTGAGAAATGACCGGGTCTTGCAGACTTGTCATCTACTGTTCTCATGAATGAAAAATGAACAAGTCTGAGTCCTCTTTCCGAGAAGATAATTTATTTTTGTTCCGTTGCTACGGAGAATTTCGCCTTGTATTGCAAAGACGTTTTATTGCAATTTTCCCCATGCACCCACCGATTAAATGTCAAATTATAGAATCGATTTCTTGATATGAATATTTTGTGATTTAGTGAAGTAAGTTATGGTTATGTGTCACACTCATATTGGGGTATAGTAAAAGGGTGGAGGCGTTACATAGTGGAGGGAAAATTATCATATTTCACATATATTCATGTACAGTCATGAGCTTTGGATTGTCTCATATTATTTATCAGGCTACATAATTATCTGTGAATTTTCAGCTTTGTCTTGCTCATATAGGTTTAAAACAAAGATAATTTAAGAGGAGTAAGGTAGGGGTGGAGGCATGGTTAAAGTATAGGGAATTCCCATTCATGTAGTTTCGTTTTCTTTCTTTTTCTGTTGCGTTATTGCATTCAATCGGCCTTATAGGTTGAGTGATATATCATTCTTTTGGGGATTTGAAGGTAAATTTAAATTAGATTTCTTCACTAGTCAGTTAATCAATTATTAATCAATTAAAACATACTTCATACACGCACCCTCATAAACAATGCATTGCAGGCATCAAAAATTGCAATACACAATTGAGTGGAAACATATTGCTTGCAATAAACTTTGTTTGAGTTGTAATGTAGAAGACCGTATTTCTGCCATTTTTGCACTATATATTTCCCCCTTATTTGTCAACCTGTAGCTCGGTTGGAAAAAATAATTTCGTATTAAAAGTCTTTATAGAAGCAGAGGGTCTTCAAAATACAATCCAAGTTGATTCATTTCATTTGGTGAAAACAATATGAAATTACACGCCAGTGAAATTGTTGAACTTTTAAAATAAGTTTTTCTTATGGCACCCCTGTCCAGGCAAAAAGTCATTTTAATAATCTTCCTCACAATCTCAGCTTTCAATATGGAGGCCTAAGTGAATTTTACTTTTGATTAGAGATGATAAATTGTGACAATGTACATTTCTACAATTTATTTTTTGACGTGTATATTGCACCCATTTATGACACATGGCCTTATATCTTCTTCGCCACCGTCCTTATCGCTGTTTCCTTGGCACCTTTTTAAAGGGTCATTAATTTGTGGGTAATCCGAAACCTTAAAAAAAATTTTTTTTCGTACTTTCATTGATAATCCCCACCTCTTAAAATTTCATGTTGAGGGCTTTTGTTGGGAAATGGCCGAGTCTGGTCATCTCAGTCTGCTATATATCTGAACTGAAGAACGAAAAGAGAAAATTAGTCTCCCCATTCAGAATTTATAAATATGGTCGATAACACAGTTATGAATGAAATATAACATATAAATATAGCACCTACCCCCCTCCCCCGCTTATCGCTCGGCCGGCGTGACGTGAAAACTATATAGACCAGCTTACTCAAATTTTATGCATATTTTTTCCTGTCTATACATTGTAACAAAGTATTTAAACATTAAACAACCTGTAATAAAAGGAGGAACTACAATACATGGATTCAAGTTTGGATAAATTAGTGTTGCTATGCCGGGCAAGTCTCAGGCAAGCTTTTAGCCCTTGTCAAGAACAACATTTTGTCAAGTTAAAAAAGTTATGCATAAAATTTGAATATTTTAGTAAATTGGTCTATTGAATGTAATACTGAGGGCGCCAAAATCACCTCGGACCTGTACATAAAAGTAACGGGCTGAGAATGATTGCGCTCATGCATAATAAAGAACACTTAAACAAATATTATGAAAGCCTTTTATTTATTTATTTATTTTTTTTTTTTCGATTATGGTGTTCAAAATTGATTTTATTCATTTTTACTAGATGGAAATTTCTATCTCCCCAAAATGACTTGTTTAGATTCTCAGCCAAACAAAAAATCATATAAATTATAAATAATTATATGGAGTAACCATTAACAAAACATTGGGAAAGAGTTCATGTTTTTTTTTTTTTATTTCCTTTGTTTTGACCATAAAGATAGCGATAAAATATTTCAATTTTTTTTTTTTTTGCACCGATCGCACTTTTTACTTCAACCCTTCCTCTAGACAAGGGATCAAAGCCTGTGAAAAATAGCAATCCTATAAATATTCAGACGCGTTTCGCAAGGGTACGAAGGATCGAGGGGCCTTGGTCACCCGTGTAAACAAATTGGGCCCCAAAATGAGGGAAAAATGGCAAAAATGGGCATTGTGGGGATTGACAAACTGTTTTTTCATTCACCGGGAGTGGCCGGTCAGGGGAACGTCCAAGATGTTTATTTGATTTATTTATTTCTGTATCGTTCAACATTTTACATGGTATGTATAGGATTTAAAAAACAAAACAAAAACAAAACAAAACAAAACAAAACAAAACAAAAAAAACAAAAACAAAAACAAAAACAAAAACAAAAACAAAAACAAAAACAAAAACAAAAACAAAAACAAAACAAAACAAACAAGTACAGAGTAGTAAATACAAGGAGATTACAATCATAACACATTTTCCAATCATCAATAGTTTCAATCTTAGAACATTATACACTCACGTAGCACTGGTATTGCAACATAGCTAAATGCGTGCAATTTTACATATTTACAAGTCTTTTATATATTGTCCTATTTCATTCATGGCCAGAGATTTTCAGAATTTTTTTATATATTCTATGAATGAGGAGACCTGTCCCTTTTCATTCCTGAGATCAGTAAATACTCAGACAGGGGCACTTTTTTAAACAAAGGGGCGACAAATGATCGAAGCCCTCTAAATATGAAACTTTAAGAGGTGGGGATTATGAATAAAATTATTAAGGAGGAGTCATATTTCTCCGAAAATGTTAACATGTTTAACAGTCGGAGCAAAAATTATGTTGCTATCATAGGCTAGGGCCTATATCGCACACAAAAATATTCTACCTTTATGAGCAACAATATCCTTTTAGTAACACCGCTTTACGTTTTAACATTGTTTTTGAACACCATAATGCCTACAAAGTAATCTATAAAGCGATAAGCAACTTCCTCATGTGAACTTAGTATACTTTTTATAATAGTTTTTCAAAACAGCAGTTGTATAATATATCGCTCTACCCTAGGCTGTTGTTGTTATTGTTCTGCTTGTGTAGGACTATAAAATATAAGTTGTTAATTTTGTTGTTCTTGGAAATTTAACAAATATATAAATAAAATTAAAAACTATTCGGAGAGGCATTACGATCAGTTTTTCAGGGCTTATCTCGGTGTTGTTGAGGCCCAATGCACACGCACAATTCCCGCGTTCCGCCGTGGGAACACGAGACTTTGGTAGTATGCGCGCGCATCTAGGAGGGTCTATCCAAAGGAATTGTGGGAAGGTTGCGAATTTTTTGTCCGCCATGTTGTTATGTCGAAAGGCGGAAAAATTAGCGATATTTTGCCTTTATTTGTGATTTATAGCACATTTCTCAAAATTCTAACTGAATGAGAGGACGGATGATACCACTATTTCTGACTTCAGCTCGGTGATTTTGGCCTACTCGGCCTATAGAGGCACATTCTGGCATTTTTAAGGGATCGTTGACACTTCGTCATCATGAGCAAGCTAAGTTTTCGAGCTCGGGCTCCCGATCCCGCGAAGCCGATGCCCATCTACACAACAGATGAGCTCCCAGATTTGCCTGATTTTTCCACTACTAATCGGGCAGTTCCTCAAATGCCCACAGGAATGGAAAAAGAGGAAGAATCGGTAGGTTTTTGTTTCATGCAAATTAGTTCGTTTTTCTTGCATATTTAATGAGGTTCCCGGATTTTGGCGGCCATTTTGTAAACACGCCCTTTTGGCGGGACGGGTATTTTTATTTTTTTCAAATTTAAATATTTAAAGTTTTGAAATTATTTATTAATTAATGACGATATTGCATGATTTATATTATTTTGTTTTTAAATCAAACATTGTAAAATGAGAAATAAGAGCAAAAAATTTCCCCGAAATGTTGGTCACATGATCTAAAAACCTGGTGGAATATTTTTACCCCCGTAATTTAGTGGACGATCCCAAATGCGTCATTTGACATTAATGACCTTTTTCTTTTAAATCTTAAAATTTGTATTTTATATTTTACTATAAATCACCATATTGTACATTAACACAATAAACCAATATTTAATCATCAAAAGAGGTAAAAAAAGGATGTTAGACAATTTTTTAAAGGATTGTGTATCTTTTTTTATGTCCTGCTGCTCATGCATAATTCATAAGTAGGCAAGTTGATTGTGAACATGGTGGTGTTGTCACTTGGCTACTTGTTATGCAATACCCATGCATGGCATGGTATGTTGTAGAAAGAAGTAAACATTGACATTGCAATATTATATGCATTGTCATAAATCAGTTCGTTTTAATTTTGAAAGATCAGTGTTATAATATCAAAACCATTTTCATTTTACACCTTATGTATAACCTAAGTTAATGGTTTTTGAGGTTTTTTCAAGGCAAAGGCCTTGAAAAATCAAGATAGCTAGGCAGGCCCATCGAATTAAAAAAAGATTGAGAAGAATATGATGGAAATATATTCAAAAGATTATTATACCCTTCAGCCCATCTACATCTATAGGCCTACTGGTAAACTAAATGAAATTTCAATTTAGAAATGATTTCAAGAAAATAGTCTTGATCTAATTATTAAATGTTGTTGACATATTTACTATTAAATTAAACCCCCAAAAAATCATATTTTCAAAAAATTTAATGAATTCTTAAATATTTTTAGAATTCAAACATCAGAATAATTGTAGGCGTGTAGGCTAATTTAATTTTGTAAAATGACATTATATGAAGCTTGAAACAAAAATTCTCTTTCTTAAAGCTGGTGTATAGTGTTGGGAGAAGGAAAAATTTAATTTGGATTCACAGTTAGATAATATGAAAGCCTGAATCCTATAACTGTAACAAAGAAAGTTATATTACATGGAATCTCGTTTTAATGTCTTTATTTCACGATATTATAGTATAAAAAAGATAAGACGGGGACCCGACTCAGCTTTGTGTGCACTAGGCGTTCACATGGAAAACCAATGGGGATTCTCTTGTGTGGGTGATACACACAGATCGCTACGGTCCATTCATGCGGGAAGTTCGGGGGACAGGACAACCCAGCAAAGGTCTCAAAACCGTTACAAATTGTGTTTGGATTCAAACATTTCACTGAAATTCACCGGAAATCGTGAAAGGAATATCACAAAATCTCTCACACATGTCTTTTAGCGCAATGTGAACAACATGAGACTATATTTAATCGGTTTTATGCCAATTTTTTTTTTGTTACCAAAACTATACACCAGGTTTAACCTTAAACATTTTAGTTTCTGAAATCATCTTTTTTTATTCTGAAATGTTTTAGAAAAGCCCTGATCCAACTACTAGAAAAAATATGACAAAATTATTTACTCTCCCAAAATAACTACCCCTATAAGAAGTGCCCCCTCCCCCTCAAAAAAAAAAAAAAAAAATAATAATAATAATATAAATGATAAAAATTTGGCAGGCAGGGTGGCTTCTTTTCTTTTTTCTTTTCCTTTTTTTTTTTTTTAAGCTTCTTTATATATTCTGTTATTCCCCACCCCAAAAAAAATTAATACTGATAATAATATTCAACAATAATCGTAATTTTTTTTTTTTCCCTTTCTAAATTGATTTCATGCAGGGGTATTGATCTTCTTTTTTTTTCTAGTTTTACTTACTTATGGTCACCCGCTATTTTCTAACATTCTTTTTTTTTCTACAGGAGCATCATTTGCAAAGAGCTATTTCAGCTCAACAAGTGTATGGCTCAGCCAATCATCTTGTCATTCCAACTCCTGAGGTTATGTCAAACCAGGAACTGTATGAAACTCTGTACGAGTCCAACTGCAAGCAAAACAGGCAGTACATTCATGTACAGCGTAAGTTTACCAAATTTCTATTAAAGTTTTCTAAATTTCTATTAAAGTTTTCTATTATATGTAATATACCCACAAATTAGTGTTGCTTTATTTTGCTAATGTCACAATTTCAAAATGGGTAGAAAAATTTCACCCCCGCCCCTGCTATAAATTGTTCCCCAAAGTTTAGAGTACACTCATTAAAGTAAAGGGGATGTCCAGCTTTAAATTGAATAGGCTAACTCCTATTTAAATTCACTAGCATTTGAGGAAAGAAATCACCCATTCAGGCTATGTTCACATGTTCAGGCCTTACATTTCATCAATTTAGGGCAAGGCCATTTTTTCATAGTACTAGGGCACTTTTTCTTAAGTAGACCACAGTACAAATGTAAATTTCCAGAAAGGGCAACAAAATCTACTAGGCAAAACATGGAATTTTGGAAGGGGCGCTAAGGCCAGTAAGGGTGGGGGGGATCCAAGATCATGGCCTCTGTGGCCTTCGATTAATTTAAGCCCTGCATGTTCACATTTGTATTTTATTATTTTTTTGTTTTACAGCTCTTAGCATGGAGCAGGACATTCCAGACTATGACATGGACTCAGGGGATGAGAGATGGTTGAGTGAAGAGGCCAAACTCTTCACAGATATCACACCTCTCAAGTTTGAGATCATGATGGATAGGCTAGAAAAGGGCAGCGGTCAGAGGGTAAGCAACCAATAAATCAATGATAAAGAGACATAGCTATTGTCTATAAATAACAATGACCATAAACTCAAAGGCACTCAATTATTTTAAACCAAGCATCCAATAAATGCTTTAGCTTTGGCCTGAAAAAAGAGTAATTTTTCAAACAGTGTTAGTTTGTCTTCTCTTATTCCATTTCCCCTCTGTTTATTTTTCATATTGTAGTTGTAGTTGTATAGACACATGCTCCCTGTTGTTGAGTTTAGACATTTTTTTTTTTTTTTTTTGGGGGGGGGGTGGGATTTACCCTTGTTAATCTCACCAATATCTGGGAAATTGCGCACAGGAAATGTTATTAGATTTTTAGAATAATGAGGTCAGAGTTAAAATGTCACAGATGTTAAGTCTTGATTTACTTTTCCTCAGATACATGTAGGAGGCATTAAGGAGATGCAATCCCATTTATGACATTGAAAAATATTTGATTTTTACTAATTAATGGATTGTATCTTTGGTGCAGGTAATGAATCTGAAGGATGCCAAGGCTCTGTTGAAAGAGGATGATGACCTCATCATAGCAGTCTATGACTACTGGCTGAACAAGAGAGTCAGAGTGGTAAGTAACCCATTCATCTACAATGCCCTCTTCTGCCCTACCCCTGCTCCCAAGCTGATCTTAATAGGCTTTCGTCTAATGGGATCGCTTGCATAAAATACTTAATGGGAAGAGTCTAATTCAGTGTTGGATTTAGTCTCAGTTTCTAATTCCCCTTAAAAACAATAAGTACACTGTAAATGATGATCTTTAAATGTAATCAGGTATAATTACAAATCAAACAGAAGAATAGGAGAAAGGACTCGAAGAAGGAGATACATTCATCCATTTAGTTTCTGTTTATATCATGAGCAATTCAAATGCCTTTATAAATTAAGAACTGATAGATCCAGATTGTTCATTTAGATGGCATAAAACAAAGGTGTTAAGTTCAAAACACATGACAATATATGTTTACACCCATTTGCGTGTTCTTATTAACTGCAGGTTTCGGGCATTTGAACCAGCCTTTTCAAGTCTTTTTGAGAAGACAAAAATCAGCTTGCATTTTGCTCTGGCATTATTAAACTGGATACTTGGTTCCCCAGGAAATATTTCTCGATTTATGGTCAACTTTTCTATTTCATTTCAAGAATGAATATTTTTTGTGTTACATGAAATATTTTGACACAATTTATTAGCCTGTTATATTTTCAGTTAGTATCTGCTACTGAATGTTTGACTTGTGATCATAATTAAGTATGAAAAGTTAGAACATATTTTTGCCAATGAAAAAAAATCTTACATTACCATTATCCCTCAATTGAATATTGGATGCAGAGCTATTCAGTATGATTGAATGAAATTTTTGCAGGGTCATGCACTTATACCAGAAGTGAAGGGAGAGAAGCGTGATGGGTCGACCAGTAACAATCCTTATGTAGCATTCAGAAGAAGAACAGAAAAGATGCAAACAAGAAAGAATCGCAAGAACGATGAGGTGTCATATGAGAAGATGCTCAAACTCAGACGAGACCTTTCCAAAGCAGTGTAAGTTGTAGGCGTAAATATTTTGAAATGACTTGGTATGTGTTGGAAAGTCCAACATTGTTGTAAGTTGTAGTAATACTAGTATACACATAGGTTTAGTTCATTTGATACACATTTACATAAAGTTTGCACCTCATATGATCATCCAGTGTATATAAATTGGAGAATGTGTCTTAGATTTGCCAATGTGTTACCACAAAAGCTTTCCAGCCATGTTGGAGAAGAATCTTGTAATATGAATAAAAATCATCCCCTGGTTTTATAAGTACACCTACCAGAAATGGTGTGATTGGATTGTAGGAGTTGACCCCCCCCCCCCCCCCCCCCTCCCCCAAACGAAAAAACCTCAAAATTAACAAGTATCTGTGATATGTATTGGATTTTTTCCACGTATATTAATATGTAATTTCTTATTCTTATTCTCACAGAACACTCTTAGAGATGGTAAAGAGGAGAGAGAAGAGTAAACGAGAAAATCTTCACTTAACCATCGAAATTTTTGAAAAGCGGTAAGAATTCTCATTATCACTTTCATTAATAATACCAGAGTTATCATTTTAATATTTTATCTTTTTCTTTAAACCTCGACTGCTTTGTTTATGCTTATTTTATTTCACAATGCTTTCTTATCAAAATAAAGTATACAAATATGTACCATCATACGTTTGGTATGTGAAAGGAATTATTCTGTGATTTTTTAACAATGCTCATTGTAAATGAATTCTAAAAACTTTAATGTTAACAATCCAACAATGAGTAAACAATTGTATGTGTTTATTTTCTAGGTATCAAATGGATGATTTCTCAGGGACCATTTTTGCCGAGTGTGAGGAGCTTAGCAAAAAGCAGCCATCATTCACGATACCTGCTATTCCAAATGGCAACCAGTACAGTTCTTGGGGTGCCAAGGTAAGGCCTATTCGGAATATAAGCAGACCAGAGGGTAGTGTCTTTTCCATTTACAAAGGAATTCAAATCTTTCTGACGTTTTCTGGATATGTATTTAGCGAACATAAACCCTTCTCTATTGGCCCTCTCCTATTCATGTAGTCTTCCTCCGAAATGAATGAGGTGGGGTTTTCCAATTACCTGTATTTGGCTCTGCCTTGTAGGTGCATATTTTGCATCCAATAGTTTTTCCCAATCTAAGTCATAAACATAAAATGTTTGTGTATTTTGTCTGTATAATGTTTAGAAGATCTATTGACAATTGAATCAACCTTTTTAGAACAAGAATAGATTTGGTAGAGGCCTTCCTTTGAGAGACTAAGACTGTCATTACTACATAATATATGAATTCTTATATTTTAAGTTTTGGTTTCTTTTAGGATGAGAATCTAGTAAAGAAGAAGAGAGAATACAAGAAGAGAAAGAAACCATCATCAGACAAACATCGTCAATCAGCTTCAAGTCCAAGAGGAGACAGGCATACTATAGAGCCACGTATGTCAGATGAAGACTTGACAGTGCCACAAACTTCAAAAGTGAGTGACTAGTTATTTGAATGGATTTATGTGGCTATGTTTGGGAATGGGATGAAATGTAGAATTGTAGTCTAGTGGTCATATCACTTGACTGTGGATGCAAATGTTGACGTTTCAATGTCATGGCAGTGATGTCATCGAACAAGGTGTAAATGCTGGAATGCTCCCCAGGGAGTGGAGAGTGTGCACATATTGTGAGTGGGCAAGCCTTAATACAATGACCAGGGTAATAATTCATCTGTAAATAACCTAGAGACATAGTAAACTATGCATTAAGTGATATAAAAGTCCATCCAGAACATAATATGTTGAGTTATTGTCAAAAGGCTAACTGAGCAAGGGCTAACTTCTAGAGTATAAATGGAGTTACCATTTTATTCAGCATTTTGATTCTTTGGGTTCAACATTATTTGTATGCTTGGTCATTTTGGTATTTCATAATTTGTAGTTTAGTATATTTTGGGTAGTCTCCTTCCCCAAATAACTCTAATGTATTTGTTGTTATTAACACAGGTGCAATCATCATATCAATCTAATCAATTCAATGTATTTGTTGTTATATAGGTGCAATCATTATCAGATCAATCTAAGTGATTCAATATATTTGTTATACAGGTGCAGTCATTATCAGATCAATCTAATCAATTCAATATTCATATTTGTTGTTATTGATACAGGTGCAATCATTATCAGATCAAGAAGAGGAGAATGATCCTGATGGAATCTATGCATTCAGAAGAAAGAAGGGTTGCAATTATCATGCAGTAAGTAGTCTTTATCTCTGGATTTCAACTTTAGATTTTAGTTATATAAAATACATAACTAAAGTAAAATCTGTTTGTAGGGGTGATTTGACATTTGTACAGGATTTCATCATTTATCCTCCGTTTAAAGTATGTTAACGGTACTGATATGCTACTTTTGCACAATTGATATTGAGATCCCATATCTTAATGATGTAGGTCATAGTGTTTTTGTTTCATCTTCCATATTTGCAGGGAATCTCCTGTTATGCGAAAAAGTGAATTGTGTTTTACAAAGAATATTATAATAAAAAGATAAAATGTTTTGGCGAACATTTTATGTAGTCCTTTACGAGCATTCTGTGTGTAGAGGCAGGCCTAAAAATTCGTGCCGGGTGCGCGAGAATCTTTTGGATTCTCGCAGTGGTGACCCGCGAGAATCTAGATTCTCGCAAATATCGGAAGAGTCGGCGAATGCGTCTGGATCACTCATTTAGGTTACTAGTCAATTACAAAGTATTGACCTACCATGTAGTTAGTAGAGGAATGGACTAAGGTGCAGGGTTGCATCTTGGTCCATGCGGTTTTTCCCCATGATTATATGGTAAGAGATGCCCAATCTGACGCAGTTGCCCATGTCTGCGCACTCACGTAACATGCTCGGATTTTCATAGAACAAAACATCAAACTTGATACCAATTTTCAATCTTGATCTCAACAATCCATTTTGATCACCAAAAACTGCGAAAATTATTGATTAAACATGAGTTTCAGCAAGTTTCAATTTGCTACCCTGAAAATTTCAATAATTGTCAAAAAAGAAATGTCTGAAACTTCACTGCACTTGAATTGCGTGAAAAATTAAATGAGCTAGTGCGCAGACATGGGCACCATTCATTTTTGCTTCAAAAAGTGACAAGCCCGTCTGAAAATCGTAGAAAAACATTGTTCTTGTAAATAATTTCTTGAAAGTTTTTGTTTCCTTGATCATTAGAATATGAAGAACGGAATAACATTGATGATTCTTCTTAGAATAATATTTTACTTTGTAATAAAATCGAGATCGAACTTTAGGTGCGTAGACTTAGGCAACAAAAAATTGATTCTAAATAGTAAATTGAAGCCTCCCTATATTTCTATGTAAAAAGTTAGATCTAGATCTATTTATATTTATCATGAAATAGGTTTTTTTGATAAATTTGATATCACTATCATGAAAATAAAAAAGAAAAAACACTTTCGATTGTTTACCAACTTATACCACCCAGGGTTTAACCCCTTAAACATTTTTAGTTTCTGAAAATATCTTTTTGTATTTCTGAAATGTTTTAGAAAACGCCCTGCAATCTATGTCCAAACTACTTAGAAGAAAAATATGACAAAATTATTTACTCTCCCAAAAAACTAACCCCTATAAGAATGTGCCCCTCTCCCCCTCAAAAAAAAAAAAAAAAAAAAAAAAAATAATTAATAATAATATAAATTGATAAAAATTCTATGGGGCCAGGCAGGCTGGCTCTTTTTTCCTTTTTTTTTCTTCTTTCCTTTTTTTTTTGTTTTTTTTTTTTTAAGCTTCTTTATATAATTCTGTTATTCCCCACCCCAAAAAATAATAATACTGATAAAATATTTTGGCCAACAATAATCTGTAATTTTTTTTTTTTTTTTTTTTTTTTTTTTTTTTTCCCTTTCTAATTGATTTCATGCAGGTAGAGGGGTATGAACTTCTTTTTTTTTTCTTTTAGTTTTAACTACTATGGTCACCCGCGCCTATTTTTCAACATTCTTTTTTTTTCACAGGAGATCATTTGCAAAGAGGCAGCATATTGCTGGCTCAACAAGTGTATGGCTCAGCCAATTCATCTTGTCATTCCAACCTCCTGAGTATGTCAAACCAGTACTGTTAGAAAACTTCTGTACGAGGTCCAACTCGCAAGCAAAACAGGCAGTAACATTCATGTACAGCGTAAGTTTTTACCAAATTTCTATTTAAAACGTTTTCTAAATTTCTATTTAAAGTTTCCTATTATATGTAATTATACCCACAAATATGTTTGCATTATATTTTGCTAATTGTCACAATTTTCAAATTATGGGGTTAGAAAAAAAAAAAATTTCACCCCCTGCCCCCTGCCTATTAATGTTCCCCAAAGTTTAGAGAGTACACTCATTAAGTAAGGGGGATGCCGCTTATGAAATAGTGCTAACTCCATTTATTCACTAGCATTTCATTTGAGGAGAAGAAGGACAGGATCACCCATTAGGCTAGGTCTTTTTTGTTCAATGTTCAGGCCCTTAACATTTCCATTCAATTTAGGGCCAAGGCCATTTTTCATAGTACTAGGGGCACTTTTCTTAAGTAGACCACAGAGTACAAATGTAAAATTTCCAGAAAGGCCCAACAAAATGTCTACTAGGCCAAAACATTGGAATTTGGAAGGAGGCGCTAAGGCCATAAGGGTGGGGAGGCGGGAGTGAGCGGGGCGATCCAGAGATCTATGGCCCTCTGGCCTTCGAATAATTTAAGCCCTGCATGTATCACATTTGTTATTTATTTATTTTTTTTGTTTTTACAGCTCTTAGCATGGAGCAGGACATTCCAGACTATGACATGGACTTCAGGGGATGAGAGTATGGTTGTTGAGGAATGAGAGCATGGTTGAGTTGAGGAGGCCAACTCTTCAACAGATATTCCACACCCTCTAAGTTTGGAGATCTATTGATGGATAGGCTAGAAAAGGGCAGCGGTCAGAGGGTAAGGCAACCAATAATCAATTGATAAAGAGACATAGCTATTGTTCTATAAATAACAATGACCATAAAACTTCAAAGGCACTCAATTATTTTAAACCAAGCATCCAAATGAAATGCTTTAGCTTTGGCCTGAAAAAAGAGTAATTTTCAAACAGTGTTGTTGTCTTTCTCTTATTCCATTCCCCCTCTGGTTTATTTTTCATATTGTAGTTGTAGTTGTTATAGACACATGCTCCCCTGTTGTTTGAAGTTTAGACATTTTTTTTTTTTTTTGGGGGGGATGGGGTTGCGTTGGGGATTACCCTTCGTTAATTCTCACCAATATCTGGGAAATTGCGCACCAGGATAATGTTATTTAGATTTTTAGAAATAATGGGTCTCAGAGTTAAAATGTCACACATGTTAAGTTCTTGATTTACTTTTCCTCAGTCAGATACATGTAGGGAGGGCATTAAGGAGATGCAACCCCATTTATACATTTTTGAAAAATTTGATTTTTACTTAATTAATGGATTGTATCTTTGGCTGCAGGTAATTGAATCTGAAAGGATGCCAAGCTCTGTTGAAAGAGGATTGATGACCTTCATCCATAGCAGTCTATGATACTGGCTGAACAAAGAGTCAGGATAGTGGGAAGTAACCCATTCATCTACAATGCCCCTCTTCTGCCCTCCCCTGCTCCCAAGCTGATTCTTAATAGCTTTCGTTCTAATGGATCGCTTTGCCATAAATACTTAATGGGAAGAGTTAATTCAAGTTTGGATTAAGTCTCAGTTTCTAATTCCCCTTAAAAACAATAAGTACATTGTTAAATGATTGATTCTTTAAATGTAATCAGGTATAATTACAAATCAAACAGAAGAATTAGGAGGAAAGACTCGAAGAGAGGAGATACATATCATCCAATTTAGTTTCTGTTTATATCATGAGCAATTCAAATGCCTTTAATAAATTAAGAACTGATAGATCCACAGATTGTTCATTTAGAGATGGCATAAAACAAATGTTGTTAAGTTTCAAAAACACATGACAATATATGTTTACACCCATTTGCGTTTGTTCTTATTAACTTGCAGGTTTCGGGCATTTTGAAACCAGCCTTTTCAAGTCTTTTTGAGAAGACCCAAAATCAGCTTGCATTTTGCTTCTGGCATTATTAAACTGGATACTTGGTTCCCCAGGAATATTTCTCGATTTATTGCGTCAACTTTCGTATTTCATTTCAAAGAATGATATTTTTTGTGTTACATTGAAATATTTTGACACAATTTATTAGCCTGTTATATTTTTTTCATTAGTATCTTGCTACTGAATGTTTGATTGTGATCAATAATTAAGTATGAAAAGTTTAGAAACATATTTTTGCCAATGAAAAAAAATCTTACATTACCATTATCCCTCAATTGAATATTGGATGCCCAGGTTATTCATTATGATTGAATGAAATTTTTGCCAGGGTCATGCACTATACCAGAAGTGAAGGGAAGAAGCGTGTGATGGGTCGACCAGTAAACAATGCCTATGTAGGCATTCAGAAGAAGAACGGAAAAGAAGATGCAACAAGAAAGAATCGCAAGAACGTGAGGTGTCATGAGAAGATGCTCAAACTCAGACGAGACCTTTCCAAAAGCAGTGTAAGTTGTAGGCGTAAAATATTTTGAAATGACTTGTATGTGTTGGAAAGTCCAACATTGTTTTTGAGGGGTCGGGGTAGTGTGTAAGTTGAGTAATACTAGTATTACACATAGGTTAGTTCATTTGATACACATTTACAAAAGTTTGCTACCCTCAATATATAATCCAGTGTATATAAATTACGAGAATGTGTCTTAGATTGCCAATGTGTTACCACAAAAAGCTTTCCAGCCATGGTTGTAGAAGAATCTTGTAATATGAACATAAAAATCATCCCCTGGTTTTATAGTTTACACTACAGAAATGGTTGATTGGATTGTAGGAGATTGACCCCCCCCCCCCTCCCCCAACGAAAAAACCTCAAAATTAACAAAGTATCTGTGATATGTATTGGATTTTTTCCACGTATTATTATATGTAATTTCTCTATTCTTATTCTCACAGAACACTCTTAGAGATGGTAAAGAGGGAGAGAAGAGTAAACGAGAAATCTTCACTTAACCATCGGAAATTTTGAAAAGCGGTAAGGAATTCTCATTATCACTTTCATTAATAATACCAGAGTTATCATTTAATATTTATCTTTTTCTTTAAACCTCGCACTGCTTTGTTTATGCTTATTTATTTCACAATGCTTTCTTTATTCAAAATAAAGTATACAAATATGCTACCATCATTACGTTTGGTATGGAAAGGAAATTATGCTGTGATTTTTTAACAATGCTCATTGTAAATGGAATTCTAAAACTTTAATGTTAACAATCCAAGCATGAGAAACCATTGTAATGTGTATATTTTTAGGTATCAAATGGATGATTTCTCAGGACCATTTTTGCCGAGTGTGAGGAGTTAGCAAAAAGCAAGCCATCATTCACGATACCTGCCTATTCCCAAACTGGCAAACCAGTACAGTTCTTGGCGTGCCAAGGTAAGGCCTATTCGGAATATAAGCAGACCAGGGGTAGTGTCTTTTCCATTACAAAGAATTCAAATCTTTCTGACGTTTTCTGGATATGTATTTAGCGAAACATAACCCCTTCTCTATTGGCCTCCTCCTATTCATGTTAGTTCTTCCTCCGAAATGAATGAGGGTTGGTTTCCAATTACCTGTATTTGGCTCTGCCTTGTAGGTGCTTTTTGCCATCCAATAAGTTTTTCCCAATCTAAAGTCATAAACATAAAATGTTTGTGTATTTTGTCTGTTATTATGTTAGAAGATCTATTGACAATTTTGAATCAACCTTTAGAACAAGATAGATTGGTAGAGGCCTTCCTTGAGAGACTAGATGGTCATTACTACATAATATATGAATTTTTATTTTAAGTTTTGCGTTTCTTTTAGATAGAATCTAGTAAGAGAAGAGAGAATACAGAAGGAAAGGAAACCATCATCAGACAAACATCTCCAATCAGCTTCAAGTCCAAGAGGAGGACAGGCATACTATGAGCCACGTATGTCGATGAAGACTTTACAGTGCACAAACTTCCAAAAGTGATGTGACTAGTTATTTGAATGGATTTTGTGGCTATGTTTGGGAATGCGGATGAAATGTAGAATTGTTAGTCTAGTGGTCATACTCACTTGACTGTGGATGCAAATGTTGACGTTTCAATGTTATGGCAGTGATGTCATGAACAAGGTGTAAATGCTGGAATGCTCCCAGGGAGTGGAGAGTGTGCACATAGGAGTTGGGCAAGCCCTTAATACCAATGACCAGGGTAATAATTCATCTGTAAATAACCTAAGACATTAAGTAAACCTATGCCATTAAGTGATATAAAGTCATCCAGAAATTAATATGTTGAGTATTGTCAAAAGGCTAACTGAGCAAGGGCTAACTTCTAGAGTATAAATGGAGTTACCATTTTATTCAGCATTTTGATTTTCTCTTGGGTTCAACATTATTTGTGATGCTTGGTCATTTTGGTATTTCATTAATTTTGTAGTTTAGTTATATTTTGGGTAGTCTCCTTCCCCAAATAACTCTAATTATTTGTTGTATTAACCACAGGTGCAATCATCATATCAATTCTAATCAATTATCAACTGATATTGTTTTATATACCGGTTGCATATCTATTATCAGAATCCAACTAAGTGAATTCAATTATTACTTTTGTATATACCAGTTGCGTATTAGATTCAGCATCAATCAATGCAATTCAATATTCATATTTGTTGTTATTGATACAGGTGCAAATCATTATCAGATCAGACAAGAGAATGATCCTGATGGAATCTATGCATCAGAGAAAGAGTTTTATGCAATTATCATTGCCTAGTAAGTAGTCTTTATCTCGGATTTCAACTTCAGATTTAGTATATAAAAATACATAACTAAAGTAAAAATCATTTTGTAGGAGTGATTGCATTTGACAGATCATCATGTTACCTCCGTGTTAAAGTATTAACGGTACTGATATGCTACTTTTGCACAATTGGATAATTGATGATTCCCATATCTTAAATTGCTAGTCAATAGTTTTGATCATCTTCCAATTTGCAGGGAATCTTCCTGTTATTGCGAAAAAGTGAATTGTGTTTACAAAGATAATATATAAAAAAGATAAAATGTTTTGCTGCGAACATTTTATGTAGTCCTTTAACGAGCATTTCTTGTTGTAGAGGCAGGCCTAAAAATTCGTGCCGAGGATCGAGAATCTTTTGGATTCTCGCAGTGGTGACCCGCGAGAATCTAGATTCTCGCAAAATCAGAAGAGTCGGAGAATGCGTCGGATCATCATAGGACTAGTCAATACAAAGTATGACCTACCATGTAGTAGTAGAGGAATGACTAAAAGGCGTGCAGTGTTGCATCTGGTCCATCGTTTTTCCCCATGATTAATGGAAGAGATGCCCAATCTGACGCAAGTGCCCATGTCTGCGCACTCACGTAACATGCGCGGATTTCATAGAACAAAACATCAAACTATACCAATTTCAATCTTGATCTCAACAATCATTTGATCACCAAAAACTGCGAAGAATTATTAGATAAACATGAGTTTCAGCAAGTTTTCAATTGCCACCCTGAAATTTCAAAATTGTCAAAAAGAAATGTCTGAAACCTTTCACTGCACTGTAATTGCTAAAAATTAAATGAGCTAGTGCGCAACATGGGACCATTCATTTTGGCTCAAAAAGTGAACAAGCCCCTCTGAAAATCGTAGAAAAACATTTTCTAGAAATAATTTCTTGAAAGTTTTGTTTCCTTGATCATTAGAATATGAAGGACGAATAACATATGATTCTTCTTAAATAATATTTACTTGTAATACGAGATCGACTTAAGTCGTAGACTTAGCCAACAAAAATGATCTAAATAGTAAATTTGAACGCCTCCCTATATCATGTTAAAAAGTTAGATCTAATCTATATATAATTATATAATAGTTTTTTTGATAAAATTTAGTATCAACTATCATGAAAATAAAAAAAAAAAAAACTACTTCTCGATTTTCGCCGACTTTTGCAAAACTGGTTTGAACGGCATTCGCTGCACACAGTAATTTTTGCAAATGGTGCCTACATAGCTTTTGCTGCTACGCTAGCGTTTCAAGATGAAGTCGTGAACGAGGTCGAGTGACAAAAACAAATGGAAGTTTTCAATCACTCGATTTACGATTTGGCAAAAAAAAAAATTGACGATTACCATATCACAGCACAGCTTCACATTTTATTTACAAATTGCAAACAAAAAAGTCGGGTTAGATCGATTTATCCGCAAACACAACTTAAATCGGCCTCAACCGGCTATAATTAACTAACACAAAAGACATGTATGGTACACCGGATAGACAGCATAAATTAGGGCGACTATACTTTAGTACTATTTACTTTTCTTACGGGCCCGGTCGATTTATTTCAATGTGAAACATACCGTTTTGTTACGAGCTAGCCATGATTTGTAGTGGATAAAATAAAAACACATGTGTCAACTACCAATCATCGGCTCCGATAAACAAAAGTATGTTTCCATTGAATACTGTAATCGACTGCGCCCACCGGCGTATCGTAAGAAAAGTTAAATAGTATAAGTTAGTCGCCCATAATTTATTGCTGTCCCTCCGGTGTACCATACATGTATTTTGTGTTAGTTATTAGCCGGTTGAGGCCGGATTTAAGTTCTGTTTGCGGATAAATCGATCTAAACCCAACTTTTTTGTTTGCAATTTGTAATAAATGTGAAGCCTGTATGCATGTAGATATTAATCGTCTGCTTTTTTTTGTGCCAAATCGTAAAGTTGAGTGATTGAATTTGAAAACTTATTTTTTTTTGTCAACCTCGACCTTCACCTCACGCGAATCCACTTGATTCGCGCCTGTACGACCCGACGGGATCTCCACGCGAATCGATCGCGGATTCGCGATGTCGAATTTTTAGGCCCTGTAGAGCATGGGCTTTGCAGAATTTGTTATTTTTTTTATCAGTTTGGTGATCAAAAAACCTCTGAGGACGCAATAAATATTAGATGAATGAATTAAGTTTTCAAATTCATTTCGACAAAGATTATTCCACGATTCAATCTTAGGACTGCAACAGTAATTTCCTTCAAAGTAATATTAATCGTAGTGTTGCAAAACTAAATTTGATTATATTTTGTATGTTACAGCCAAACCCAGAGCTGCGTCTGTGGTGGCCATGGTCAGAGGGTCAACACAAAGGTCTTATGGAGAGAGGTATCGATACTGCTGTACCTCTATACGAAGGCCTAGGAAGTGTGTGTGGCTTTTGGAGGAGAAGAGTTCAGGGTAGAGGTGGGAGGTAGAATTACTCAGTTGATATTTTCAAACTTGAAATATTGTAATGCCATTCAGAAAATACAGTCTGTTTCATAAACGAGCACAAATGTGAGATTTTGTGATGAGGACTGGGCAACACTGGGGTCAAAATTTCAAACACGTGCGCAGTGTCTCTGTACCCATGTGTTTTGGTTTACAAGATTTCTTATAATAAGGTAATTGCTTCGGTCCCAGGCACCTAATTAAATGGGAGTGAAAATTGTAGTATCAGTTTGGGATGGTGTTTTTAAAAAATATTAAATCGTCTTGATTAAGTGAAAATCCTATGTAAAAGGTTTTATCAATCATTCTTTTGAGCCATTACATTACTGATTATCCTCACTTGCGAGCTCTTCATCATCTCTATCGATTTTGTATATGAACTACTGTATTTTTTCCTTTAGATCATCTTGGACCGTGCAAGAACGATGTGGGATGAGGAATTTGATGGTATTGATGATCTATCTTTATCCAAGGAAGTCCATCACCTAATTCATCGTCTGAGATGAGCGATTATCATGTATCACCTGTAGACCCAAGACCCTCATACAAACTAGTCTTCCACTCAGTCAATCCTTGAAGAAATCAAGGCAAGAGAATGTAAGTACAAAATTATTCAGTTTCATACTAGTGCTTGATATTGGTCTTTGTAAACAATGGGTAGTTTTGAACTAAATCTTAAAATATTTACTTCAATAATTCACATGCCCTCTTCTTACCTGCTTTTTGTTCCCGAGAACAAATGCCTATGACCGAACCAACAATAGACTACCAAACATTTTTTCCTACTTCCCTGCCCCTCCCATAATACCCTGCCTCACGCCTGCCTGACACGAGGTGGCGCTAGACCACTAAAGGCATATATCTTCATTCTGATTTCGAGTCGCTGCTGATCGGACCGTTCCTGAAATTTCGGGTTGAGATCGTTCCTACTTGCGATTTTGAAATTATTATATCAAATATTTAGCGCTTCCAAAGCCCTCCTATTACGCCTAGCGTTAATTTGGAGTGCTTTAGTTTACTGCGCCCCTCCTTTTGGCCAAGAATTACGTCCTTTTTCGGGCGTTTTCTTCGTTTCCAACCCAGTCCCACTCGTTCATTTAACGTGGTTTGTTGTTGTCGGTCTGTTTCGGGTGCCTGTTTTCCTTTGAAACTCAGTCCCGCCTTGCTCCGACTCTTCCCCTTTCGGTTGTTCTCCTTTAGGAGGGTTTTCCTTCTTTCTTTCTAGACATTTGACAAGTTTAAGTAAGTTTTTGTTAATTATGTACTTTTTCCCGCGGCCACGTGGCCTTTTTGCGGTGCGTGTCTGACGCGTCCTTCGACTTACGGTCTTTGTCTCGCCATTCTTGTTTTGTTGGCTGTGTGTGTGTATTGTGTGGCGAGCGCCTCTTTGTTAGTCGCTCTTCTGGTGCATATTCTCCTTCTTTGGTCGGTTTTTGGTCTTCTTGTCTGATCCTGCTCAGGCGCAGCAGGACGGGTACTCTTGGGTTTACGCTGGTGACCTCGGCTTGCGCTTCCCGCCAGAAGCCTGTTCCGCCAGCTCATCCGCCTGCTTCAACTCATCCAATTCCTCCTTACACCTGGAGTGAAACTGGCCGCCCGAAGAGGAACGGTGAGGATGGGTCCTAGACTCAGCCCATTTCTGAGGTCCAATGACCCCTCGAGCCTAGACGGGCGAGAGTCCTTTTCTGACGGTCCTCTGGTTACAAGTAACGAGGAGCTGCTAGCTGGTGAAAAAACAGCCCCGAAAGCGGGAACAAGCGACCTTGTCAAGGTCTGTAAAGATCTTGTGTCGAGATGTTGAGAGGCTTGGCTCGGGCACGGAGAGAGAGCAAGATATTGTAACAATGGTAGTTTTGAACTAAATCTTAAATATTATGTTAGACAGTCAACTCTACTAAGTCAACCTTCTGTAAGTCAAATAATCACCTAAGTCAAGCAAATTTTTCAGCACAGATTATCAAAACATGTTCTTCAGTTGCTAGGTTGAATTCTCTAAGCCAACAGATTGTAAGGTTTAACGATTGACTTTGGCAGATATACTGTATTTACTTTGATACACTACTTTCCTACTTGCCGATTTGTAGAATTCCTTTAAACAGAATGTTACT
>CALNVZ010002100.1:3517920-3540697 GCA_940671915.1 Paracentrotus lividus
ACAGAAACCGCAATTTCCTGTGCTACACTCGGGGGGGCCGGGGGGCAAGACGTCTGGGAAGACGAACCCGCTCCCTTAGCCAGAGACAACGGAGACGACACGGTCTTAGGCACCTTGGCAAACAGTGGACGTTTAGCCGTGGTGCTCTTCGAGCTACAAGACCTTTTCTGAGTGCTGGACTTAGAAGAGGTGGAGCCCGCGCTGGACACAAGTGTCACTGGCGTACTCTCCCCCCCTATCTTAGGCAGGAGAGGCGGACGACCTGGCGATCGAGACGGCTCTCCCGCCGGGCAAGCTTCCGATCCCGGCGAAACCGGCTTCGAAGAGACCAAGGCCACCAGCTCTGTGTCGTCAGAAGAGTCACTCCTGCGTCCATCCGGTAGAACGCTCTGGAAGAAAAGACAAAAAAAAAAATCTTTGTATAGCAAACTAAAACTCCTTAGAATAAGTGGTAAGACAACGAGCGGCACTTGGGCGGCTCACGGAGAAACTCCAAAAAAAAGAAAACCTCGTCTTAGAACAGGCTAAGCACGAAGAAAAAAATTAGTCTTTTTTTTTTTTTTTTGGACGAAAACGGAGAACTCCGTTAAAACGCCGACACAAGAGAATATAGCACCTAGATTAGAGCGAACTACACAAAGAGGCGCTCGATCCACCACATACACCACACGCCAACGAACGAAGATGGCGACGGACAAGAACCGTGTTCGGAAGTCCAGAGGACCGGCAAGACCGCGAAAAAGGCACGTGGCCGCCGGGAAAAAGTACATACTATATATCAAAATCTGTACTTAAAATGTCAAATAGTTCTAGAAAGGAAGAAGGAAACCCTCCTAAAGGAGAACAACCCAAAGGGGAAGGGTCGGAGCAAGGCGGGACTGAGTTTCAAAGGAAAAACAGGCGCCCAAACCGACCGACCAACAACAACCATGTTAAAATGAACGAGTGGGACTGGGTTGGAAACGGAAGAAAAACGCCCGAAAAAGGACGTAATTCTTGGCCAAAAGGAGGGGCGCAATAAACCTAAAGCACCCAAATTTAACGCTAGGCGTAATAGGAGGCTTTTGGAAGCGCAAATATTTGATAGAATTATTTTCAAAATCGCAAGTAGGAACGAGCTCACCCGAGATTTCAGGAACGGTCCGATCAGCATGACTCAAAAATACAGAATGAAGTTATTAGTGGTCTAGCGCCACCTCTTGATAGGCAGGCGAGGCAGGGTATTAAGGGATGGGGCAGGGAAGTAGGAAAAATGTTTGGTAGTCTATTGTTGGTTCGGTCTATGCATTGTTCTCGGGAACAAAAGCAAGGTAAGAGAGGGTCATGTGATTATTGAAGTAAATAATATAATTGCAGACTCTCTAAAAATATTATGATCCTTCATTAGGAGCACCATTGTTCTTTCAAACATATTTCAATTAGGAATATGTGAATTCAAACATTCTTGAGGCAAAATTATATACCCAGCATATGTTTGTCTCATCCAATAAGTGTGACTAGTAGACAACATTTTTGGAGCCATGTTGAAAAATTGAAAAAGTGGCTACATATCCCACACCTACAGGCTACTGCAAACTATTTGACTTTTAGTCACACATACTGACTGATTTTTTATCTGAAATAAAACAGAGTGTGCAAAATATATATGCGCTTTGTTATTTAAAATCCAACGTGGGTCAGTCGAGCGACACAAAATCATATAGTGTGCTGTAGCCTTTACTTTCAAACCTTTCTGTAGTCAAAATGAATGAATGAATAAATGATATAGCATACCTTTGGCTCCAGATGAATACCCTTCTCAGTGATCTTTGGTAATTCTTTGAGGTTGATGTACATGAACTCAAACTCCACATTCCACTGTCCAAGCATGTCTCCTCTTGTGGTGTAGATTACACGTCTACAAAAAATATGATGACAATTTAAACATTGTGACAACCAAATAACGCAGATTTCTGATGATTTCGTCCAATTGCAAGTTGGCATGGCAGAGTTAATTATAAGGGTAACTGGTCAACGTCATTATGTCGTAGGAGAAGGTGAGATATGTTCCAAACTTCTTCATGCGATTTATTATTTTTTTTGTGTTCATGATATAAAAAATAAATGTTTGAATAAGTGAGAATAAAACTCAGAGAATACAGCTAAATTGTGCACGTAAATATTGAAAATAAACACTGCTAAAACAAGACAGGCTGGCCTGAAAATTACATTTGAAGAACAACTATAATACCATCTGAAGATGCTGATTTTGATTGATGATTTGTTTACCCTTATTGGAGGGTCTTTACATGGTTGCTGAAGAATCAAATGGATCCAAAATGAAATGGAGGACAATGCTTTCATGCGATACAGAAGTATTTACTTACATAGCAGAAAGACGTAATTTTAAAAACAATTGAACAGATCTCGGAACAAGACTTTATAAAGAATTCTTCTCACTTGTCTGTTGCAAGGAGATAACTCTTCTTGTCTGCTGTGACTTGCATGTGAGCGATATAGCTCTCTGTCTGAGCATACTTCCCCTTCTCCACCTGAAGCAGAAGAGAGTTGCCTAGAGCCATAGACTTGTTGTATGCCCTGACGATGCCATCTGCACCAATGTAGCGAGGCTCACGTAGCTTGCGAACTTCAACCTCTGACTCGGCAACCCTGTGGCAGAAGAAAATATAAAACCAATACGAGATTTGATTTGAATCCCACTTATTTAGAAGGTTGGGGCATGAGCATAACATTTGATGCTACGATATAAATACTACAACTGTGTCAAACTAGCTTCCTTGAGATACTGAAACTTCACCGATAACATGACAAGTTTATGCATGGCACATACTGGTACTCAAATCTTAAAAGAGAATACCTGACATTTACTAGACACAAACAGTTATTTATGTTTTATCATTATGAAGTTTATATCAATGAGAGACGATCTCAATTAAAAGAAGAGTGCTTCAAATGTTTAAGCATAAAAATATCACTATAACGGGATAAATTGTATGTAGAACGCTAACACCTGTGAAATGCAAATAGTATATTACTACAGGTAACTCTGCCAAAGTCAAATCTCATGGGACCATAGAAATATGTTTAACTTTGCAGAATTTTGACTTATGAGAGTTAAATAACATTATGTCTTACCTTCGTATTCCTTCAAAGGTCCCGCTTGCAAAGTCAATGATACCTCCAGTAGGCTTAGCTACCACTCCAGCAAGACCCTTGCCTACACCCTTGAAGAACCCTTTGGCACCTTCCTTCTTCGCTCCTTCAAATGGGTTCTTCACGACGCCACTCACACCCTCGTAGAAACCCTGTAAACATTTGATGAAGAGATGATAGTATTCTAGTCAACATAGTATAGTAAGGGTAATATCTATTTATATCCTGTAAACATTTTCTACAAGTTGTTTGAGCTTATTGTGTAAGCTAAAACTGTTGCAAGTGACAAAGGCAAGAGCGAATTTAATATAAATATATCCCAGTATGGGATGAGGGAGGTTGTGTGAATGTGTTTGAGAGTTGTGAACGTGAATTGAATGACACGCGATTATGCGCCAGAAGCCCTCAATCGCAAAAGGATGTTTTGAAAAAAATGGCTTAGCCAAGAATGTCCTTGGTGTAAATGTTCATCTTATTACGTCAGAATTCCTCCTTGCTATCCCACTTTAAAAACACACTTATTTAAGAAACATTTAATGTGAGCCAAACTTTTGGTAAACCACCACTTTTCTTTTCCACATTTGTTTCCATTATTTATTTCATGAGGATATACAGACGTCATGGCACATACAGATGTCTTTTATATGCAATATAAAAAAACTGACAGTAAAAATATCTTCAGTTAAGGCAACGTACATAGATGTAGGAAACCTGAAGAGAGAAACTGATCCCTGTAGTGATATATTAGGGCAACTTATGTTACAGTTGAAGTAATGACTATAATATCTTTAGATGCACCTAGAGACGCTGATGTATGTATACAAGAATGGAATATTACTATTGTGTGAACGATCCTATATCACTCACCATACCAAGCCCCTTGACACCTCTAGCCAAACCCTCTTGGAATGTAGCAGGTCTTTGATTAATAGCTTACTATGTGGACTATCCTATACTCACCATACCAAGCCCCTTGACACCTCTAGCCAAACCCTCTTGGAATGTAGCAGGTCTTTGATTGATAGCTTGTTGTCTCTTTCGTTTGTAATCTTCATCCATGGTGAGTGCTGCTAGACCCTTGCCTAAGGTTCCTGTGATACGAGATACAGCACCAGCTGCTCCACCTGCAAAGTCACGCAAACATGATATGTATCAAGACATGTATCTTCTCAATGGGAGACAATACCTTTATCCAAGCATGGTGAAGTTATGTCAAGCTTCAATTCATTCATATGATTCATGAACGGAAAAGTCAAGTGGTAAATTACATCATATGGACAAAAGGCTGGAAAAAAAAATTACATCACCTGCTGCTCAGTCTTTGCTGCAATTTAATAACAATCGCTGAATCAAAACTTATTAGGAAAATCAAAATACATTTTTGGGATCTGTAAAATTACTTTCCTTTACAAATTGTGTTTACTGTGGCAGTATATCATATAAATTCTTATCATTTTTAACAAAAGAATTTAAAGAGTGAATGGAATCTTTTTAGCAATACCAATTGAACAAGGAGAGGTAGCTTCATTCCGAGATTTAAAAAAAATATAGATTTCTTACCAACAGCATGACCAAAGAGACTCCTCATTCCCAGAGCAACTCCCTCAGCAAACTCTTCAGGTCCTTGCACAATTCCCTGATAATAACAACATATTACAGTTTTCAGTTAGATCTTCCAATTTTGATTCAATAATATGACATAAATTTACTTGAACTTCTAAATTACTACAAAGCAAATGTCATTACATAGAGACAATTCCTGATGGAAAGTACCAGAATAATGAGCTTCTGGTAATCTAGGGCTTAGGGTACTCTAAATTTAATCGAAATCCAATACATTTAAACAAAATGTGGAGAGAAGGTTTCATCTAAGAGAAGCAAGTTTAGGTAAATCACAGCAACTCATATTGTAGTTGTACTCTCGAGACCCCTATTGAATTTTTAAAAGAACAGTGATTCTCCAATGCAAAACCAGGCACTAACAGAACTCCATTGTGTAAAAAGACCTACAAATTCCCCCACATAAAGAAAGAAGACTCACTTGGTATGGTTCATAGAAGAGATCTTTCACTCCTGTTCCTACACCCCTGACAAAACCAAATGGACTCCCAATCACATCTAGACCCAGAACAAGCACACAGAGTTACATACTCACAGATAAAAAAAGAAAGAAAGAAAGAAAGAAAGAAAGAAAGAAGACTCACCTGATATGGTTCATATAGAAGAGAAATCTTTGACTCCAGTTCCTACTCCCTGACAAAACCAAATGGATTCCCAATCACACATCTAGACCCAGAACAAGCACATTAGAGTAACATACTCACAGATAAAAAAAGAAAGAAAGAAAAGAAAGAAAGAAAGAAAGAAAGAAGAGACTCACCTGATATGGTTCATAGAAGAGATCTTTGACTCCAGTTCCTACTCCCCTGACAAAACCAAATGGATTCCCAATCACATCTAGACCCAGTACAAGAACATAGAGTAACATACTCACAGATAAAAAAAGAAAGAAAGAAAGAAAGAAAGAAAGAAAGAAGACTCACCTGATATGGTTCATAGAAGAGATCTTTGACTCCAGTTCCTACTCCCCTGACAAAACCAAATGGATTCCCAATCACATCTAGACCCAGAACAAGCACATAGAGTAACATACTCACAGATAAAAAAAGAAAGAAAGAAAGAAAGAAAGAAGACTCACCTGATATGGTTCATAGAAGAGATCTTTCACTCCTGTTCCTACACCCCTGACAAAACCAAATGGATTCCCAATCACATCAAGACCTAGTACAAGAACATAGAGTTGTTTGATGGCCTGATTGGAGTAATGACGTACGACCTCAGATGATAGCTGCTCTTGACTGTAGAACTGATACTCTCTCTCAAAGAAACCAAGCCTGAAACAAATATGTATGTAAATCAAATTATCATGTTTTTATGTGTCAAGGTGAAATCAACAACTTCAGAAAATTTACTGATTGGATAAAATTAGTATTTCATATTCTAACACATTATAGGTTATTTTAAGTAAGTGTTGACTTGAAAAATAAAACCAATGGAATATACAAAGACATAATACAAGTGATTTTTTTTTTGCTCTTTAAAGTCATTTCATATAATGTCATCTCAAAATTAAGTTCTCTGAGATACCTCAGTCTTAGTGGCAATCAACAGAATTAACAGTAGATCAAGCAAACATTGTTCCTAATATCAGATAGTTTGTCTATAATAGGTCTGTCTAGAGTTGGTTTCAAGTTTACTACACCCCTGACTTACTTGAAGACCACAGTAGATCAAGCATACATTGCTATGAATATCAAAATTTCTTTTATACGTCTGTTTGGAGTTGGTTTGTTACTGAGATATGAAGGTTACAAGAACCCTGACTTACTTGAAGATGAAATCATGTACATTAAAGCTAGTTTGTCATATGAAATTTACTAGAACCTTCACTTACTTGAAGATAAAAACGGTCTAAACACCACAAATTTTATTGTCCGAAACAAAGGTGAATGGATATTCCTTTTGCCCCTTTTCTCATTGGCCCAGAAGGCGCTGAGTAGCGCCGCCAGATGGACGTTCCTCTATCCCCTTCTTGTTGAACGCCAAACAGGGAAGCAGTAACTACCATTTTTTAATTTCTTTTGGTATGACATCATCCACATTTAAGATGATTTATCATATGAAAGTTACTAAAACCCTGACTTACTTGAAGATGACATCATCCACATTGGTGAGAGTGACTCCAACACTCTGTAGCAGGAGATTGAGGGCATTCTGACGAGCATTAGCACGAGCACTCAGCAAAGATTTGTCCTCTTTCCCAGTCTCTGACAGAGAGAAACTCACATGGATCTATAATCACAATGAAAATATGAGGTTGTATTGAAATAACCAACATATGTGCACTTGGTTTAAAATTGATTACAGTATTAAAACACAGACAAAAAAGAAAAAGAAAGACAGAGAGTGAGAGAAATAGACAAACAACTGTTGTGCGGCGATTTTCTTTGGAGGTTTGTGCACAATAGTATAAGTGGTTATTTTCGCGGTGACTTTATTTTCGCGAATTTCACAAGTCAGTCATCACGAAAATTTCCACATTAGTACAAGGCTATTTATAGTAATGAAGTCATCACCAAAATCGCAAAATTTTGCTCTCGCAAATTTCCCCAACTAGTTCAAAATCGCAAAAATATCTGGATGCGAAAATATTGGCTTATACAGTACTAGAGGAAGAAGAAAAAAGGAAGGGAGGAGGAGGAGAGGGAGAAAAATTGAGATAAAACATGTTTACTATATTATACTCTATTATATAAGTTTATCACACAGAGGAATCATTTTAGCATATATATTCAGATAATCTATAGCTTTACCACACACAAAATATCATCAATTCAACAAAATATGTGATGGTCGGACCATTGTGACTTTACTAGTGAACTAAGATGCCGTAAAAACTAAAACCAAAAAGTTGGTTGCAAATCACAGTGAATAAATTCTTTTGTATGATTCTGACTGGTGCACTACATACCTTGAGTGGTGAGAGATGGAATGAGTCATAGATGTTGAAGTCTCTTTACCATATATTATTATCTTCATCATCAATCATCATCATAATTATCATCGTCATCGTAACCATTACATCATCATCATTATCATCACCATCATCATTATCATCATCATCATTGCCATCATCATCATCATCACCATCATCATTATCATTATAATCATTGCCATCATTATCATCAACATAATCATCATCATTATCATCATCAACATAATCATCATCATCATCATCATCATTATTGATGTACTACATACCTTGAGTGGAGAGAGATGGAAGGAGTCATAGAAGTTGAAGTCTTTGGCCAGAGCAACCTTGACATACTCAGCATCAGCTAACTCCATTCTAAGCAGCTCCTTATCCAACTCAAGTAGAGCAACCTGTATACAAATTATATTTCATTTTAAGATATGTGCTACCTTCTTGAAGATTCATGTTCATAGTATGCAAATTAAACAATTTGTTACATTTCAGTATTGTTACATTTCTACTTATTTCAATATTACATCTCAGTTTGTAAATAAGTATGGGGATACTTTTTTGTTGTTGTAAATGTTAGGTATGACTCAACATACAAAAGGCAAACAATGAAGATAACACTGTGTTAGACATGCTTTTATTGATTGATTTCAAGATTGATTTGACCCAATGGATAAGGCCAAAAAAAAAAATTGTTTGGTTGTCCTCGACCGACCGACCCTCTGAAAACGGCCCGACCCGACCAACCTCTTTTTTTTTTTTTTTTTTTCACCCAAACGCCGAAAATACACAGCTCATATTTATTTGTATATATTTTTCATAAAACAGTATTATAACATGTGTTATTTTTCCATGCAGTCCCATTTTACATAACTCAATAAAACGTAATTCTAAGTGATCTCAAAAATGGAAGTCATTCGTTTCTTTGTTTTTCTTTGTTTTTCAATGGGAGGAAAAAAAAAAAAACCCGACCGACCCGATTTTTGAAAAAAGGCATTCATTGGACAACCAAACAATTTTTTTTTTTGGCCTAAGGAAGCAATGACCAGGGGATCTCCAGTTTTAAGTCCCATCCCAAAGAATTGGTTGGGATCAATGCTACATCAAAGGACATTAACGCATAAGCTTGGTTTTAAATCAGGGATCTCTCTCATTACAAGACCACCGCTCTACAAACTGAGAAACACAAACATGTATCATGCCTCCTAGCAAGAGCACACTGGAATAATCTTTCAAAGTTCTTACTCACCCTATCAATGACCACTTCCTCATCAGACTGGAAGATAGCTGCTACATTGGCCAGGAATCCCATGTCCAGCTTGACAGCCATCTCCTGGACTAGAAGCTTGAGATACTTGATCTGTTTGACTGTACTATACTCTGAGAAGCGCACCATCATACTGAACTCTAGAAGTTGTTTGGGAGCTAGGGATAGAATAAGAGATTAAGATACTTGATCTGTTTGACTGTACTATGCTCTGAGAAGCGCACCATCATACTAAACTCAAGCAGTTGTTTGGGAGCTAGGGATAGAATAAGATATTAAGATACTTGATCTGTTTGACTGTACTATGCTCTGAGAAGCGCACCATCATACTGAACTCTAGTAGCTGTTTGGGAGCTATAAGGATGAAGTACGAAATGGAGTAGTTAAGTTGGGATGTCATCATTCGAATGAAGGGATTAATATTACTGTAGAATAAAATTAACTACACAAACCAAAATATATTTTAGACAGGTCATCAGCCCTAACATCAGTATCAATAAGATCTATTTTTTGGTAATTCATTTATAAATTTTCACCAGTGTAACACCAATTTCCGCATGGACAATAAATACGCAATTTCAACTCCAATTTCAAGATGCAAAATTTTACAAAAAAAATAAAGGATTAGTGAATAAAACTTGAAATCTAAAGATAAAATTATTGCTAGGGAGTATTCATTTGTCTCCCAATCTACTATGGTCAACAAGGAAATTAATGATCTTTCTCCCAAAAAGTGTCCCCTAGCTTACTATAAATTATCATGAAAGCATTTGGCTTAAAGAATATAAATTTGACATGTTTCATCACGACACATGTCACAGAAGAAAACAATATTCAAAGCAAACATACCACTTTCTGCTGCAACAGTCTTAGGGAGTGGCACAGGAGCCACCGGAGTAGGAAAGATAGCAGCAGGCATCTGATTATCAACCTGTAGTCTGTTGATTGTTAGATGGATCTGAAGCTGATGGCTTGATGTACGAACCTGAGCCCATACACCAGAGTGATAGGTACGCTTCAGCTGCTGTTTCTTAGGAGCTAGCATCAACATACGACCATAGTCAACCTATACGTGAAAAGATGAAAGATAAGGGGAAAAAAAAAATTCCCTCATACATTTTATTTTCATGCAGTTCTATATTCAAAATTCTATTTGTTAAGACAAGACAAGAGAATTCAGCTAATAAACATACGGGAATTAAATAGTTTTTTGTTTTTTTGTTGTTGTTTTTTTTTAGGGGGAGGGAGGGGGGCACTTTTTTTTAGAGGAAAAGATGAAGAATCGCCATGATATCCTAATTTAACTTACTGTTCCATTCTACAAGCATAGCTTTTCCTATTCCTTCTCTTGTCTTCTCATCTTTCAAACTAAGTGAACTATCTGAACAACTTGGTAGCCCAAAGGATATTTTTGTACAGATGCAAACAAGACCACACTCAGCAAAGTTGAGGTCTATTCACTACAAAGACAATACATCAAATTCATAGTGACTCAATCTCTTCCAAGTTCCGTATAGTTAGCAATGGGGGAAAAAAGAAAGTGATTTTAGGATATGATTTGGATAGGATGTCAAGGTGATCACCAAGACTGGGCGCTTCTTAAACTTGGTCTTATTTTTTAAAGCTCTACTTGTTGCCCTTACGTCCATTCCATGGTCTAGTTTGTAGACCCTCGGTGGAAGATCTTTCTGATCACTAGCATCTAGTCCTGCTTTCACGAACCCTTCTTCTAAGATCTTCATGTCTTTCATAGACAGGTCCTTGTATCGTCGCCGGACCTTGTTCTGCCAGATGTATCCAGAACTGCCAATTTGGGACAAAAAGATTGATCAGTAAAATAATCCTATCCCTAATTTCAATCACAGGAAAAACATGTGATAGAGATTATTTTTTTTAGCTTGACTATTAATGACAATTTACAGGAGACATATTAAGGGAAACAACTAACATAGAAAAAATGGTTAACTGTACTGCTTATGTAAGCAATTCAAATAAACAGTGCATTCATATTGGCCCTCTTACAGTGTCTGCTCTGAATCATTTGTAATTAATACACAAAATTTACATAATCCATAGTTTCAGTCAAGAGTTAGTTAAACCACTTTAGAGAATATGGGCTATTAGTTCTGAAACATTTGGTAGTTTAAGATATACTATTCTAAAGAGTGATATCTCACAGAAAAATATATTTTGATTTTGCAGAACAAACATTGTATCATACATGTATAATGAACAGTATTTTTATGTGGTATTTTAACTCTAATGCTGATGCAGAGATGAAATGTCAAAGTGCTTTGTATCCAGTTGAAAATAATCAATAAATTGATGATACTATTACCACAAAACCTGACATACCTGATGAGGCCGATATAGGCTACTTCTGTCCTGGAGATGTTATTGACAAGTGAAAGACCTATCCCTTGGAGGGAGAGAATCAACTCCATATCAGGCTGTTCCAACTCTGCAGCCTGTATGGTATCAAGATCAAATGAGTTGTGAAGGATTGTTGAGATAAAACAAACATTGATACAGTAGTAACCCTTATAGAGTCTCCTCTCGTTCTTGTAAGAGACAGGGAATCACATTTTTTTTCATCACTGTAGACATTCCAATACGACCTCTGAGGATAACTCAGGTACAGGCTGCGTCTAGTGCATTGGCTTTGCATTAGATGCCTTTTTTAGTGCAAAAACAAGGAATGTAGCTGGCAGAGTTCTCCACATGCAGGAATTACATACTTAGTTAATTCATCTGCATCCCATACTCCAGAGTTTTATATTGTATATCGTGATTGAAGATGCTTTATCAACATGAAAAATCCATGACACACAATAGTGTATGTTTTACCTTCATAATAAGATATATTCATTTTGTTAAGATCATGTTTTAGAATTGTTTCGACAGTCTTGTGTTTCAGACTATTGACATAATAACCGATTTACTTAGAAGCGATATTAAGTAGATGACCCACCTGTTGTGCCTTGGTAGCTATGGCTAGATCTTCAGTGAAGAGAATGACTCGACCAGTTCCATTCAGGAATGATACCCAGTACAAGAGCTTCTTATTGGCTTGTTTCACTTCTCCAATACCATCCTAGCAAGCACAAATACACATTAATTTACACATTATTAACTTGGCAATACAGTACTTAATAAGGTAGAAAGATAAATATATTATGAAGGAGGACTACATATAAAGTCAGAATATTGAGTTCAGAGATTCATAGGAACACACTAAAACACATTGACATATTTTGTCTAAGTTCATTTCAATCAGCCCCAACCTTTAATGGACATTCTCACTCTACAGCATGCAATCTCATAATGCATATTGGAATTGATCATCTCTTAATATGTAATTTGATGAACAAGATTATATTGATGTTTATCAGCCAAGGCAATAAAGATATTTTTTTTGTTGAAATAATTTTGAAAAACAAAAGGTTTATGAAAACTGATCTATTTACATTTAACACAGTACAGGTTACAAACACAACTATGCAATTGAGGGGGAAAACCATATTTAAAGGATATAGCTGCAACATTGAGAGACAGAATGGGGTTTCCAATAACTTTGATTAATATTCTATATGCACTTCCCCAAAATAACCTACGTTTTCATGCAGCACAAAAAAAAACCCCAAAAATCAACAAAATAATATAAAAATCACATCAAAAATCAAAAAGCAGAAAAACATCAAATCAAAGGTATAAATTAGGGTGGCCACGGACGATCTCCATTATTTCATTATAATGATGCATTAATTTTTTATTTTTTTAAAAACTCTGTAGAACCTCAATTTTCACCAATCAATATATTCTACATATCAAAACATAAAACAACTGTTTTTAGCAACTTTATTACCTTTCACTTGTAAATAATTCTTGGAGAATGAGTAAAAATGTTTGTGTACAAATATTTTTGTGATTTTATGACTTCACTACAGTTAGCCTTCTTTTGAAAGGAAATTTTTATGAGAAATTACTTGTGAAATTCTCACAAATTTCAGCTTATACAGTAGTCATAAAAAGCAGCTGGCACTGACAATTGGCAATCTAATGTAAGGTTTCTTAGCTTACCAAACCATGAAACCTAAGATATACTCAATTTAAACCAGGATTTTAGGCCTTTTCTACATTTGCTAAAGGGGAAAGATTGTAGCAAAATGAAAATAATATACCCGTATCTGACTGTGTCATGCAACACTACTACGACATTCATCTAGACAAAGAATTCAGGGATGGCAGGCGAGGGAGGAGGGGGGGGGGGTTCCATAACAGCTGGGTATATTTTTATCAATGTTAACTTACAGATATGGTAGACATGCACTCTGATCATTCATTGATTGTGATATCCCAAGAAATGCATTGTCATGACAAATGAGATATCAAAATCAAGTGCAATTGAAATACATGAATTAGTCAAATGCATCATCATGAATAGTGAATACATGCAAGAGATGATGTGGTTTTGCATGACAATAATTCAAAGCTACTATAAGTAATTTGTGCGATTAAGGACTTGAATACGGAGTAAATTAAGACAGTTTATTAGGAGGGGGTGCCTACATCAAGAATACAATGCATTTCAAAATGCGGTAGTCCATGAATTGTTATTAAACTTCTTAGTTGCAATGTGAAATGAATTCCTAATCGATCACTAAGAAAGGTTATATTCAAACAAAGATTTCTGAACTACTTTGTCGCAATGTAGACCTAATCATTTTTAAGGTCGGTCACCAAAAAAGCTTTGCTAAAATATATTCCCTATTGTTCAAAAGACCTGAAATTACACATACCTTATTGAGATCATTCTTACTATCCTTGCCATCTACGGTCCAGATGAGCTGTCTCTTTCCTGTAGGGTTCTGCCAGGTATATAGAGCCTGCTCACGAGGAGCTAAGAACATCTTCTCTTCAACTCCACTGTTAATCATCAGGAAAAAAAAGAACAAAGTTTAATATATTAATGTCTTTTGATGAACTACATTGTAGCTTTCACTTGTAAACCTCTAACATCAGTGAAATGGCACTGAAATGAATACGTGAAGGATGTATGAATGAATGCACTGAAAGAGATTTACACTCTGACAAATTGATATAAATCTGCAATAATACTATACAAAAAGATTTGTGCGCATGCTTAACAGTTAAAGAATGTTCTATCAATACATCTGCATTATCTAAAAGAAATTATTATCTAATTCCAAACATCAACCCGCATCATACCAAAGACATTAAAAATGGTAGTTGCTGCTACCCCGTTTGGCATTCAACAAGAAGGGGATAGAGAAACGTCCTTCTGGCGCTGCTCAGCGGCTACCAGGCCCACGAGAAAAGGAGCAAAAAGAATATCCGTTTTGGACAATAAAATATGGAGCATTTTCACTTTTCATTTTCATTCTGTATCATACCATCTATTTAGTAAAATAGCACTAATTTTATTATTTACGAGATAATCACATGACCCTCTCTTACCTGCTTTTGTTCACCGAGAACAATGCTATGACCGCAACCAACAATAGACTACCAAACATTTTTCCTACTTCCCTACCCTCCATAATACCCTGCCTCACGCCTGCCTGACACGAGGTGGCGCTAGACCACTAAGGCATATATCTTATTCATGAACCAACCAATTCGACACTCGTCATAGAGACAAGGTTGGGGCCGGAGGGAGGGGCGTAGAGAGGGTCATGTGGATTATCGTCGAAATAATAAAATTATTTTACTAATTTACTTCAATAACACATGACCCCTCTTACTTGCTTAGTCCAACAGACCAGCACCGACACCCTAGGGTGGACAAAACGAGAGCAGGGGGGGGGGGCTAAGAGGACTAGATAGTCTCGCGGTGGCCGCTGACACGCCGAGACCACCAAAACACTCCTCGCCCATGCAAACGCACGTAGGAAATGAAATGAAGGAAACTAGGAGCGCCAGAACGCGTGCCTTCAAAACATCCTCAGTGGGACGCCTGCAAAGAGCGCCCAAGAAGCGCTGGATACCTCTGTATCGAGAGCTTGGGGCCCTTCCTGACATCAAGGCGTCAGGACCCGCCGCTTTAATCCCTCCACGATCCATCTGGAGATGGAGTCGGGGGAAAGCGGCAGAAAGGAATCTCGAGTGAAGAAGAGTTATCACTCTACGACGAGATTCGGATCTGGAGAGGTACCCTTTAAGGGCCCTAACCAGACACCACACCTATCCTCCAGGACCAAGAGAAAGGAGAGAGCTTGTTGAGAAGCTCTCCACCGTCCCGAAGAGGCAGTCGTGGTCTTCGCAATGAAACGAGGTTCAGGCGAAGACGTACCCGAGGTTCGACCTGATGTGGCCCTCAGCAACACTAAGGGCAAGAAGCGAACTTCGTTGGTGCTAAGGCCACCGCCACTAAGAAGACAGTCTTAACTGTCAAGAGGTGAAACGATGCTTCGGACAACGGCTCGAAAGGAGTTAGCAACGCCTCCAAAAACCTTAGGCAAACTCCAAGAAGGAGCTAAGGGAGTAGACTGAGGTCTTCGCAAAAGGAAGACCTAAGCAAGCGCTTAACTCGGAGAGTAGAAACGTTAGAGCCGTCATGAAAACCATCGTGAAATGCCGCAATGGCAGAACGATAGCCTCTTAAGGTCGAAAGAGAACGGCCCTATGTCAAAGGCTGATTAAAAAAGTCCGCTAAGACTGGGCAGGAGGCCCCTCTGGGCGGGCAAACCCTTCTCTTCCAAACACTCAGAAAGGCAGCTAGACGGGAGTTATACACCGTTAGCGGTCGACTCCTCCGGCTCCCGGCCATGAGAGCCGAGGCGCCCTCTCGAGAAGCAGACGAGATTGCCTGCGACCTGACAACTGCCACGCAGTCAAGCGAAGCCGAGTCGGGTGCTCTGAAGAGCGCCGGAGATCGGCTGGCTCACAACGTCCTGCCCATCGAGGAGGGTCACGACGGGCCGACCACAAGCTCGCGAAGGCGAGGAACCATGGTTCTGCCCGGCCAGTGCGGGGCTATAGAATCATCCAAGCCCCGTCCTCCACTAGCTTGGCTAGCACTAGGGGGATCAGCGGAAAAAGGGGGAATGCAAATTCTCAACCCGCCAGCTGAACGAGAACGCGTCCTTGAACGTACCTCTCGGGTCCCAACTCGTCATCAGCCGCTCGAAGAGGTCTGACGGAGAGACCATTCCGAGGAGAGATTTGCCGTGGGACAGGAGTCTGCTATAACATTCTCCCGACCGGTAGGTACGAGGCAGACGGAGGATACTTCTCTCCCTGCATCATCTCCACAGTTGAGCCGTCAAGCGCGTTCAAGCTCCGGGAGTGTGTGCCTCCTTGACGTTTGATGTAAGCCCACGCTCACATTGTCGTCAAAAAGAAACGAGCGGGCCTAACAGTACGATCCTGAAAAGACCAGGGATGACTGAACCGCCAACATCTCTAAACACATAGATTGGGGAGGAGGTCAGTTTAGAGACCAGTCCCCCGGCCGACCACTGACCTCCATTAGGCCGCCCCACCCTGGAGTTGCCTCGTCCGTGGAAATCGACACGGGATGGAAGAGTCAACACGAAAGGGATGCCCCTGGAAGAAACACAAAGGCTCTTCCACTGGGCTAGCAGCCGGGCCACCTCCAGCGGGAGGGGAACGGTCCGTCGGAGACAGAAATCTCCAAGCGCGCTCCCGCATCAAAATCCAACCGGCTCCCAGGTAAACTGGTGTGCGAGTCGGAGAAGGAGCCGCTCCTGGAGGTTTGGTTCTAGCCAGTCCGTCAGGGTAGACGACAAGTTCTGAGGTACATGAAAAAAGTTACGCAATTCTCTACAAAATCGGAAGAAGATTAAATCCCGCCAATTCCTCGAGCCCGAGGGAAAGGCAAAAAAAAAAAAAGAAAAAATCCCCTGGGCCCGAGGGTCTTGCGTAATGCGGATCGGCTTCCGTGTCAACAGAGTCTGAAATAGACTTCGACTCGGAGCCACAAAAACCTCTCCTAACCAATCTGGGACTCGGGATTCCGCTGTGGCGCCGAGACGAATGAAGCCTCCCGGCCACCCGGGTTGGGTGAACGAGAACTCTGATGTAAGCTCGGAGCGGTAGTCACCGATCCCACATCCCAGAGCCGCAGGCTTGGGAGGGGGGAAACCCGGGGAGACTTCTCTGCCTTTGCCATCCATACCGAAGGTAAAGCTGGCGAAGGGCGGTCCGAGCCAGGGGCCGAGAGTGGCAGGCGGTTGTGACCAGGCCGGCGTCATGAGACTAGGGCCAGGCAAACCATGCCACGAGGGGTAACCTGTCCCCTCACCTCTGGGCGCGAGACCCGATGGATAGGTGGCGAAACCCCGCTTGATAGGGTGCCGAAGGCATAACCCATCCAGGTACCTGAAGTGGCGGGCGGTTGAGACCAGGTCAGTGTCGTATGACAAGGGCCAGGCATACCAAGCCACGAGGGGTAGCTAGTCCCGTCACCTCTGGTGCGAAGCCCGAGGGATAGGGAGCGAAAACCCCGCTTGGTAGGGTGCCGAAGGCGCAAACCACCAAGGTATCTGATAAGGCGGGCGGTTGAGACCAGGCCAGTGTCGTGTGACAAGGGCCAGGCATACCAAGCCACAAGGGGTAGCTAGTCCCGTCACCTCTGGTGCGAAGCCCGAGGGATAGGGAGTGCAACCCCGCTTGGTAGGGTGCCGCAGGCACAAACCACCAAAGTATCTGATGAGGCGGGTGGTTGAGACCAGGCCAGTGTCGTGTGACAAGGGCCAGGCATCCAAGCCAACAGAGGTAGCTAGTCGCGTCACCTCTGGTGCGAAGCCCGAGGGATAGGGAGCGAAAACCCGCTTGGTAGGGTGGTTGTGACCAGGCCGGTGTCGTGAGCGGATAACGGATCTCCCCGGACGTTCTGATAGAACGCCCGAGGGTCCGGGAGGCCGGGTGTTCGTTGAAACAAACCCCCGGCGGGCGCATGAGGGTATCCAAGGGGCGGATGAGACGGGGAGGTCTCCCGGGGCAGACTGGGCTGGGTAGCGAGAGCTCCGAAGTATGTTCGGAGTCAGTCACCGATCCCGTATCCCGGGGGCCGCACGGCTGGGACTCCCTAGGCGGGTGATCCAAGCCAGAGGCCGACGTGGCGGGTGGTAGTGACCAGGCTAGTGTCACGGGACGAGGGCCGGGTGTACTCTGCCACGAGGGGTACCATGTCCCGTCCCGTCAGCTGCATCCTGAACGGATAACGAATATCCCCGGACGTTCGGGTAGAACATCCTGGGGTCCGAGAGACCAGGTGTTCGTTGAACGGAACCCGTGGGCGCTTGGGCGTATCCCAAGGGATAGCCGTAATGAGCCCTGTGGACCACCAGCCGTGAACAATAAAGCGTGACGGGGTGGATATCTCGGGCGTGGCGAAGTGTCGAAAGCCGCTGCCTTGGGGGTTAGCCCATGGTGGAAGGTTGTTTCGCCAGATGCAGAAACTGCGGCGTACGGGTCCAAACCGTACTCGGCACCCCCGGGCATCCTGAGCGAGACGTGGCGCACGACTCTCATCCCTAATGAACAGAAACCGCAATTTCTGTCCTACGCTCGGGGTCCGAGAGCCCGGGTGTTCGTTGGAACGAAACTCCCGGTGGCGTTTGGGCGTATCCAAGGGATAGCCGTAATAGCCTGCGAGCCACCAGCCGTGAACGGGTGGATGGCACTCCGGACGGGAAGCGCGAGCCGCCATCCTGGGGTTACCCAAGTGGAGTGTACGCCAATGCAGAAACTGCGGCGCACGGGTCCCAAACCGTACTCGCACCCCCCGGGCATGCCTGTGCGAGACGTGGGCGCACGAACTTCATCCCTTAAGTGAGACAGAAACCGCAATTTTCTGTGCTACACTCGGGGGGTCCGAGAGCCCGGGTGTTCGTCGAACGAACTCCGGGGCGTTTGGGCGTATCCCAAGGGATAGCCGTAATAGCCCTGCGAGCCACCAGCCGGAACGGGGGTGAGGCACTCCGGACGGGAAGCGGAGCCGCCATCCTGGGGGTTACCCAAGGTGGAGGTGGTCCGCCAGACGCAGAAAACTGCGGCGCACGGGTCCCAAACCGTACCCGGCACTCCCCGGGCATTCTGAGCGAGACGTGGGCGCACGACTCTCATCCCTAAGTGAGACAGAAACCGCAATTTCTGTGCTACACTCGGGGGGGGGGGGGGGGCCGTGGGGGCAAGACGTCTGGATAGACGAACCCGCTCCCTTGGCCGGAGACACCGAGACGACAAGGTCTTAGGCACCCGGAAAACGTGGACGCACGTTTTTGCTATGGTGCTCTTCGAGCTACAAGACCTTTCTAGTGCTGGACTTAGAGGAGGTGGAGCCAGCGCTGGACACAAGTGTCACTGGCGTGCTCCCCCCCCTTACTTAGGCAGGAGAGGCGAATGACCTGGCGGTCGAGTCGACTCTCCCGCCGGGCATGCTTCCGATCCCGGCGAAAACGACTTCGAAGAGACCAATGCCGCCAGCTCTGTGTCGTCAGAGGAGTCACTCCTGCTGTCCATGGTTAGAACGCCTCTGAAAAGAAAGAACAAAATTATGTCTTTGTAAGCGTTAAACCTAATTCCTTAGAAAAGCTAAGGCAAGACAAGCGAGACCGGCTACTTAGGCGGCTCACAGAGAACTCCAAAAAAAAGAAAACCCCGTCTAGAACAGGCTAGACGAAGAAATAATTATTATTATTTTTTTTTTTTTTTTTGGACGAAAACGGGGACGAACCTCTGTTAGAAACGACCAAAAAGGAAGAGTATGCATCAGAAGAGCGACTAACAAAGAGGCGCTCGATCACACATACACACACACACGCCAACAAAAACAAGATGGCGTCAAACAAAGACCCGGAAGACACCCCGCAAAAAGGCCACGTGGCCGCGGGAAAAAGTACAATAATATAACAAAAACGTATTTAAAATGTCAAATATGTTCTAGAAAGGAAGAAGGAAACCCTCCTAAAGGAGAACAACCCACAGAGAAGAGTCAGAGAAAAGCGGGACTGAGTTTCAAAAGAAAAACAGGCGCTCAAACCGACCGACCAAAAACAACCACATTAAAAAGAACGGGCGGGACTGGGTTGGAAACGGAAGAAAAACGTCCGGAAAAGGACGTAATTCTAGGCCAAAAGGAGGGGCGCAATAAAACTAAAGCACCCAAATTTAACGCTAGGCGTAAAAGGAGGCTTTAGGAAGCGCAAATATTTGATAATAATAAATTCAAAATCGTAAAAAGGAACGATCTCACCCGAAAATTCAGGAACGGTCCGATCAGCAGGCGTGAGGCAGGGTATTATGGAGGGGTAGGGAAGTAGGAAAAATGTTTGGTAGTCTATTGTTGGTTCGGTCATAGCATTGTTCTCGGGAACAAAAGCAAGGTAAGAGAGGGTCATGTGATTATTGAAGTAAATTCTATTTATTCTATTACTCTATCTCTCTTATTCTAGAGTAATACTTTCTGAATCATTCTATTCTTTTCTTTCAATACTGATACAATAAAAACTTGATGCAAGAAGGAGGAGATCTGGATACTCACAACTGTGTGAATGTGATAGGAACATCTTGTGTATGGTTGACTAGTTGAGTGGTGAAGTGACCCACTGCAAACGATCTGAAGGCTATCACTGTAGCTGTCTCTGTTACTTGACTCTCAACGATGATACCACCAACCTATCATTTGAAAGACAGACAACGTACATTTAATACACAGAGAAATGTACAAAATATAAGGATAGAAACTATATGACATCACTATATGCTCAGGCAAGAAAACTGCACATGTGCACAATAGTGTTAATGGACAGAGTGAGATTATTGGAGATTATTGTGAAAGTATCTTGAAACTGCATTTATTAATTGATTAAGATTTATCATCATATGAAATGGAAATATATGCTCACATCTATCCTCAAAACCTTGCTAAATTATGATATAATAACCCTTCATTAATATGAACTTGCATAAGTTAAATAATGAAAGGTTTCATCAAGTCATCTTCTCTTTACAATCTATTGTTTTTAACCCTTCATATTAAGTCAAATTCTGTTAAGTCACAGCTTTTTTTTCAGTCCCAACAGATTTGATTACAGAAAGGTTAAATGTACAGGCTCCTTTTGACTTCAGGTTAAATGTACGTCACTTTGTCCAGACAATTAAAATAAAGTCCCCCAAACATCAGATTTAAAACCATTTCATGATACATAAAGATAGAGAAACAATTGTCTCTTGGAAACATATCTTTCAGTATTTACTTTGAATATCAAACTAATGATTTGTTTTCACTTCTAGCTTATGTATGAATTACCTCTGGTAGTCTGAGTACTGTAGTCTGTGGTTCTGTGAAGTCAAATGGAAGTGAAGTCTCAGTTCCACCTTTCTTCATCACAACAAGCTTGTCATTGACTTTCTTGTCAACTGGCCAAAACGGTACACACTACACAAAGAGTGATGGAAAGAGAATAAAAAGAAATATTAACATTTTATATAAATCAATAAGAGAATATGACATATAAATCTCATGATAAAAACACATATCATATCCAATTTTCTCAATCATAAAGAGAAAGATAATATAATTACTGTTCTCTCAATATAACTGAAGGAGATTAAACATTACAATGGCCTGAGGTTTGAACCTCTTACCTGTCCTACAGCTACATCTTGGAATGTACCCTTAGGTTCTGCACAGCAGATTTCATAGTTTGTCTAATTGACCAGGAGAGTGAACATACAATGAACTGAGGTTTGAACCTCTTACCTGTCCTACAGCTACATCTTGGAATGTTCCCTTAGGCAGGTAAGAGGTTCAACCTCAGTTCATTGTATGTTCACTCTCCTGGTCAATTAGACTAACTATGATATCTGCTGTGCTGAACCTAAGGGTACATTCCAAGATGTAGCTGTAGGACAGGTAAGAGGTTCAAACCTCAGTTCATTGTAATGTTCACTCTCCTGGTCAATTAGACTAACTATGATATCTGCTGTGCTGAACCTAAGGGACATTCCAAGATGTAGCTGTAGGACAGGTAAGAGGTTCAAACCTCAGTTCATTGTATGTTCACTCTCCTGGTCAATTAGACTAACTATGATATTGCTGTGCTGAACCTAAGGGTACATTCCAAGATGTGGCTGTAGGACAGGTAAGAGGTTCAACCTCGGTTCATTGTAATGTTCACTCTCCTGGTCAATTAGACTAACTAGATATCTGCTGTGCTGAACCTAAGGGAACATTCCAAGATGTAGCTGTTAGGACAGGTAGAGGTTCAAACCTCAGTTCATTGTATGTTCACTCTCCTTGGTCAATTAGACAAACTATGATCTGCTGTGCGAACCTAAGGGTACATTCCAAGATGTAGCTGTAGGACAGGTAAGAGGTTCAAACCTCAGGCCATTGTAATGTTTAATCTCCATCAGTTATATTGAGAGAACAGTAATTATATTATGTTTCTCTTTATGATTGAGAAAATGGATATGATATGTGTTTTTATCATGAGATTTATATGTCATATTCTCTTATTGATTTATTATAAAATGTTAATATTTCTTTTATTCTCTTTCCATCACTCTTGGTGTAGTGTGTACCTTTTGGCCAGTTGACAAGAAAGTCAATGACAAGCTTGTTGTGATGAAGAAAGGTGGAACTGAGACTTCACTTCCATTTGACTTCACAGAACCACAGACTACAGTACTCAGACTACCAGAGGTAATTCATACATAAGCTAGAAGTGAAAACAAATCATTAGTTTGATATTCAAAGTAAATACTGAAAGATATTTTCCAAGAGACAATTGTTTCTCTAATCTTTATGTATCATGAAATGG
>CALNVZ010002100.1:3540722-3567033 GCA_940671915.1 Paracentrotus lividus
AAAGAGAACTGTTGCTGAGCAGCACCATGAGCGTCATCGGACGGTGTGTACGCTCTAATAAGTGTACAATTTAATATGTTTTATATTTTTTTTCTTTTTTTCTCTTTGTTTAATAGGGAGGAGGAGGGAACGATAGAAATCCGGCTTGATAGAGAGATCCCTTTCTTTTTATCCATAAAGTCTTCAGCCTGGCAAGAACAAGGTTAACATCGCATACACATGATGTATATATCACAAATAAAGAAATGAAATAGTAGCTATTAAGAACTATGATTACACTACATTCATTATTAAATGTTTGACCACCTGAAAATTTATGCGTATAATTACAACTGGCTATATTGATTCACAATTTTTCTCACTATTTGTTGTTTTTTCACAAAATCCTGATGTCACATGCTCTCAGTGAGCACAAGTAAAATAAATTATGCAAATGATTAGAAGTTTTCAGGCTTTAAACGCAATATGGATGCGCTTATGTTAGTTAATAACTCTTGAGCTGTTATGCCAAGTTTCATGAAATACTCACAGTCAAGTAAACAAAGATTAACAATGAAAATATAACAAATTTATATCCACTATACTTTCAGGTAGTCTTAAACTTTTAATGCGATAACAATCAAATCTGATTTCGGCAATGGTTTACATGGTTTTTCATCCTCCTTTCAAGTAATTTATCTTGTATCTCCATAGATCCAGCTGAAGGTTGGGGAATCACAATGGTCAGATAATTCTCACTGGATACTGTCGGAAGTTCTGGATTTATATCCTGCAAGATGTCCAATAAAGATTATGAGGTGAGCCCTCGTATTTCATTTCAAATGTCTAACCATTCAAAATGTGTCCTTTTATCATAGATCTGTCAACATGTAAGGTTAAGATTGGTATAAATCGTTCATGTCAATCGCACTGTCTTATATCTGTCCCATCCTTCACTTCATAACAATGTATGTCATTTTTCAAATCACCTGTTACAGTGTCTTATTCAAATTTGTATATATGTATATTTAGTTGAATTGTTTTGTTGTAACCTTATAATTAATTGTGCAGTAGTTCATACATGCATTTGACCATTCTTATTGGAACCACTGTAGTAGTGACCATTTAGTCATATTGTGTTGTTGTATTTTTAGTTTTGATTCCAATTTTTTTTTACAATCTTTTCAGTATATCAATTATAGATTTAGAGTAGGTGCCCACTCAAGCTTTGTATATTGCCAATATGTAATTTATTGTTGTGTATTATGAAGGAACCCTTTTCCCATTAATATAGACAGTTTTTCAGTGGTTAGTGGGATTTTTAGTGCCAATATGTTTTTTTTGTAATGAAAAAAAAGAGGATAACATACGTAGTTTTGATCATACCCTTATGTTGTTATGAGTTGCGTTTGTGCCATTATGTTTGGGTAGTGTATAAATACATAGGAGCATGTTGGGCAGTGAATATATGGGCATGTCAGATTTATATGGCATAATCAATTATTATTTGAGATATGACTGTATTATGTTTTGCCTCCTGTTATATATTTGTAGGTATTGGACTAATGCTTGTAAGTACCTGGAGTAATGTTGGAAGAGCCTTTTTGCACAACGAATACATATTCTATTTTCTTTATGCAGCGTTTTTTTTTTTTAATTTGAATGGCTGTTTACGGTCTTTGTTTAGAAGGGAAAAACTGAAAAATACCTCCAGAAGAGCTTTACAGATCTCTTTATACCCGAAATTTTTACTGATTGTGTCCATTTGCTGTTGAGAATTTATTTCCAATCCTCAAATTTGTACCTAGATATTTTTGAATGCTTCTTTTGAAAGAGTTCACAGATTTACACAAGTGCCTTAAGAGGTTTTGAATTTTCGTATTTCTAATTTCTTTCTAAATGATATATTGAAGCATGAAATGATGACTAATTATTACTTGTTGTAATAAAGCTTGCATGTAATTTGACAGATTAGCATAAGAAGTTTTTTTTAGATTTGAGTTATTCAAAACTAACAATTTTTTTTGTTAGGGATGTGTTGAACTAGTCAAATAGAGTCAGCTCACACACATTTTTTGAAGCACATTCTCTGATTTTACATTTCGTTTTGTAAGTTTTTTTTTACTAACTCCGTTTATGTAAAAAAATCTTAATCACTTTACAAACAAATTTAGATACATTTTTTCTGTGCATTTCTCAGCTTCATAGTGATGCACTCTTGATTGTTTGGATTTCATTTGGATATAATTCAAACAGATTTCTCAACTTAAGTTCATAGATATTAGAATGACTTTAGTCACACGTACCTGCCACTTGTAGTTATTTGTAGAAGTTTCATGAATACTTCCTTTGTGATGCAATTTTGAACACTAACAGTCTTTCATGTATTATCTGATAATCTTTGCATTGAGTCAATGATGTGCATGACAACAATGTGCACCTTACAATGCTTTCTCTCTACACTTCTAGCAGACAGAGGGCATCCCTCTATTTCTATCTATTTGAAGTAGATTGTTATATAGGGATGTGTACGAGCTCAAAAGATTCAGGAGTATTTTTAAATGTTGTAGTGTAATAAGAGAGAGAGGAAAGATAGTCAAAACATGTTTCACTTGTTCAAGTCTTTTTGTTTCTTTGTGCAGTTGTATGTGTATGGAATTGCCATTTACATTCATGCTTTACCATTATGTATTCATACATGTATTTTTTCATCCAATTTTATCACCAATCTTTTCATAACAGGCCCAAGGAAGTGGAATACGACGACCAAAAAAATACAATGTAAAAATCTTTTCACATTCCATGAATTTGTAATCAAGCATGCTTTTTCTTGTGTTGCATTTTGCTTTTGATTTACATGATATGATTATGATGGAGCAATAATGTGAATTCATTGATACTATGTGTGTAAGTACATGCATGTAGAATCTTTCTTATTTTATTGGAGTATTATGCCTCTATTTATTGTCTATTTTGTCCTATTTGCTTTTCTCGTCACTCTGATATTTGTGCTTTAAAGACGATGAAAAGTTATTCTACCTCATCTTTTCTCTGCACCTCTCTTCTCTCTCTCTCTCTCTTCTCTCTCTTTCTTTGGCCCTTGTTTTTTTTTAATATTATTATTATTTTTTTAAATTCAAATAAAGAGAAAGAAACTGATATTCCCATTTTTACATTACATTGTAGTGCTTCAGGTATTTTTTCCATTGCTCTACTATAATGCTATGCTACAAATCAAGATGTTTCTAAGTTTTTTGCTACGCTTTGGTGAAGGATGGAAAGTTATGCAGCGATAAATTAATAACTTTTCTTTTGGTATTAATTTGGGATATGGATAATAATATGACATATCACACAGCGATTGGAGGAAGCACATCCATCACGTTTTGAATCTATTGAAATTAAACTCAATATTGGTATTTGAATAATGATGATGGAGAATGATAAAAGCAGGTGTGTAAATTTCGGTTGATGATGACGAGTCTAGTATTTATACATGAGTTATGCTTTCTTTTTCATCAGTTTATACCATTTGAAGAGCAGTGTTGGCAGCTGATTTATCCAGTGAAGGGTAATAATACATTGTAAGTGCTTTAGCCTTATGGGAAAAGTGCATTATAAAAATTTGTTATTATTATTATATGATAATGAGCATGCATTAAAAAAAAAAAAAACTTTGAGCAGTTAGAGCGCTGATACATTTACTTTATCTAACATGTACCAAATCTTGATGTATAATTTATACATGTCATCAACAAATAACCTCAAGCTTCATGCCTTTGTGGATACAACACTTTAAATCTTCTGAATAGGTTTTAATATACTCAGTAATTTTATTAAACTAATTGAGTAACACCTCGGGCTATTGATATATTCATATTGTAATAGGGTATTAATAAATTGTGAAGAAGAAAAGAGATGCTTTTGGAAGCTATATGGAAGGTCTGTTTATATGTCATGTTTTCATTTTTCATGTGTGCATATGATTTCAAGTTGTTCTCATCTTTTTGAACATTCATCCTACAAGTGTCTACCTCATTGTCTCCATTTATTTAAAATGTGTTTTTCATCATTTCCTTTGTATCTGTTTTATCATTCAGCGTTCTTTCTTTTCATTTCAAAACTTATTTCAAAAACTCATTTATTTTTGTTAAATTTTGTGGTTCTTTCACAATAACAATGCCAGGTTTATATGCATATACATTAAACTAAAAATTGCAATATTGACTTGTTAAGTGCATAATCAAACAAATAAATGAATCCTTCTACTCACACAAAGAGTTGAAAGTTTTGGTGGCATGAGATATAATATAATTTACTAAACCAAATGAAAAATGTTGACGATGATAAACCCGAGGAAGAGGCTTGAAGGGTATGTGGAGACAAAGATAGGGGCAAAGCGATTGTGTGTTAACAATGGCTTGCCCCTCAATCCTTTGTCTCCCCAGAGCTTTCCAACGCCTCTGACCTGAGTGCTTGCAGTGGTCCAGATATTACATACCCAAATGTTGTATTCTATTTGCTTGTATTGATGTTTTCTATAAGTTTGGAGTGTAACATAGTTGTGTTGAAGATTTTATTTTTTTTTTTTGTCGAGTTTCTTCCAACTTCAGTTAGTTGGATAATTCAGTTTTTCTGTAAGGAAATTTTATATACATTGGGTATATTCCAGGTTGATTTTATGACTTAGTTAATTGTTAGTAGTCTCGAGTACACAACTTAGTTATGTTCATTATTGATTACCTAATTATGAATTAGGTTCATTGTGAAGATGTTATAGAATGGACAGAAGTTGTTGTTCACTTTACTTTTCTTATATCCATCTGGGTTTTAATTATTATTGCTTATAATATTTGGTCAGAATTTATTTATTTGGTAATGTAAGAGAAATGTTCTTGTAACCGTGAGAGGTTTTGCTAACAACTTTCTTTTTTTACTTTTTTTCTGTTATGATTATGATCGTGTCAGATTCGCTGTACTTGGTTCTTCAGTTGATGAACCACGTCTGTACAACTATATCTGCTGTGCTGAACTAAGGGAACATTCCAAGATGTAGCTGTAGGACAGGTAAGAGGTTCAACTCGGTTCATTGTAATGTTCACTCCTGGTCCATTAGACTAACTATGATATCTGCTGTGCTGAACTAAGGGATTCCAAGATGTAGCTGTAGGACAGGTAAGAGGTTCAAACCTCAGTTCATTGTTGTTCACTCTCCTGGTCAATTAGACTAACTATGATATCTGCTGTGCTGAACCTAAGGTACATTCCAAGATGTAGCTGTAGGACAGGTAAGAGGTTCAAACCTCAGTTCATTGTATGTTCACTCTTGGTCAATTAGACTAACTATGATATCTGCTGTGCGACCTAAGGGTTTTAAATGATGAGCTGTAGGACAGGTAAGAGGTTCAAACCTCAGTTCATTGTATGTTCACTTCCTGGTCAATTAGACTAACTATGATATCTGCTGTGCGACCTAGGGAACATTCCAAGATGTAGCTGGACAGGTAAGAGGTCCAAACTCAGTTCATTGTATGTTCACTCTCTGGTCAATTAGACTAACTATGATATCTGCTGTGCTGAACCTAAGGGACATTCTAAGATGTAGCTGTAGGACAGGTAAGAGGTCCAACTCCGTTCATTGTATGTTCACTCTCCTGGTCAATTAGACTAACTATGATATCTGCTGTGCTGAACTAAGGGAACATTCCAAGATGTAGCTGTAGGACAGGTAAGAGGTTCAACCTCAGTTCATTGTATGTTCACTCTCCTGGTCTTAACTCGATATCTGCTGTGCTGAACCTAAGGGTACATTCCAAGATGTAGCTGTAGGACAGGTAAGGGTAACCTCAGTTCATTGTATGTTCATCTCCTGGTCAATTAGACTAACTATGATATCTGCTGTGTGCTGAACCTAAGGGTACATTCCAGATGTGCTGTAGGACAGGTAAGAGGTTCAAACCTCAGTTCATTGTATGTTCACTCTCCTGGTCAATTAGACTAACTATGATATCTGCTGTGCTGAACTAAGGTACATTCCAAGATGTGGCTGTAGGACAGGTAAGAGGTTCAACCTCGGTTCATTGTAATGTCACTCTCCTGGTCATTAGAACTATACGATATTGCTGTGCTGAACTTACCTGTCCTACAGCTACATCTTGGAATGTTCCCTTAGGTTCAGCACAGCAGATATCGTAGTTAGTCTAATTGACCAGGAGAGTGAACATACAATGAACTGAGGTTTGGACCTCTTACCTGTCCTACAGCTACATCTTAGAATGTACCCTTAGGTTCAGCACAGCAGATATCATAGTTAGTCTAATTGACCAGGAGAGTGAACATACAATGAACTGAGGTTTGGACCTCTTACCTGTCCTACAGCTACATCTTGGAATGTTCCCTTAGGTTCGGCACAGCAGATATCATAGTTAGTCTAATTGACCAGGAGAGTGAACATACAATGAACTGAGGTTTGAACCTCTTACCTGTCCTACAGCTACATCTTAGAATGTACCCTTAGGTTCGGCACAGCAGATATCATAGTTAGTCTAATTGACCAGGAGAGTGAACATACAATGAACTGAGGTTTGAACCTCTTACCTGTCCTACAGCTACATCTTGGAATGTTCCCTTAGGTTCAGCACAGCAGATATCATAGTTAGTCTAATTGACCAGGAGAGTGAACATTACAATGAACCGAGGTTTGAACCTCTTACCTGTCCTACAGCTACATCTTGGAATGTTCCCTTAGGTTCAGCACAGCAGATATCATAGTTTGTCTGGTTGACTAGAAGATATCGTGGGGTGAACATCACTACCTTAGAGAAGCCTAAGTTACTCAGCTGAATCTGGACACTGATCTATAATCATAACCAGAGGAAAAAAGGTGAAATAAAGAAAGTTGTTAGCAAAAGCTCTTCTTCATCGGTTACAAGCAAATTTTCATTTTCGCCTTTCCCTTCGCCTACAAGTTTTGAACCATAATAAGATTAATTTGACCACATATCATGCCAGAGATATGTTAAATGAATTTAAAACCCTCTCAGATGGATTTATAGAGAAAATGTGAAGGCTGAACTATACAACGTATTTCTGTCCATTTCCTTATAACATTCTTTTCACAATGTATACCGGTAATTCATAATAATAGGAACAATTATATTGAAACATAACTCAAGTATATTTGTGTACTCGAGACTTACTAATCAATTAACATACAGTCATAAAATGCAAACCTGGAATATATCCCAATGTATGATCAAATTTTTCCTTTAAATCATGAAAAACCTGAAATATATCCAACTAACTGTATAGTTTGGAAGAACTCGACAATAAAATAAAAATAAAATGTCTTCAAACACAACTATGTTTACACTCCAAACCTTATAGAAACATCAATACAAGCAGATAGGTAATACAACATTTGGGTATGTAATATCACTTGGACCACTGCAAGCACCTCAGGTCAGAGGCGTTGGAAAGCTCTGGGGAGACAAAGGATTGGAGGGGCAAGCCATTGTTAACACACAATCGCTTGCCCCTCCAATCTTTTGTCTCCACATACCCTTCCGAGGCCTCTTCCTCGGGTTGTTATCATCGTCAACATTTTCATTTGGTTTAGTAAATTATATTATATTCTTCATGCTCTCACCAAAACTTTTCAACTCTTTGTGTGAGTAGAATTTGATTCATTTATTTGTTTGATTTTTTATGCACTTTAACAAGTCAATATTGCAATTTTTAGTGAAATGTAATATGCATATAAACCTTGGCATTGTTATTGTGAAAGAACCACAATGAATTTTAACAAAAATAAATGAGTTTTTGAAATAAGTTTTGTAAATTGAAACGTAAAATGGAACGTGGCTGTAATGTGATGATGGAAAAACAAATACTGTAACAGGAAATGATGAAAAACACATTTTTGAAATAAATGGAGACAATGAGGTTAGACACTTGTAGGATGAATGGTTCAAAAAGATGAAGATAACAACTTTGAAATCATATGCACACATGAAAGAAATGAAAACATGACATTATAACAAGGACCTTCCATATACAGCTTTCGAAAAGCATCTCTTTTTTTTCTTCTTCACAATGTATTAATACCCTATTACTCAATATGAATATATCATAATGCTCCGAGGGTGTTACCTTGCAATTAGTTTATGAGATTAAAATTTAGCTGAGTATAATTTTAACCTATTCAGAAGATTTAAAGTGTTGTATTCCACAAAGGCATGAAGCTTGAGGTTATTTGTTTGATGACATGTATAAATTATACATCATAGGATTTGGTACATGTTAGATAATATGTAAATGTATCAGCGCTTCAACTGCTCAAAGTTTTTTTTTTTTTTTAATGCATGCTCATTTATCATATAATAATAATAACAAATTTTTATAATGCACTTTTCCCATAAGGCTTAAAGCACTTACAATGTATTATTACCCTGTTCACTGGATTAAATTCTAGCTGCCATACACTGGCTCTTTCATATATGGTAGTAAACTTGATGATAAAAGTAAAGCATGTAATTCCATGTATATAAATGTAGCTAGCCTTCAGTCAATCATTTCAACCGAAATTTACACACCTGCTTTTTATCATTCTCCATCATTCATTATTCAAATACCAATATTGGAGTTTAATTTCAGATAGATTCAAAATCGTGATGGATGTATGCTTCCCCTCCAATCGCTGTGTGATATGTATATGTGCATATTATTATTCCATATCCCAAATTAATACCAAAAGAAAAGTTATTAATTTATCGCTGCATAACTTTCCCATCCTTCACCAAAGCGTAGCAAAAAACTTGAAACATTTGCTTGATTTGTAGCATAGCATTATAGTAGAGCAATGGGAAAAATACCTGAAGCACTACAATGTAATGTAAAAATTGGGAATATCAGTTTTCTTTTCTCTTTATTTGAATTTAAAATAAATAATAATAATTATTAAAAAAAAAACAAGGGCCAGAGAGAGAGGGAGAGAGAGAGAGAGAGAGAGAGAGAGTGATGGGGTGCAGAGAAAAAGATGAGGTAGAATAAACTTTTCATCGTCTTTAAAGCACAAATATCAGAGTGACGAGAAAAGCAAATAGGACAAATAGACAATTAAATAGAGGCATCAATACTCCAAATAAAATAAAGAAAGATTCTACATGCATGTACTTACACACATAGTATCAATGAATTCACATTATTTGCTCCATCATAATCATATTCATGTAAATCAAAAGCAAAATGGCAACACTGCAAGAGTAAAAAGCATGCTTGTATTACAAATTCATGAATGTGAAGAAGAATTTTTACATTGTATTTTTTTGGTCGTCGTATTCCACTTCCTTGGGCCTGTTATGAAAAAGATTGGTGATAAAATTGGATGAAAAAAATATACATGTATGAATACATAATGGTAAAGCATGAATGTTAAATGGCAATTCCTATACACATACAACTGCACAAAGACAACAAGAAAGACTTGAACAAGTGAAACATGGTTTTGACTATCTTTCCTTCTCTCTTATTACGTACTACCAACATTTAAAAATATCTCCTGAATCTTTTGAGCTCGTACACATCCTTTCCTGATTATCTAACAATCTTACTTCAAATAGATAGAAATAGAGGGATGCCCTCTGTCTGCTAGAAGTGTAGAGAGAAAGCATTGTAAGGTGCACATTGTTGTCATGCACATCATTGACTCAATGCAAAGATTATCAGATATTACATGCTATTAAAGAGGTAACTGTTGAGTGTTCAAAATTGCATCACAAAGGAAGTATTCATGAAAACTTCTACAAATTAACTACAAGTGCAGGTACGTTGACTAAAGTTCATTCTAAATATCTATTGAACTTAAGTTGAGAAATCTGTTTGAATTATATCCAAATGAAATCCAAACAATCAATGAGTGCATCACTATGAAGCTGAGAAATGCACAGAATAAGAATGTATCTAAATTTGTTTGTAAAGTGAATTAATGATTTTTTTTACATAAACGGAGTTAGTAAAAAAGAAACTTACAAAACAGAAATGTAAAAATCAGAGATGTGCTTCAAAAAATGTTGTGAGGTCATGCTGACTATTTGACTAGTTCTAACACATCCCTAACAAAATAAAATTGTTAGTTTTGAATAACTCAAATCTAAAAAATAAACTTCTTATGCTAATCTGTCTTAATTACAATGCTGAACTGTTTCATTTAACATTTACAAGTAATAATTAGTCAATCATTTTCATGCTTCAATATATCATTTTAGAAAGAAATTAGAAATACGAAAATTCAAAATAAAACTCTTAAGGCACTTGTGTAAATCTTGTGAACTCTTTCAAAAGAGACATTCAAAATATCTATGGTAACCAAATTTTGGAGGGATTGGAAATAAATTCTCAACAGCAAATGGACACCAGTCAGTAAAAATTTCGGGTATAAAGAGATCTGTAAAGCTCTTCTGGAGGTATTTTCAGTTTTTCCCTTCTAAACAAAAGACCGTAAACAGACCCATTCAAAATTTAAAAAAAAAACGCTGCATAAGAAAATAGAATATGTATCATTTGTGCAAAAAGGCTTCTTCCAACATTACTCCAGGTACTTACAAGCATTAGTCCTAATACCTACAAATATATAACAGGAGGCAAAACATAATACAGTCATATCTCAAATAATAATATGATTATGCCTATTGCCTCATAAAATCTGACATGCCCATATATTCATGCCCTAACATGCTCCTATGTTTATGTTATATTCACTTACACTGCAAACAAGTAATGGATCACAAACCATACTCATTTCACTATATTAAGGGTATGATTATCAAAATCTACGTATGTTATCCTCTTTTTTTTTCATTACAAAAGAAAAAATCATATTGGCACTAAAAATTCCCACTAACCACTGAAAAACTGTCTATATTATATGGGGAAAAGGGGTTCCTTCATAATACACAACAAATGAATTACTATTGGCAATTACAAAGCTTTGAGTATGGGTCTGCACCTACTTCTAAATCTATAATATTTGATATACTGAAAAGATTGTAAATATGAGATATCTTAAAATGAAAACATACTGAATCACAATATGACTCAAATGGTCACTACTACAGTGGTTCCAATAAGAATGGTCAAATGCATGTATGAACTACTGCACAATTAATTTAGAGGTTACAACAAAACAATTCAACTAAATATACATATGATACAATGAATTTGAATAAGACACTGTCACAGGTGATTTGTAAAAATTGACATACATTGTTATGAAGTGAAGGATGGGGACAGATATAAGACAGTGCGATTGACATTGACGATTTATACCAATCTTTAACTCTTACATGTTGACATGATTCTATGATAAAAGGACACATTTTGAATGGTTAGACATTTGGAATGGAAATACGAGGGCTCACCTCATAATCTTTATTGGACATCTTGCAGGATATAAATCCAGAACTTCCGACAGTATCCAGTGAGAATTTATCTGACCATTGTGATTCCCCAACCTTCAGCTGGATCTATGGAGATACAAGATAAATTACTTGAAAGGAGGATGAAATTAAACCATGGTTGAAACCATTGTCCGAAATCAGATTTGTATTGTTATCGTCATTAAAAGTTTAAGACTACCTGAAAGTATGTGGGTATATAAATTTGTTATATTTTCATTGTTAATCTTTGTTTACTTGACTGTGAGTTATTTCATGAAACTTGGCATACAGCTTCAAGAGGTTATTAACTAACATAAGCTCATGCCATATTGCGTTTAAAGCCTGAAACTTTCTAATCATTTGCATAATTTATTTTATCTTGTGCTCACTGGAGCATGTGACATCAGGATTTTTGTGGAAAAAAAATCAGACATAATCAGTGAGAAAAATTGTGATATCTAATATTAGCCAGTTGTTAATTATACGCATAAATTTTCAGGTGGTCAAACATTTAATAATGAATGTAGTGTATATTCATAGTTTTCTAATAGCTACTATTTCTATTTTCTTTATTTTGATATATGACATCATGTGTATGCGATGTTTACCTTGTTCTTGCCAGGGCTGAAGACTTTAGATGGATAAGAAAAGAAGATGGGATCCTCTCTATCAGCCGGATGTTCTATCTGTTCCTCTCCTCCTCCCTATAAGACAAAGAGAGAAAAAAAGAAAAAAAACATATAATAATCATATTAATATTGTACACTTATAGAGCGTACACACCGTCCGATGACGCTCATGGTGCTAGCTCAGCAACAGTTCTCTTTGAGGAAGGTATGTTGCAAATTAATAATATATCAGTGGTGTCAGTATTTATCCCTTTCCCTTCAAATTTTATGAAAAAAATTCTATGAATCTTGAGTTGTACAGTTTATGATATGTTTTTGTATGCAATATCAGAAGGGATAGGTGAAAACAGTTGTATCTGAAGGAGACTGTTTGAGGTAAACACTCTGGTTGGTATGCTAAATTCCAGTATACAGTAAACTCCCTTTTGGGTTTAAAACAATGATGCTCCATAGAGAATAATTGTATGCAAATCCTAAACCAAAACTACATTTTTAACCCTACAAAGCGCAGGCTATTTTGAAAACACATAGCCGAGGGGAGGGACCAATTTTTCCCCACCGCTGAGACCTTGACCATTGACAGCGTTATCGCAACAAAATTGGAACAAACATCCCGTTACATAATCTTTAATACTGTATTGTTCATTTTTAATAAAAATGTTTTGTTCCAATTATTCAGGCTAATTTATGCATGAGATTAAACCCTTTGTTCTAAATCTGTAAAGCTCCCTAAGTGAACTTTATTGTGAGATTGCAAGATTTGCCCTTAGTGTGACGTCCCTCCTAATCCATTAATCACTGTGTTTCTCTTTCAAAGTGATTACAAACCTCATTTAAACACTACAGTTTTCCTTGGATCACACTTGTAGTTCTACTGATCAATCCTTATTCTTCCCTGCACTTGGGATTCATTGTTAGGTCAAATATTTCTTTCATACTTTTCAATTCTTACTTGCAGTGTGTCATAGACCTACAGGGCAAAGTAAGATGCCGACCCACTAGGGAAAACAGACCTCTCTTAATAATGAAAATTTGTTGCGCATGTATTAAGAAGCGCAGAAATTGCGAATGCCTTTTGATGACTGACCTTGTATGCAATGGGTAGTCCAGTCTTGTTGATGAGTGTGTAGGGTACAAACATGGCCATATCAATAAATCCTTGGCTATAATCATACCAGACACCAGCCTCAGTCCACTTATTATCCGGTCCTCTAAATCCTAGCTGAGAATACTCCTGAAGGGTAGTACGTAGGGTCATCTCACCACGCCATTCCATGTCATTGTAGGCTTCAATCTATAAGGAAAAACATAGCCATATCAATAAATCTTTGGGTTAGAGTTAGAGTCAGACACCAGCCTCAGTCCACTTGTTAACAGGTCCCCTTGAATCCTAACTGAGAATACTCCTGTAGGGTTGTCCGTAGTGTCATCTCACCTCGCCATTCCATGTCATTGTAGGCTGTAATCTAAAAGGAATAAACATAGCCATATAAATAAATCCTTGGGTTAGGGTCAGACACCGGTCTCAGTCCACTTGTTATCAGAACCTCTAAATCCTAGCTGAGAGTACTGCTGAAGGGTGGTATGTAGGGTCATCTCACCTCATCATTGTAGGCTTCAATCTATAAGGAACAAACCATATCAATAAATCCCTGGGTTAGACACCAGCCTCAGTCCACCTGTTATCAGTTTCCTCTGAATTCTAGCTGAGAATATTCCTGAAGGGTTGTACTTCAGGTCATCTCACCACGCCATTCAATGTCATTGTAGGCTTCAATCTTTAAACAAAGTACCATTAGCAGGCTTTCAACAATAACATTATTCACAGGGAAACCAGACTTTGATATCAATGTGCTGCTTATCAACTTTGTAATCTACTCTTGTGAATAAAATGTTTCCACCATTGAAATAAGGAAATAGTTGAACATTGATAAAGAAATATAAAAGGTAGATTCTGCAACTAAGAAAATTAACCTATAAAATATGATTTCTTTGAATTCCCATCTATATTAATTTCAAATTTAAAAAATAAATCATTGCATAATACATTTTTAAACAACATAAATGATAGAAACAGGAATCAACTTCAAATAAAATATTTCATCTATCCAGAGTGTAGAAACCAAATCATAAAACCTTAATCTTGGCTAGGAGAAATAGTTTTCTTATGCTCAGACCCATTTCTGTTGAATGCTCTTCCACTGAGGATCTGATCAGCAGAATCCTTAGATACATGTTCATTCAAATCTGTCCTCATTTTATTTTCACTGTATATTATATTGTTTATGTATTTTTAAATCCCCTCACCAAGTTTCCATTCCCCCTTTCCTTTCCCCTCTGCACCTCTGAATAGTTATAACTAGATCAATGTCACATTAAAAATGCTGTATTTATTAACATTATTATATTTACCCTGACAAACATCATAGTCTTGGCAAGTTCAACATTGAACATCTTGCTCCGTTCACACGGCTCAATCTTCACTTCTTCTGCTGATCCCTGGTACAGAAAAATAAAACAAATATAAACAAAATAAATAAAAAGTTGAGAATAGATTCTGAAAGAAAGCAAAATGATAGCAGGGACATTACATTAAAGGAATACATGAATTAGGAATCACTTAATCATGTGTTTAAAAAAGTAAATCAAAACTTATAAAAACAACAGTTCCTGACACTATCCAACCTCTGGTTTGTTGTCAAGATATATGCAATGTTATTATAAATCATTGAGGGTGAAACATATTAAAGTCAATCTTTGTGACTCAACACCATCCAGTCCTCTTTATACACAACATGATCAATGCAACCTTTTAATCCTAACAACACCATAAATGATCTTTTTATTACAATTATGAGTTCTAATAGTTACACAATATTATCACCATACCTTAACATTAATATCTCACCAGGAGCAACCCCAGGAATGATACTTACTATGAAATGACTGTATAAAAAATATGGATTGAAAAGAGACAGTTTCTTACCTGTAATGTGTAGTATATGGGTATAGGGAGTAGATTTCTGAGAGCTACTACTGGATGAAGATGAATGTCATACTTAGGAGAATGAAGAGACGTTCCTTTCACATCCAACAAAGCAGCTTCTTGAATCAAAACCTAAGCAAAACAAACAAATGAATATCATTCATTACTAAAAATATTATGCATTAGCAGGGTTCCCACAGTCATGGAAAATCCTGGAAAAACCTGGAAAATCCTGGAAAAATTGTGGTCATGGAAAGTCAGGGAAAAGTCAGGGAATTTGGAAAATTTGTGAAAAGTCATGGAAAGCCATGCAATTCTGTTTTCAAATTTCTGTGGGAACCCTTGGATGGCTGTGAGGGAAGGTGGATGCCATCATAACGTGTCAGAAAGGAAACAGCACTTTGGTCATGGAAAAGTCATGGAAAAATCATGCATTGTGTTTCCAAATTTCTGTGGGAACCCTGCATTAGAAATCACAACAACATCACAGCACAAAACTATTGATTATTACTGGAACAATAACAAAAATGGACACAACTACATCTTATACAGACACATGTATTGAATTCTCTTTTGTCATCAATTTCACAGAACTAATCATTAGCATTGTTACAGTTTACAAAGAAAGGTTTCATGCTGCAACAAGTAGACGTAGTTGTCCTGAAAAGGACCTATTCACTCTCGACGTTTTGGTGAGCATGTTTCCACTATCTTCATGAGAGTGAGACAGTGAAAACATGCTTACCAAAACATTGAGTCAGTGGGTTCTTTTCAAGACCACTCATAACCTCAAGAAAGAATAGTTAGTCAATGTGAATCCTCCTACTAATGATCATGAGACAGTTAAACTTTTGCACAATATTCTGTGTAGTGTCCTACTAATGATCATGAGACAGTTAAACTTTTGCACAATATTCTGTGTAGTGTTGTACTTACATTGAAGAAGAATGATGTGTAGCCAGCAACCTGAGCAGGGCAACGGAAAGTGACTTGTTTCTTACCACCAGCCATTCTATCCTTCCATAGACTCTCATACAACAATGGCTGGTCACACATCAGATGGCTAAGAAGACAGACAAGATACAGTATTCTTAAGACTTGATTTGACAAAATTGCTTTCATATGAATTTTGAATAATTATATTATTTGTGATTTCACATTTATCAATTTAAAAAAAAAAGCTGCATCACTTCCCTCTCATTTATCCCCAAGTTGACTTCTATCCTTCAGGTTTATGATAGGTTTTAATAGCTTCTGACCACTTGAGCATTGAAAGCTACGGGGACGAACATCACTATTAGGGTTTTCTATAGCTGAAGAAGTAGAGCACCTGTCTAGTAATCAGGGGGTATTAGGTTAGAATCAAGATGGAACCCCATTTTCTTTGCTCAATTTTCCATTTTTCATTTGAATCACACATCAGTATACGTGAAATGAATGTACACTACTATAATTATGTGTTATATTAGAATAACCAATAAAAAACAAAAAACAAACAAACATTATTTCTTACTTTTAGGAGCATGTGCGTTTGTTGTTTTCCCCATTTAAAACTTAAACCTATTAAATACTGATAAGCAATGGATTTACAAATGTACATCAATCTTGATTATTGATCTGATAAAAAGATGACTAATATCATACCTGACATCCACTGGTTTAACCAGTAGTTCCTGAGTGTGAGCTGCTTGAAGAGGCACTACAAAACAATCATCAGGTTGAACTTCACCGATCTTAAAACTTTAACCTATTAAGTGTACTTGTAAGCAACCGCTTTACAGAGGTAAATAAATCTTGACTAATAATAATAATATCTATTAATTGTTACCTGTCATCCACTGGTTTAACCAGTAGTTCCTGAGTGTGAGCTGCCTGAAGAGGTACTACAAAACAATCATCAGGTTGAATTTCACCAATCTTCTCAACCAAAGTGGACTTTCTGGTGTAGATATCCACTTGTTTATCAAAATGATTGTAAAACTAGAATGAGGGTAGAAAATAAAAAAAAAAGAAATACTATTAGTATGCCTTACAATGCTTTATGTTTGAGAACTATCATCAATCAAGAGTGTGAGTGACCACAAATAAAAAGAGCTGAAATAAGCTGAAAAGCAAAACCCAAAATGCTGAAATCAGCAAAAAAGCTGAACAACCTTGGTCAACAAATCCGAAATCTCATACATTTTTCAACATTTTAAATTGTGTCCCCTTATGAATTTTAAAAACATATGGTGAAAAAGATGATGAATTTGAAAGAACAGAACATTCGATTATGCTGCAGGTTTTATTAATATCCATGGAACATTATACTGACGGTAGATGTACACATAAGTAATGCTAACCGAGCTGTGATATTTTACCTCACTGAAATGTTCTATTAACGAAAAATACTTATCATTCCTTGAGCAATATGTTGAATATAAAGAAGATATTGAATATAATCTTGCCAAATACGATGGCTCTAAATATTCATCAAACCATAGTTTCAATACTTAACACGTAAATCATATTTCCATATAAATATTAGCTGCATACCTGAAGTGGTGACCTGACAATGACCTTTCTCATGTCAAGGGTCGCATTGATCTCTAGAATGATAGAATAGATAGTCTCTGAATTCTTCTTGGTTGGTTGGAGGTTGTAGAGGACGTTACCTGCCTGTACTATGGGAAGACGATGGAGCTCCTCATATCCCTCCACCTACAATAACAAAATAAAACTTAAATTGAATACTTTCAGAGTATCTTTATCCCATACAGGAAATTCACGGTATGAAAAGGCAATTATTAAGAGCTTCTGAGAAAATGGTAGCTGACCAATTCAGCATGGTCGGTTCAATGTCACTGGTTCATTCTGATGTTGTGTAATCACTAATCATCTAAATGCAGAGTGGGTGTGTGTAGGGATGTGTTGGGGGTGCGGCTCCTTGGGTTTTGTCTAGTTGCGGAGCATACCTTGCGGTCCTTTCATTTCTGCAGTTGTCCGTGATCACGATGGTACTGGACACCTACTCCGTCACCGACCAGCTTGCCCTCACTGCGCAGCTTCTTATACTATTCCTTCTTCCACCTGGTGAGGCCAAACTTGTTGGACAAGAAGACCCTCTGATTTCTAGGGAACTTAAACTTTGCTCTCCTGAAAGCTTTAACAGCTGATGCCTTGTTGCTTTCCTTGGTCCTCACAGACATGATGGTCTGACCGATGTGAAAGCGGGCTACCATTCTTAAATCCTTAAATGCAATGTCTATGCACTCACCTGTATAGATAGCTCCATAGCAGAGGGTGAGATGGGCGACTTGTTGACTAGCGCCACCTTCTTGCTTGCTCGGACCTTCTCCGATACATCCAAATCAATGCTCTCTGTGTGTTTGATGGAAACCACTTCTCCAGATTGGGGTCTCTGTAATCAAATAATCGATCGATATACTTTAGATCACTCATCATCTCGAATAACAAAACCGTCATCACCACCAAAGATCATCTCATGAACAGAATATTTTTGTAAATAACTTTGAAAGAATAAAATGAACATTTGAACCAATACAGACCAATACATTTCGGGTGCTGTTTTTTTATGGTTATTTCTAACTCAGAGCTTCAAGTGCACAACACAAGAAAATGTTCGGGCAAATATAGCAACGCGCACCTGGCTCATCGCATAGCCAATTGGAAGCGCCCAGATATAGCCGCCATAAGTTACAGTGCTCTGAAGTCGGATTGGTGTATAGAAGACTAAATGGACCCCCAAATCACATAAATCATTCTCTGAAATGCCTGAAAGACTATCATCCATAGTTCCTTAAATAAGAGATAGAAAGTATATTGCTTACCTCATAGTATGAACCAGGTTTAACTTTAATGGCTAGTCCAGTTTGGTTGATCACAGTACATGCTGGGATGATATCTGTGTCCTTCAGGGATGTAGTTGGCTCTGACATGGCTTGTCCAAACACCTAAGAGTTAAAAAAAAGAAAGAAAAGTACAATAACAGACAGATACTATGAAATTGTCTTTCAAAATGCCTAGGTGTAAAATAATGGTAACAAATATCTGATATATGCATTCCTTAATATACTGTAACTCTTGCCTAATGTATAATTCACATCAGTAAATATCATTCAACCCATAAATTTGAACCCCCGCCAAAAACAAACAAAAAAGAACAGTAAAAGTTATTTCTCTGTCTATAAACCACAGCCCAATTTTCTTGCTAGTGGTGACTAGGTTTACATTCCTGGAATTACAGTAAACATTCAAGCCACAGGTAGATACCATGTATAAGTATATTGTTAATCTACCAATGTGCATCTTGGGAGTACATATTACATATTGATGTTACCTGTCCTAGTTTGCCAAAGAGTGCCAGTGATGTCTTAGTGACTGTGAGCTGTAGTGTCTCAGTAGCAGACACAGTAACCGTCATGGCTGGAGGGGCAAGGTTTACACTCTCACTTTCCTCGTCTTCTGACGAGACCGTAGTTGAGCCAACATCAAGAAGGTCATCATTCTTCTCCACCTGTAACAAAAACATATTATTTAGGCATAACATACAAGTATATATCAAAAAGATATAACATAAACATATGACTTACATAGTATTAATATATCTCGTAAATACTTTTGCAAGGTAAGATTGAAAAAATCAATTTGACCGTAAATACAATTAATGATAGCACCAAATACCAATGACTTGACTGTGGTACTGAGGTAAGGAATGGACATATTCATTTTATCAAAGACCCATGTTTAATTTTTGCAACAGGATATTTTAAAAATCTTGGCAGTATTCATAAGCTTAGTAAGTAGGGAGCTATGCATCCATTTAATGATGATTGTCTTCAACATTAAAAGCTCAATTTCTCTCTTAACATTTTCGATAAAAGCACAACAAATTTAGGAACTTGACTGCTGATGAAAAGTGTGCCATGGTTTAATGTTTCAATAATCATCGTCTGTTGAATGATACTGAGAGCTAAAAAGGCATAACTCAGAAACCATACATGATTTTGCTTCCTTCTGGCTCTAAACACCTCATCATATGATAGAATAAGATATACTTACACAGACAGATAGATTCCATGGGATGTACTTCTCATTAGGCTGTTCAATGGATTCAATCAATGGCTCCCATGCTGCTACCTTTTCATTGTATGTTGATATTTCTACCTTCATGTGACTTTCAACATACAGCTGAAAAAAATGCAAGAAAATCCTTCATTATATCAGGATTTTGAAACGGACTAGCATTTTCATTGTATATTTATTATTTCTACTTTCATGTGACTATCAATCTACAGCTACAAACAAATCACATCTTAAAGGGAATGTGTAACTTTGTGGAGGCTCGCTAAAGTTTGAGCTACGGGGCCCTGCCCTACATGCTGTCAATGCATGTGATGACATGTCGGGATGAAACCCTAAAAATTTCATTTCCATAGCTTAAATACATGTAAAAAAGTTTTTTTTAAAGTGCATGTGACTGGAAATATCAGAATATTTTTTGTCCATAGACTTACAGTGCTATGTTTAGAGACGTGTGTTACGCATATGAAATGGTGATGTTTATTCATCAATATATTGACAATTAAATGACAGATTGGCTTGAAAATTTCAGACTGTTCCTGTTTGATCTAAAGGTTTGCAATTATGATTAAAACATTAGCTGGAAGAGTAATTTTCTTTTAAGATCCTCAATGAAGTTAAACAATCACTTTAAAGTCTTCAATACAACCATGTTCATAAAATAACTGTGAAAATATAGTAAAGCAAAACGAACATAAATTTACCCCTAATGAAACTGGGGGCTCTTGAATATGATGGTTACCCTACTCCATTCAGATTTAATGATAATGGGCTACTTGACTTTAAGTGAGGACAGTATAAATACTATTTCACTATACATTTCTAATACACTGGAAACTTGATATAATTATAGAGAGTTCTAAAAAAACAAAACAAATTGTTAGGTCCCAAGAACCTCATTATAAAGAGTTTCCACTTCATTTCCAATGTACTCACCCTTGAAGACCAGTCCTTGACTACAGCATGCATGCTAGTTTCTAAGATGAGAACCTCATTATAAAGAGTTTCCACTCATTGTTATGTACTCACCCTTGATGACCAGTCCTTGACTACAGCATGCATGCTGGCTTCTAAGATGAGCATGGGAACAAATCGTCTTCCACTAGCAGCCTCAATCTTTACTACAATGGTCTTGATATTAGCAACCAGTTCCTCTACCTGACGAGGTGGGGGTAGTACCTCGGGCACGATCTGGCTGAAGTCATCTACATCACAACCTAAGGAATAGAAAGAGAATCATTAATGTTCTCTATAACGATGACCAAAAAAGAATAAATATATTGATAGGCTTATGCACTGCATTCACACGAGGTAGCTGCTACATCACCACAACTTTGTAATTAAGAGTTATGTCATTTCATGTTTGTTCTCACGTTGGTTTTAAAATGGTCTTGTTGATGTCACTGATCATGAGAAGACAGTAATAAGATATTGAAATAGAAGTTCAATCAACATTACAGATTTAATGATAATTTCATTCATTGCAAATACAAAGATCCCCTCATTACACATGGATAAAACCATGTTGCATATTGATTAGTATACTAAAGACGTAACAACACACAACATTTAACCTGTTGGAGACGAGCTGATTTGGCTACAACACACATTTCCCATAGATCTCAGCCCGAATATATTCGGGCTCAGTCCCCAACGGGTTAAGGAAGGGATAGACTTTGATACCTGATTTTAATCATGAGCAATAATATTTTTCCAGCTGCCGGGCTACCTCCAAAATGTCCTTTAGGAAAACACTAAACTACATTTGCCACACTAGACACAGGTGAGGAAATGGGTACCTATATGTAGCAGGAATTAATGCTAGACTGCCATATTAAGGTTATTTGCTAAAGCCAGATACCCATAACACAAAGGTTTGCAATAAATCGCAAAATGACAATGGTCAATCAAGGTCAATGTTTCATTGCCTATTTGTTCAAAATACTGAGCAGTAACCAATTAGAATCGTTCTTTCAAATTTGCTATTGATCCCAAACCTTTGTGTTAAAGGGCGTAGGAGTGACAAATCTGACAGCCATAGTGCAGTACAAATTGGCCATTATTATTTATATTTATATACTACTAGTGTAAGATGAAAAGCAGAACTCTATAACAATAACGCAATGCTTACTCTCATCATGTTCAAGGAACCAGAAATCAGTTGTTTTGAGAGCTTTCACATCCCATACATCTGACATGTCTCCAGCAGCCTTCTTCTTCTTCTCCTCCTCTCCTTCAGTCTACAAACATAAAAATGACAAGATCAAATCCTTTTTAGTCTAAATATAGACTGTAGATAATGATGAACGTTCACTGGTTGGCTTAGTAATAATTTACCTCTGTTATCAATTGGAAGCACACAGATCACCATAGACCACTTATACATTTTTTAGATATTGAATAAATCATCATTCTTTACTCTGATAGCCTTTTACAATAGTAAAAATCATACAAAATCATACATGACTCTAGTGGACTTAAACTGTGGTTATACTGAAGGAGCTAGAGTCTGAGATACAGCAGATAGAATTGTGACTGTTTCTGGTGAGATATTGAGAACCAACTCAGTGAGTTCAGATCATAGTATTCACTTACCTTTGAAGGAGTAAGATGCTGAGCTACAGCAGAGAGTATCTTGACGGTTTCTGGTGAGATATTGAGAACCAACTCTGGGAGTTTAAACTATAGTATTCACTTACCTTTGAAGGAGCTAGAGTCTGAGCTACAGTAGAGAGTATCTTGACTGTTTCAGGTGAGATATTGAGAACCAACTCCGGGAGTTTAGACCATAGTATTCACTTACCTTTGAAGGAGCTAAAGTCTGAGCTACAGCAGAGAGTATCTTGACTCTTTCTGGTGAGATATTGAGAACCAACTCCGGGAGTTTAGACCATAGTATTCACTTACCTTTGAAGGAGTTAGATGCTGACCTCCAGCAGATAGAATCTTGACTGTTTCTGGTGAGATATTGAGGACCAGCTCAGGGAGTTCAGATCATAGAATTCACTTACCTTTGAAGGAGTTAGATGCTGAGCTACAGCAGATAGAATCTTGACTGTTTCTGGTGAGATATTGAGGACCAGCTCAGGGAGTTCTACAGAGATCCTCTGCCCCTGTCCTTCAGGTGAACTCAGCAGGAAGTCAATGTGACAAGGCACAAGAACCTGTAAGACAAACATCAATCACATTGGTGGTAGAGTTATTGCAGGTTAAGGTCATCAAACAAACTAAAAAATGAACATCAAAAAAACTATCATATAAATACTTCATAAACTCTCTTATAGATGAATGCCTACAAATATTAATTTTTGCCAACAAATAAAAAAATATATAAAAAAAAAAAAATAATAATAAATTGCAACTGATTTTCAGAAAACCCTGTTGTACATACCACAATCTTAAATCAACAAAGAACAAACATAACACTGAGGGACACATAGGGAGGGACATTCATTGAGTGTGAGATTGACAAACTGTTTCCCTAAATATTTGCTGATGGGACATCCAGTCACTAACACTATCATTCAAGAGCTGACATCATTTGGTCAGTACCCTCTTCTTAAACATTGTAGTAGTTCCTACTTGAATTATGGTGATTAAAACTAACCAAACATCCGTTCGAAGTGTTAATGTATTAGATGATTTACCTTGCTGGTTCTTCCTTTGCGTTGTTCTTCTCTAAATGGGCAAGCATCAATCCTAAGTACAGGGAGTCCTCCAGTCATCTTCATCGTGCCCTCGGATTGGATTAGATTCACTTCACCTGACGTCTATGAGGAAAGTGTAATCAGCTTAGTAGGGGATGATATCAGCTCTACTACATATACAAACCCGGTTCACAGTTTCATTATCTTATACACAGCCAGCTGAAATTAGTACATATCCCGACTAGCAGTATCAAATCATTACTTCAAGAGTAATCCATAGAACAGACAGGTTATGTACTTGCATATTCTACACTGCAGTTGTGATACCCGATTAACATCATATTTGTGAACAAAACCAGAATTCCTAAGAAGCAAGCCACCAAAATAATATGTTAACGTAAGATTTTACAAAGATTCAGACTGTACCAATATCACATTGCACTAAAATGTATTTCAGTTAAGCTTGTCTAAAAGCACTTGTCTGCATTTCTGTAAAACATTACTACATTAGCCTTCATGAATGCACTATCCTGTAACAGATCAATTACCTGAAGGACAACTACCCCCATGTACATAAGGGCTGCAGAAGTAAATTGTCCTTAAATCAAATTTTGACTGTATCAATAAACCCTTCTACATACCTGCAGAATGAGTGCATTGGTGTCCATGGAGCTAGAATCAGCAACCAGGATGATCTCAGGATTCTGCAACACAGCCTTGATCTGCATGTCATTCTTAGGGGCTTCCTCAGCGGGAGGTGATGATGCTTGACTAGTGCTGGAAGGCTTAGAGGATATACTGGTGCTTGACTTGGAACCTTGGGCTGAGGGATCAGCCTGGAGAGCTTTGGTGAAGATCTCAGCACAAGTCATTAAGAACTCTGTACAGATGCAAGCACGCAGGTTGCGTAGGATGGCATCCACTGTGATTACAGGACATGAGTTGTGAAATTAAATCAGCAATTTGCTTCCTAAGTTAAAAACAATATTCTCTCCTATCTGATAAGCTTTGATCATTTTTTTATGACGGTATCAATGTAGGAAAAAAGAGGATGAACATTGTGGAATATCACTGACGAACAACCAGTTGTACACAAAAAAATCCTGATTGCAAGTCACATTTGATTTCTAAAAGGTAGAAAGTGCTTTAATCTGTTTGGTAGAGAGTATATGTTGACATAAACATCAAAATACTGGAAGGTTTCTATTTGTTTTTATTACCAAGACATCACTAAATATTCTAAATATAACTCCATACACAGCATTATAATAACAATAAACACAGTATAAAGAGCTAAAATATAATGACAATAGTATGAAATCCTGAACTTACAGTGGATGGCTTTCTTATCAGACATCTTGAAGTCTACATCGACAATGTTCTCCTTTGTCTCTCCATATCGGTATATCATCCTGGAATCACGCAAGGCAGAATGTGAATGGAAATGCATTGAACAAATAAGGCAAGGTGTTTGAATCAAGAATCTTTAGGTTTAGAGTCACTATTCATATCAAATTTAATTCATTTCTGTATTATTCAACCCTAATTTTCAATATCAACACATACAAATAAGTTGTACAACAGATCCAAATAGAACTTCTATACAGATCAAGAAAGACACAGACTATTGCTTGGTACATGTAGTTCCACTAAACAATGTTCACAATTTTCATCTGACTAATGCCAAAGGGCGAGCTCCCATTAAATATCATGCAGCAAAATAATTACATCAGTTTATGATGAAACTTTAGTAACTATATATTACTAATCACATCCATTGCTGCCTTTTGAGTCATAAACATTTATTCTAACAAATATGTTATCTGACTTTATTTACACTCACCTGGTGATGGCATTAGTATTGTTTGACCTGACATCGTTGAGAAGAATATCTCCAAGCTTAGCTATAGCTTCCACAGCCTGGTTTGACATAACAGTGGCTCCTACAATCAGCTTACATACAGCAAAGTGACCTAGTGTGTTAGCTGCTTGCCTTTCTTGACGTCCATCCAGTACAGTCTGTATCAAGGAATAGAACACAAGAAAATTATAATTTTTTTAACCATGATGATTATTCTAGTTATGAAATAACAAGTCAACTCAAATAACTCAAGACTGTATAATCATGTAATAGATAAGCATAATGAGGGAGGTGGTGGTCAAAAGCACATTCAAAATAAGTGCTATGTATATCTAAGACTGGAAGTGTTATGCACACACTGATATTTATTGTCTTGAATATTGGGTGAAAGTTTCATTGAATTTTCAAAAAATAATGTCTTTCAATAATAAAACTCAAGTAAGCTTTTAAGATGCTCCCTTTTGTCAGGGCCTCCTCACATTCTAACAATGATTATCAACAATGAATTCAATCATATCCTCAAATTTAACAAGGGATGGCAAAAGAAATTCCATTTTTGTATGGAAAAAAAAACCCAAACAAGCCCAATTATTATCTAATCAAGCAAAATTAGTAAAATTAGCACTAATTTTATTATTTACGAGATAATCACATGACCCTCTCTTACCTTGCTTTTGTTCCCGAGAACAATG
>CALNVZ010002100.1:3574160-3592483 GCA_940671915.1 Paracentrotus lividus
ACTCTCATTTGCAGACCCCTGGCCCATACCCAACAGACTTCAACATCAGTGATTGGAAGCAGCAATTTCCCTGGAAAAAAAAAGAAGCAAACTGTGGATTAGGTTTCAATTACACATGAATTTTAAATTGACTATATTTAGAGTCGATAGCTATTGCAAAAAATAGAAAAAACTTAATAAAAACAGATGTTTTTACACCAATTTGTTAAGAGACCAAAAAGAAATTTATGGTTGACTTATATTATAAGTGTTTTTTTTTCGCGGTGAATTTATTTTCGCAAGTCGGCCGTTGCGAAAATCAGTACAAGGCTATTTATAGTAATGAATTCATCACCAAATATAGCGAATTTGCTCCCCAATTAGTCAAAAATCGCTAAAATAACTGGACACCTAATTTATTGGCTTACATGTATATTGTAGATACCCCTAAATCTGTGGTTAATATATGACTTCTTGATGAATGGACAAAGGCCCTACCCCCCCCCCCCTACCTCCATCATTGGATGAGGGTCATCATGAATAAATGACTGAACCTTTTTGCTCAGCTGGCATGACAAAAAAAAGGGGGGGACTGTAGCCTAGGGCTAGGGTACAGACTCCCCTGTACAAAACTTGAATTTCAAATTTTTGTCCCCCTCCTCCAGCCTCTCATGAATCCTGATCAGCCATTAAAACACCAATCAATTAATCTAGTCAAACAATGTCAAGCATGTCTTTGTTATTGATTTTATTAGATTAAATCTAACGTAAGAGCCACAAAAAAAAAAAAAAAAAAAAAATTAAATGTGTGAACTCATGAAAAATAAGACACTTTACAGTTGCAGAGTAATTTGAAATAAGTGGGATACAACTGTACCTTATCCTAAAACAGAAATCATTAAAAGTATGCATGGCGATGTTTGATTGGTACTTTAAATTTGATCAACAGATACTTCAAATGCTTTCACCGATACATGTTGCCAGGAAATTCCACCATAAATACACCAATGTCTGCTAAGCTCTGGGGACAAGACATGTTGTTTAGGGGGGTTAATCATGAAGTCTGCAGACAACGATAAAACACAAACAAATCGATCTGCCAAATAATGGTCCAAAAACAACTTCAACATATAAATCATTACTTATAAAATCCTAAGTTTATGAAATTATCCATATTCAATATTTATTGCTATCAAATATCATAATATTCCCATATTGTGTAATAATGAAAAGAAAAGTACTTACTTTTGATGTCGGCGAGATTTTTTGATGGTCACAGAAGGGTGCTTGTGAAAACTCAGTGCAAATCACGCCTAGACTTGAGTACCAGTGTTTTTCAAAATCTAAATTATTCAATGGAATTGGCAGTGAAAATTAATAGGCTTGTGCAACATTGTTATTCAAAAACAAATGCGTCGATCGCAAAAATATTTAGCGATTGATTGCTAATAGCGATTGATTGCAGTGGGCCTTCGTGTTACGGATTTTAGCGATTAATCGCTATTAGCGATTGATTGAGATAATAGCGATTGATCGCTAACTTTTCTTTATGTTAGGGCCCAGGTGTTCGTTGGAACGAACTCCAGGTGGCGCTTGGGCGTATCCAAGGATAGCCGTAATAGCCCTGTGACACCAGCGTGAACGATAAGCGTTTGAGGGGGTGGAGATACTCCGGACGTGGGAAGGGGCGTCTGGTTCCGCCAATGCAGAACTGCGGCGCACGGGTCCCAAACCGTACTCGGCATCCCCGGGGCATCCTGAGCGAGACGTGAGCGCACGACTCTACCCTAAGTGAGACAGAAACCGCAATTTTCTGTGCTACACTCGGGGGTCGAGAGCCCGGGTGTTCGTTGGAACGAACTCCCGGTGGCGTTTGGGCGCTATCCAAGGGATAGCCGTATAGCCTGCGAGCCACCAGCCTGAAACGGGGGTGGAGGCATCCGGACGGGAAGCGAGCGCCATCCTGGGGGTTACCCAAGGTGGAGGTGGTCCGCAAAATGGCAGAAACTGCGGCGCACGGGTCCAAACCGTACTCGGCACCCCTCGGGCATGCTGAGCGAGACGTGGGCGCACGACTCTCATCCCTAAGTGAGACGAAACCGAAATTCTCTGTGCTACACTCGGGGGTCCGAGAGCCGGGTGTTCGTCGGAACGAACTCCGTGGCGTTGGCGTATCCAAGGGATAGCCGTATAGACCTGCGAGCCACCAGCGTGAACGGGGGTGGAGGCACTCCGACGGGAAGCGAAGCCGCCATCTTTGGGGTTACCAAGGTGAGGTGTCCGCAGACCAGAAAACTGCGCGGCACGGTCCAAACCGTACTCGGGCACCCCCGGGCATGCTCAGGTAGAGTGGGCGCACGACTCTCATCCCTAGTAGACAAGAACCGCAATTTTCTGTGCTACATCGGGGGGGCCGGGGGCAAGACGTCTGGATAGACGACCCGCCCCTTGGCCGGAGACAACCGAGACGACAAAGGTCTTAGGCACCCCGGAAATGTGGAAGCAGCGTTTTGCTATGGTGCTCTTCGAGCTACAAGACTTTTTCTTAGAGCTGGACTTAGAGGAGGTGGAGCGGGCTGGACACAAGAGTCACTGGCGTGCTCCCCCCCCCCCTTACTAGGCAGGAGAGGCGAACGACCTGGCGGTCGAGACGACTCTCCGCCGGGCATGCTACCGATCCCGGCGAAACGACTTCGAAGAGACCAATGGGCTAGCTCTGTGTCGTCTGAGTCGGTCAAAGGAGTCACTCCTGCTGTCCATGGTTAGAACGCCTCTGAAAAGAAAAGAACAAAATTATGTCTTTGAAAGCGTAAAAACCTAATTCCTTAGAAAGGCTAAGGCAAGACAAGCGAGACCGGCTATTAGGCGGCTCACGGAGAACTCCAAAAAAAAGAAAACCCCGTCTAGAACAGCTAGACGAAGAAAATTTTTTTTTTTTTTTTTTTTTTTTTTGGACGAAACGGGGACGAACCTCCGTAGAAACGACCAAAAAGGAAAGTATGCACCAGAAGAGCGACTAACAAAGAGGCGCTCGAGCACACATACACACACACACGCCAAAAAACAAGATGGCGTCGAACAAAGACCAGAAGTCCAAAGACCCGGAAGACACCCCACAAAAAGGCCATGAGGCCGCGGGAAAGTACAATAATATAACAAAAACGTATAAAATGTCAAATATGTTCAAGAAAAGGAAGAAGGAAACCCTCCTAAAGGAGAACAACCCAGAGAGAAAGGTCGGAGAAGAGCGGGACTGAGTTTCAAAAGAAACAGGCGCTCAAACCGGCCGACCAAAAACACCACGTTAAAAAGAACGGGTGGGACTGGTTGGAAACGGAAGAAAAACGTCCGGAAAAGGACGTAATTCTAGGCCAAAAGGAGGGGCGGCAGAAAAACTAAAGCACCAAATTTAACGCTAGGCGTAAAAGGAGGCTTTAGGAAGCGCAAATATTTGATAATAATAATTCAAAATCGTAAATAGGAACGATCTCACCCGAAAATTCAGGAACGGTCCGATCAGCACGACTCGAAAAATCAGAATGAAGATATATGCCTTAGTGGTCTAGCGCCACCTCGTGTCAGGCAGGCGTGAGGCAGGGTATTATGGAGGGGGTAGGGAAGTAGGAAAATGTTTGGTAGTCTATTGTTGGTTCGGTCATAGCATTGTTCTCGGGAACAAAAGCAAGGTAAGAGAGGGTCATGTGATTATTGAAGTAAATAAATAAATTTCTGACAAACTCTAGTACCATCATTTAGATAGGAATATATACTTACCAGATCATGTGTTCCTGTGTAGAGTGAAACACCAATCTTTTCCATCTCAAAATCAGCCTTGACCTGAACCCATGGTGCTTCACCTGGTTTCTCACCTTCCTCTGGCTTATCACCTGCTGCAACCTCACCTGTAATACAGACAATCACTCACTGTTAGGTAAGATCAAGACAACAGGATTGGATTTCTGAATTAACTTTCTTTAGCCCGGGTACAAATTGAGTGGCACAAACCTTGCAATTGTACTATCCCAAAAGTTGTTTAGGAGGACCTAACAGATTATATGTTGAAAGTATGTTTTGACATAACAATTGTTCAGGAGAATATGCAGTGTCTTGTATATTTTGCTTCAAGTTTCCCAGTCCTGGTATGAGAGGATATGCACTGCAAGAATCTTAAGTACTTTGTTTTCTTTCTATATTTCCTAAAGGTGATTTTGCAAGGCAATTGAAAGTAATTATAGGAGGATTTTGATCCAAATACATATATTTCCTCACAAATGTCTTAATTACCTGTAGATCCTTAAACTACAAACTGTCATATACACTTCAGCCTTGCAATCAAATAGGGTGCAAACAAGTTTGATCAATTGCAATCAGCTGTGACGTTGATCTCAGGCTGAACTGTAACATTTTCTTACATAAAGAATCATTCCTGCCTTCTAACAAAAACAAATTTACCCTCATTGAACAGCATTCTCAGTTAAACTAGCCAAGCTTCTAGCATTTGCTACTCACCTGCAGTTGTTTCGGTTTTTGTTTCATCCTTCACTTCCCCACCCTCTGCTGCAGGGGCATCCCCGGCTCCTTCAATCGCCTTGACAGCTGGCTTGCTCTCTGGTTGACCTTCCTGAAGATTCTCATTCAGAACTGACATTACTATGCCAAAATCATCTGTACCCATGGAAATCTGGGGGAAGCAAATATGTTGGTTTTGAAGGTTAATTTTTTTCAAAATATACATTTGGGGGTATTGAAATTGCTTTACTACAGCACATTAATGGAATGCACTATTCATACACTTGATAACTAAAGATAAAGAAGAATTGAACAATGTGGTAGTTTAGGTGTCACTTGAAGGTTGTACAATTATACCAACCAATTTCTTATGTGTAAGAACACTGTACATTATATTTTATCTTAAGTCAACAGTCAACATGATCGAAAGGATAACATCATATTGGTTTGTTGTGGTAGTAGAGCTCAGCATCAGAGTAACAGATTTCTGAAACAGCTATGGCTGGAGCATTGTCAGGCTAATGATAGGTTCCCAGACATGAAGATTCATTGATTGCTTACCTGAATGGCATCTAGTTTCCCTGAGACAGCTATAGCTGGGGCACCGTGATACCACGCTGCTGATAGATTTCTTGCCAGGTTGATGTGAAGATTCATTGGATGCAGAATAAGAACATCAGATTTCACCACTTCTTTCTGAATGATAGCTCTGTAACAAAGATCATGATTATCTCTGGATCAAATAACAGCCTTTATTGAATGATACTTAGATCCTGGTAACAAATACGGCACCTCTTAAGAGTTTGCTTGGTAGATTATTAGATTATTTATTATCCATTATAAGTCCTATTTATTATCCTAGCTTTTAAAGTCTTAGCTGGTATTTTCTTACCTTACAGAAATTTAGGAAAACTCAAAAATATTTACAACATCAAAGTCAAGTCAAAGACATATTTGGCATTATCAGAAATTATGAATGGAGTTGTCACATATGTTTCATCAAAATGATTAACAAAGGGGAGACAAAATAGCATGCCATTGCCATCTTGGGGGAAACTGCAGTCTAAAGAATCCTGTGAAGGTTGTTGGGCTTACCGAGACAGCTGCATGGACTCCAAGGCAACATGCATGGAATCTATCACAGCTGGATTCGCTAGCTTCTCAGTCTCCGGAATTATCCTGAAGGAATTCTTCACAATCAACTGACCGAGGTCAGCCACCAGTCCAAAGGGGACAATGCATAGCATGTCATCGACTATGTTTGGGGGAAATCAAAATCTATATGATCATGTAACAATTTTCCACTTACCGAGACAGCTGCATGGACTCCAAGGCAACATGCATGGAATCTATCACAGCTGGATTCGCTAGCTTCTCAGTCTCTGGCACCATCCTGAAGGAATTCTTTACAATCAACTGACCCAGATCAGCCACCAATCCTGTCTCTGAGGTGGAGTTACTGGGGATGACAATGACAGGGGCTTTGACAACAATATCCATAGCAATACGTGTGGCTTTTGCATTGATGTCCTCTGCAGCTTGTTGGGCTGCTGTCGCTGCGTTTGCACCGGCTTCTGCTGCAAGGGCCTTGGCACGGTTGAAGTGATCAACAAATCCCTGAAATTGAAAGTTGGTTTACAGCGAGAGAAAATAAGTTTATTAAAGTTAAAGTTTATATTTTACTGAGAACTCCTCTAAATGCAGCCCTTGATTATAGATTGTACTATTACCAAAAGAACCTCAAGAATTCCTTGATCTGAATATGACCTTACATAAATTGTTAAAAAAGAGAAAAAATCTACACAGACAAATCCACACCAGGTATGTATGCATTAAATTGTTTGGCAAATTTCCTTGACATTTCGACCCTCTTTCATTTTCATTTTCTTATGAGTGCATAGAAATGCCTCAGAAGTGATACACGCTATAAAAGGACCGTAATGTTATCATTTTTATTCTTACTGCAGTATTCTAAAACAAGAACTATAATATAAGAGATATTAAATGAGACTCACCAGTAGGTTGTTGACAAATTTATTGAGGAAGACTGCTCTGATACATCCAACCTTCAATCCTACACTCATATCAACAGCCTCCATGTCTGAATACAGGTCACCAACAGTAGCATGATTGTAGAGCGTTAGAGCCATCTTGAACACCTCCTTATCTAAGGTTGATAGAATCTGGAAAACAGAATGTAATGTAATGTAAACTCTATGGCACATATTGTCTGAAGATATTCAAAAGGGTGTTTTTGTTAGCTCACATATTTTAATACAGTTATAGCTCCTTTGATTGTCATAAGATGGTTACATAATGTTTATGTTTGACATCAGGGCCCCACTTTATAAAGAGTTACTATCATAGTAACTTTACCACTAACAGTAACTGCCATGGTAATGTTGCTAAACAGCAAATAAAAATGCAGCAATTTCTCAAAGTTACAATTAATGGCAAAGTTACTATAAAAGTAACTCTTTACTGTCGATAATCAAAGGTTGTATTAGATAGTTTATTCATAAGTCAAGTTAGTATATTAGACCATACTACATTACATACATACTATCAACATTATACTTACACACTGAATGAATTATCATGCACTCACCCTTGGATGAAGAGCATTAGGTGTTGGGTCAGTAACAGTGATATCCTGTAGACAAGCATTTACACAAGTCTTGTGTTTCTGAACAGTCACATTAGCATCCAAACCTGTATATTGAGAAAATTAGTTGTACATTTTAGAAATGGGTATCCCTGGTTAAGCTAACTTCAAGATAAGGGCATCTTTACTGATGGTTGTCCACCTTTGTTTATTAGATAGGGTTGTAGGATAACTACCCCCGAGACAATTACCCTGAACAACTACCCCTGCCAAAAATCTACCCCTAACTCTACACCTAACCCTAACCGTATTTCTAGGGGTTAGTTGTCCTAGGGTAATTTTCCAGGTGTAGTTGTCCTGATACAATTATATAATATCTACAAGAACAAGTTGAAAATTTCATATAGGTAGATCTTAGGAATGCAGAAGCCCCCAAGAACTGAGTCACAACAACAAACTGATAATCAGAAGTCCAGATAAAGAGGATATTTGTTTGGCATATTATCCATCTGATTGGCATGACTGGGGTATAAGAAGAAATAAGAGGTGACTTACCTTTCACAGCTACCTCAGTCAGACTAGCATCTTGGGTGCATACTACCAGACCAATGGTATCAAGAGTAGCTACAACTTTGACATCAATGACATCAGTGGGTTTCACCCCCTTGGTTCGTATGCCTAGAGGATGAGAAACAATAGTACGTTTTTATAATTTTTTAACCAGAAATAATACAGCAAAATGATTCTGACCAGGCTATATATGTACTTTGTTCTTTTCATATGCCTCTACGAATTTTAAAGGATAAATGCCTTGTCAAAAAGTGTTTTTCGCTGAGATTATGTATGATCTGTATATTTTTATGTGATATTTCAATTCTTTCCAGATGTCTCAACTCTTCGGTATTAACACTCTACAATTGCTATTCAACACTATTCAATACTCAAATCAATACTCTTATTTGTCTCATTGTTTGCCTGTTCAAACATTATCTGAAACGCATAGTGTTCACAGTCATCCAATCAATTCCTAAAATCATGCTTTGAATTCCCATATCATATCAAATTGCATCCATTCATGAATGTGTGAATGTAAACAAACAATAAATCAGTAGTCATTATAAAAAGCATCTTTTCTGCATTTCGAGTTTGATCTTACGTTCAGGTTTCTTAACATCTTCAATATTATATCCTTCATCCTCCATCTCCGTGACTGTTGCTGTCTTGTCCTGGTCTAGACTAGCAACCAGGTTATCATTTATCTTTCCTACTTACTAGTATAAACCTACGTTTAGGTTTCTAAACTAGCCATTAGGTTATCATGTAATATTTTTTACCTCCTAGTATAAACTTACGTTCAGGTTTCTTATCATCCTCACTGCTATACCCTTCATCCTCCACCTCTGTACTTGCTTCTGCAGTCTTGCCCTGGTCTAGACTAGCCACTAGGCTATCAGCAAAGTCTGTGATATCCAGGATAGCTTCACAATGAGCTACAACCTCCAGGGTGGTGAAACGGGCTGTAATCACCTGCTCTGTGGAATTGTAGGTGCTGCCAAACTCAGGGTTGTTCTTGTCAATCTGTAATATGTAGAATACATGTCAATCAAATTCAGACCATTGTGAAACATAATATTTGATACATGAATGATGACTAAATTTGTATTTTGTTTTGTTTTGTTCTTTTGCATGCATGTGATGTCATCAATGCCAGATAAGCCATTGGATTGCTTATAAATAAATAAATCATAAACAATCTCTATTAGTCAACCTATAAACTGAAGTTGGAAAATGGAAGGGGTATACTGTACTTCTAATTGTCCACATCTTAGGGGACATAATTTTAGAGCCTATATTCACAGAGGTTGTGTTGCACACTGAAATAAGAAAAAAGTAAAAATGTACAGAACCAAATTTATCTGAAACCTACCTTGTGATATTTGACAGACAGGAGTCTTTCAGCTTTTTCATCATAGGCTGGTGTTCTTACCAGGTACAATTTATCAGATCCAGGAGCTGTAAAACAAGAAAATATACAAAATTCTTTGAAATATCAAGTCATAGAATTAAAGGCAAAAGTACAATTTTCATGGCAAGCATGTGTTGAAAATCTAACGCTATCATCACGGCAGTTCTTGGGGGGTCACAACATTAATCCATAAAACTATCATCCAATGTTAAACAGGTTAAACCCTTCCAGGTCTGCAAGGGTACATGGTTCTATTAGGTTGAGGCATACAAGCAGGTGTTCCATAGTCTGCTCTCCCCCTGACATTTAAAGTTTACTATCATTTTACCTTGGAACTTATGATGCTGAGCTGCTATACTCCCCAGTGAGATCTCAGCCTGCATATCCAATGGTCTGACTTGAACCTTAGCTCCTAGAGAATGGATGGCTACCCCTAGAACAGGGCTCTCAGTTCCATCTTCACCTAGCTGACCTAGGTTCAAAGCAACCTGTAACAATATTGAAGATTTATTAGAGTGGTCTCTGGAATTAATGGATGGAATAATGCATCTACTACACCACAATTCAGTAGAACACAAATGCTTGTCTTAAAATTCAATATCATACATATGTCTGACTCTAAATTATTGGTATTTCATTTTAAAATAGAAGGCATCCACACATGAAATGTACTTGAATTACCTACAAATTATTTAAATAGGCCATCTATAGAAAGCAAACACATATCCAGTATTCTATACAACAATCAAAAATAAAATGAACTGTTATTGTATATAACTTTAACATTCACTCACTTCAGAATTTGATTACCATAAACAAGTACATAATAAGAATGATAATAATACGGAAGATATCTTATTTAAAGAAAGTTTATTTTGGAATTTACTATAAAAAAAAATTTCCTATTTTTCTTATTGACGGACCTTCTTAAGTTCAAACTGAAGCTCTACATCTGATCTCAAGTAGACACTAGTGCTCTCTTGTCGCTGTAAAGCTTGTTTCTTCTTGGACAAGGTAGGACTTGACCCCTCATCTGCTGAAAGGAAGTCATCATCACTATCATCTCCAGCTACAGCAATCAGCTTGCTATCTGATACACCTCCTACAGCATAGGTCTCACTCTGTTCAAGGCAAACAATCAATAATAGTAATTATGTTATACATACTTGTATACAACTCACTCTGTTCAAATCAAATATCCACAGTAATAATGAGTTTTTTTAAGCTCAACGTATCTTGAGATTTTAGTGAGGTTCCCACTATATTAAAAGGAAAAAAAATTCCTGACTTTTCCCTAATGGATTTTCAAAATTCCAAGATAACTATTTCAATATTTTGATATGTCAAAACAATAGACAACTTTGTATCAAATACCCCGACTTTTCCAGATTTGAGTCATTTCTTTTCAAATGCCATGACTTTTTGCAGAAAAAAAAAGAGAAACTCATTTTCTAGGTTTTCCATTATCTCTCACATTTATATGAAATAGTTCCATTGAATAGAAAAGCATACTCTGGGCTAAAAGAGCAGTGACACTTCCCATCATACAACATGATATTGAGCCGCAAGAATAGAATTACTAACTCTTCTTCAAGATGCATACCGTATATTGCTACAAAAACATGATTCAGATTTACAACCTCTCAATAGATTTCTTTCACGTTATAGTTCCTACTTTTCATTTTAGAATGATATAGGATTATATTGTCATTGCATCAGATGGCAGTTACACAACTTTATTGCTTTCTGTTAAAAAAAATTAATGACTGTTAAAAATAATTAATCAAATGAGATGAAAAACTGAAAAACTTGAAACTAGTAGTATGAAACACAGTAGCATAAAATACATATATGTAAAAATGACAACAATATAACTTAAATATACAAATTATGAATGCTAGCACATTTCATTAAAAATGGAGAAGTACATAACAAACACAACCTCATACAAACCACAGAGACAAGTGACAGCAAAAGAGCAAAATGGGATGGGAACATGCTAAATTTCACTGGAAAAGAAAATCTGATAATAAACTTTGGAAATGGCATATCATTTATCATGCATTTCATGTACAAGCTTTCCAAAATGACTGCTCTCCACAACAAAAAAAAAGCATTTCTTGACTATCATTCCTGATTTTGAAGTAACGGTACATACATGCACATGTATCATTAAAAAAATTTTTTTTTAATTGTATACTAAATAAATAATAATTGATGAAGTGTGATCAACAAACCATTTAACAAAATGCAGGAATTCACAAACCTGTACATGTGACAAAAAGCTTTCTTCAACGAATTTGCGATTCATTTTTGAGTATTAGGATATCAACAAAACACAAAATAAGTGAAAACAATGGGAAACAAAATCATGATTTAACAGAACACTGATGAATAACAATGTTAGGAATTTTTATGGACAGACTTCTTGAAACAAAAGCCAATAATTTAGACATGCAGATGTTTTAATCACAATTTGAATCAAAACAAAACAAAGTGAGTTAGGGATTATATTTGAGTTGGGTGACTATCTCTTTCTGATCATCTTGCCTCTGCCCATTCATTCGCTGTCTCATAACCATCGGTTTCCTCGTAAAGTGTAATCACCGACATCACACTTACGGACGCTGTCTGCTGCTGGCTGACTGCTACCAATGTACTACCCTGTAAGATACCATGTTACCAAGAGATTCAGGAAAGCAGCCACGAAACCAAGAATTGAAGAAAACAAAAACATATTCCTTATTGAAACACTGAAGAGAAAATTAAGGCCAATTTGTCCTAATTTTGTGCCTGACTTGGAGTTTCAAACCAAATAAGTTCAATGCTATATAAAGTAAGTTCATGAGTTTGAGGTAGCAAATCGTTTCCCTGAACATCAATTTCATGTCTGTAATTTCAAAAGGTAAAAAGAGTGAATGAGTATACTTCAAAGAGGCAGTATAGAAGATTACCCATAACCTCAAAAACAGTTTTACCAAATCAAATTTCCTAACAACTAGTTTCCCCGTAAATTCTCTCATGCTAGCAACCGGCCAAGAAACATTATATATTTAAACTGTACAAATAGCATCCCTTGAACTAAGATACATTATAATCATGCTCCATATAGTTCCCAAATTCTAGAAAAAATAATGAAGAAGAAACTTCATTCGTCCATTAAAAAAAATATTGTAGGTTAAAAACACGAAGTAAATTATGAAGGAATGTATGTAAATCTATAATACAATGTACATTACAAGACAAAATGATTTCAAAGCAATATATGCAAGACAAGGAACATCAATACTGGATCATGCAGGTGATTTGATACTAATAATCATTATTTTATTTATTCTTTTAATTTTTTTTTCTGTAACAAGCACATAATGAAACTGATGAAAAGCAAGCATGATAGCTCACAAACATTAAATTAGTGTTTTTCCAAGAACACAATTTTTTTTAACACTTGAGAAAATTAATTTCATCAACAAAATAAAAACAAGACACTACACTGTTCATCAGCATCTAACATATACATACAAGTTAACTATATCAATTATTTTACCTTGGTTTCTTTTGGGCCAGGTTGTGCTTCTGGTTCGTCACTTTCAGGGAGAGGAATGCTGGTTGCCAGAGCCAGAATCTGTTTGAGCTTGTGATCAGATAGGGTGATGGACACATCTGGCAGTTCACCATTCACCTTCATCCTGAAGAAAATAGCATGAAGATGTGAGTGTACTATGCAACTACCAATAGCTTTCCACATCAGCACATACATGTATACAGCTGCATAATTTTGTACTTTTTACCAATGCTAAACATGGTAATGTTATTATAAAACTTAAAGGTCAGAGAGAAAAAAAAAAGATTACAGAGAAAATCAAGGAAAACACAAACAAATGTTGATCATAGAAATATGTTTAAGGATATTGCAGAGTTTTCTTTTACTTATAATTTTACAAATTAATAACTAGAAACTGTCTGTATTAACAATAAGAAATTAAATACTGAAACATTTCTGCATATCTATAGCCTTAACTGGCAACTCGAAAGCACTACAAATCACATTATCGAGGCATAATGTACCTACAAGCTATCAAAGAATAGAAAGGATTCACATTGGTCCTTTAGGATGCTTACATAATAAACTTGTTTTCCCCTTAACTTACTTGGGTAGTCTCACATCCTCTACCATACACTTCTGTAGTGAGATATGTAGATCCATTGGTTGAAGGAGATGCAAGGGTGATCCGTTCTGCTTACGTATTGCCTGCCAATCTTCACCTAAAATAAAATCAATTGACATCAACTTAACCCTAGGTTAAGTGTAGTTTAACTCTAGTCTAACTTTTAATTTAATCCCAGGTTAAAAATTTTGTATTCCAATAGTGAAGTTTGGCAGCTAAAAATCACTATCAAAATACAAAATTTTAAACTGGGGTTAAATTAAAAGTTAGACTAGAGTTAAACTACACTTAACCTAGGGTTAAGTTAAACCAGGATATCAGAATACGGGCCAATGTGTATCACTTTCAAGTCTATATTTTTAACGAAATACAATCAATTACTTTGAAATGTATATTACCAAATAACAAGAACAAAAGAATGTACAGAAATATAGAAAAGAATACTATAAAAAAAAAGTAAATGAAAATCATTGGTTTCCATGATGTAAGTATATACAATAAAAAGAATGAATTTAAACATTGCATTTCATTTCATTTCATTTAAAGCCATTAAAACCATTAATTAATGAAAATTTAAGAACAACATAGATAAAAAGTAGGCAAATAAAGATGTGATTTACCTTTTGGAGCAAAGATGACCTGAACATTCTGAATATCCAGATTGAATCTATCATAGGCCTTCCGCATCAGATCTTCAAGAGTTTCATTCTAAATATGAATTAACAAAAGGCAAAAGTTATTAGTCAAATAAATATTTTTCTCTCTTCTGAGCATAGCTAAACATAATATCCTTTACACAGTTTTACCAACTGATAAATGAAACATCACATCTAACCAACAGCATATATTTGAAAACTTAAATCAAAAGAATTGTTGAAAATATTATCTCAGATTTTTGATATTATAAATATTTCAATGAATGAAACAATGAATAATCTGTCACACATAAGAAACATTTGAAAGCTGAACACTATTTATTTTCAGGATTTAAAAGGTTCTCTCAAAATCTACAGTGCACTGTGTTCCTCTAACATTTTATTAATGAAAATATGATTCATAACTAACTATTCTGAATATAGAATAAAAGGGAAATTTTGTGATAAGTTTTTAATTCCATATATCTCACCTCCATTCTCTCTCCTACATGTCTCTCCTCACTTTCTGTAGTCATCTTGACATTACCAAGGTCCACAACGAGCACTGATCCTGAACTATAAGAGTCAAAGGACACATAAAAAATTAAAACTTGGAAATTATTATAATGACAGTTATCTACAAAAACACATATTTGATGGATAATTATCCTTCAAAACAATCACAGAATATAAAGTTGGATTTGAAGCAGGAAATTTAAAATGTTTTACTCATTGGTGATTGATAGGGTTATAAAAACAACAAATGCAACTTCAGATGTCATAAGTTGACATCTGTAAAGACTGACCTTTGACCAACTTACTGTAAAATCAAATTGTCTGCCTATGGTAATACATACATGTGCTATCATCAAGTTTATAGTGTAAATCGTGCGGTCTTTGAGATATCACAATCATAAGCATGCAAAACGGACCAATAAATCTTCTGTGGCAGAAAACACTTGATTAATTACATCAAGAAAACTCCCATAGTGTTACAAGCTTCATTGCATATTATCTTTTGTTTGTTCACAATTCTCTTTTTCTATACCTACCCATCAAAGACACCCTTCTCTGGAATGATGACATATGTTGATTTGACATCTACATTGATATCTAGGATCTGCTTGTTGTCAGCCATGAACTGAAGACAATTTACAATCCTTTGTTTCTATACCTACCCATCAAAGACACCCTTCTCTGGGATGATGACATAGGTTGATTTGACATCTACATTGATATCTAGGATCTGCTTGTTGTCAACCATGAACTGAAGACCTGTGGTTGAAGTGGAGCTCAGTTCTGTTAGGTTGGACATAGCTGCTGCAGACAAACTGTAAAGAGATGTAAATATAATAAATTTATAAATATAAACAAATTACCACAACAAAGTCAGATCTGTTGATATCTTCTTTATTATTCAAATTTATAGTTATCATTATCATCAACATTTATTCTGGTCAGCCTTTTTCCGTTAACAGGGATTTACTGACTTACAACCTTTAAACTGCTTATTCCCTTTTACCAGCAACATCTCAACTCAGGCAAACTAAGAACTTTCACTTATGACCATTTCCACATTCAATGTAAACTGACTAAAGATCAAGTTCATACTTCTGTTTTGTACTTGTAATCATGTCTGCACAGCACTTATGCTACAGTATGAATAACACTCATAATGAATCATACATCGTATTCATTACTAGAAAAATATATTGTACAATTCAGGCACCTTCTGGTAATCAAAAATAAATTCAGTAGTATTGGAAACTGAATGGAGGGAATCACCAAAACAGATATCTCTTCTTTTAATTGCAAACTTTACTTGATAACCATGCTCAAAATCAATAAATGCCATTTACTGTCTGGTTTAATACATTATGAGGCAAACTGCACAAGGTAAATGAGTAATATCTAAGAGTCATGGCTGTATTATTTCAGAAGGACCGAAGAAACACTCACTCATCCAGATGAACATCTTTTGGAGGTTTGAAGAAAGCAGCTATACTGTTGATTGTATGCTGAATTACAAAACAAAAACAAAAAGAGAGGAACGGGAAGAACATATATGATAAATTTAACAGTCCGACTAAAACAATTCTAATATCTCTAATTCACCAAATATTGGATCTTGACATAGTGGTACATGTACATGTAGCCCTGTCCCTTCATTAACTCATGTAAATCTTCGCTCAGCATAGTCTAATTAAATGCTGTGTTTACACAACAGCGGTACACGTCTACAGATATGACTACTCCAAATATGATTTCTTGCCTTAAAATCCAAAAAATGACAAACACAAAAATTTGACTTCTTCATATTTAACCACAATAAAAATACAAGTGGAAATATAATTTATCATCATGTCTCTTGAAACCATAACAAAGGTGTGCAATCGATTACAAGTTTGAAAGAATTGATCTAATTGGTTACTGGTCAGTCCTTTAAACAATGAGTGCATGCAATAATGATCTTGATTGGCCATTGACACTTTAGGACTGATTGCAAACCTTTGTGTTACAGAGCCCTAGGCCAAAAGGTTTCAATCAATCACAAAAGGGCCATGGCCAATCAAGTCAATGTTACATTGAATTTTGCTATTTGTTCAAAATACTGAGCAGTGACCATTTGGAATCATTCTTTCAAATTTACAATTGATTGCAAACCTTTGTCTTACAGAGCCCAGGACTGGACATGTTATAATTTACATCATTGGTGTAAACCTACCGCATCATAGACGACCTTGAGGGGTTGGGTCCTGAGAGTGATACGTTGATCAGCCTTGCCATCCATAGGGTTAGTCTCAAACTGAAGACTCACTTCAGAAACCTTCTCATCTTCCAAAGTGACCTGAGATTCTACCATCTGAGCTCGCTGTCCGTTATTAGGTGATCCAAGGACGCTGAACTCACCAAGCTGGAGATCAAGTCTGATCAATTAAAATGACATTCATTATATATTTAAATGAGTGATATTACATAGCTGAGGCAAACATTAACATCTCCTTCTTCTTGAGTCCTTATTCCCATTGTTCTGTTTGATTGTATCAAACTGTTTACATTTGAAAGATCGTAATTTATGTTTATGTTTCTTAGAGGAATTAAAATCTGAATAAGACTCTACCCATTAAATACTGACCGCAGGTGATCCCATTAGGCAAAAGAATGGTAAGATCAGCTTGGTAACAGGGGTTAGGAGGAAGAGGGTATTGTGGAAGGTTACTCACTGTCTCAACATCAACTACTGTAAAACTAGAAATTTTTGCATGCATAAAACTTTTGTGAATTTTGGGAGGAGGCAAGAGTTGCTGAAGTAATATGCTCGCAAAATGTTATGTCTGCACAATGCATTGAATACCAGCATAATAATGTGGAAGTATAAAGCAATTCGGAAAAGTTTCATGCATGAACGCTTCCTGTTTTTTCAGTATGGTCCCAGGACTTTCTTCGTTTTCATTTTTGGGGGCCTTTTTACAGTGTTCAATCAGCCAAATATGCGAATCTGTAATCTCTTGGTTTAAATCAAATGATAGCAGCAAATGGACTATTAATATATATCCCTACATGAATAAAGAGACTTGCTGTATCATTAACTATAAAAGTAACAAACATTTAATGCAATCCAATGTCTGTACTTACTTGATGGCTTCTGCAGCAGGGCGTTGTTTGAAGACAGCTCCAAGGTCTGTAACGGCTAGGTTCAAGATCTGCATTTCATCATCAGAATCCTCAATCAGCTTTACACTGGTTTCGAGGAGCTTGAAGTTTGCATCTACTCCAACATACTAGCAAAGAGAAAATCAATCATTTCAACAATGTACTTACATGTATACCAGCTGTGCAAGTGACCACAAATACATGAAACTGCACCAAGCTGAAATTGAAAGAGCTATATTTTTTGTTTAAATGAAGAAGCTCAGAAAGATGAAATCAGCTTTAAAGCTAAACTGAGAAATATATAAATGTAAATTATCATTATTATTTTCATTATCATATGTATCAGAAATTGCACTATTAGCAATCAATTTAATCTAAGGCTGAAAATAACACTTACATCTTTGGGCAGTGTGGTATTGGCAGTGTTCTCACTGTAGCCTATAGCAGCATACAGCTTGTTCTTCTCTTCCTCTGTCATGGCCTCCTGGAATTGATCTGGAAAGAAAACATCACTTTAATTAAACCTTATCCATAACAACCAAAAATCCAGAACATTTGAAAAAAAAATGCATAACACAACTTTTATTATAAATAAAGCAGAGTATAACCTAGAGAAAAGCTGTGTTCAGATTATAAATTAATTTAAGCAAAGATGGGATAGATAATGTATAAGGCTCAGAAAAATAATGCAAACAAAAGAGGCTGTATCAAATTTTGGTGTGTAATTTCCACCCCTGAAAGTAAAGATCTCTTCTTTTGTGCAATTCCCGATGGAGAGATCTCAGGGGTATCCAATGCCCCCCCCC
>CALNVZ010002100.1:3594582-3615750 GCA_940671915.1 Paracentrotus lividus
CACGAAAGAAACCACTTATACAGTAATCTATTATGAGCTCACCATTCTTTAGCATGGCCATGAAGAGAAACATCTGGTTTGTATTTCCTAAAAGTTCATTGCGAGGAGGGGGGCATGGATAGTTATCTTAGAATCTCTCTAATAACGTCATCATATCTCAAGAATTTCAAATCTAAACAGTACAAGAACGATTCATTGTGAGTGATGGGCTAGTTGTCCTGAAACCCGTTTGAATTAGCTGTTATAAGCTCACCATTCTTTAGCATGGCCATGTAGAGGGACATCAGGTTTGTACTTCCTGAATGGTTCATTGCGAGTCATCCGCTCAAATGATCCAAGCAGCTGCATCACATCCCTGTACTAAAATCACAAATAAACAATATGCATTCTATTATTATCTATGAAGATTTGAAAAAATACTCCATAAAACTAAAAAAAATACATTTACGAGCTGCAGCGCATGCCAGTACTATATTATAGAACTGAACAGAATTTTTTATATAAATACTAATGTCTTTATACCACAAGAAACCTGTATCAAAACATGAACATATTTCCCCTTTACATTGCAATTGGTATATATCGATATATGCAACCATCATTTCTCAAGAAATTCTGATCTAAAACAGTTCTTTTCCCATGTGATTCCCTGCTAAAAAAAACAGAAAGATATTTAACACATATTATCTCTACTGAAGTATGGATCCTGACAAGCTTTCATTTCACGTTTACATACCCTTTATTATCAAGTTATCTATACATATAAGTAGTTACTAAAACTGTCTCAATCTATATACATTAGATTACAATTACGGTCGATTGTCTCGATACAAATATATTATGAATCAGAAATTGATGGTAAATTCCCCACTGTAGTACTTGAACCTGTGTTATCATCTTATATCAACACAGAAGGTAAACACGAGAGGATAAATGAGTGTGATATATGTCCTCTAAAGAACAAATTGTTTTGAGCTTTGAGACTTATAATAGCAGTGTAGCTTTCAAACTGGAAATAAGAAAGCTGCATATCTTGGCTTTGATATCATCTGTTGAGAACCAGTATGGCTTTACCTCGAACTCTCAGACTAGAGAATGACCCTACCTGCTTGTGAAGTAGAGCCACTCCATTGCTTTGTACATGTATGGCCAGTTTGACATAGGGCAGGTATTTAAATCAATGGTCTATTACACCCTCGTACATGTAGCTTTCGGACAATGTGAATAGATCATGACCCTACCTGTTTGCGACGTAGAGCCACTCCAATGCTCTGTATGACTAGATTAACATAGGCTTGAGGAACAGTCAAATCAGACTCAGGCTTGGGATTCAACTTCAGCTGGGCTTGTGAAGAGATTGGCTCTATCACTGTAAATTTAGAAATTTAACAAAAGGAAGGTTTAGAGAAACAATCCATTCTTCTTTTTTCATGCCAACCACGTACACAAAACATTAGGTATTCCGCCATTACTAGGCACATTGAAAGCCCTATCATTTGCAGCCATCAGATCATCCTGGTTACAATGTTCCCTAAGAACAGTGCAACCAGGATGATCTGGTGGTTAAAAGGGGACAATCAAATAACTACTGTATAAGTGGTTATTTTCGCGGTGACTTTATTATTTCATGAATTTCGTGAGTTGGTCATTGTGAAAATTTCCTTTTCAATACAAGGCTATTTATAGTAATGAAGTCATCACCAAAATCGCGAAATTTTGCTTTCGCAAATTTCCCAAACTAGTCCAAAATGTCGAAAATATCTGTACGCGAAAATATTGGGTTATACACTAATAAGAATTAAATATATTAAAAGGGAACAATCATTTAACAATAAATCTAGAAAGAGAGTGTGAGTAAAGGTTGTTTACAATATTGACAACATATTTTTTCAATTGATACTGATAGAGTGATAATTAAATAAATTGGGATCTACAAAAAATCTACAAAGGTGCACTTAATTTACAAATAACTTTATAAGATAGAATTTGTTTAAAAAAGAAGGAGTGCTTAAATTAGTACCCATGCAATCATTTTCCATTTTATGAAGAATGCAGTGCAATTTTCGGGCAAAACAAAAGAATTGATATTCAGCAGATACATTGTTAGAAACAGTTTAAAGATATTTGAATAAACTTACGATACTGATATCCCTTTGGTATCTTGCCTTCTTCAGCAATGGAACTCTTCATCATGTCCTGTTATAATTTTAAAAAAAACATCGCATTAAATAGTAGTAGAAGTGGTGGTGTTGGTATTAGTGACAGTACGGAGCTTTCTAACCTCAGACCGAACGTCAGCTACAACGAGTTAACTGGAGCGTATCGAAGTCGTGCATACCTCGTTCGTTCCCTCACAGAAGCGCTTTCGAAATTTTGACGACAGTAAGTTTCGATAGTCACGTGACAAAGATGTTTGGACCGGGTGACAATTATCTGAATTATCTTTATGTGCTTGTACAGTATCTGATGTATTTTATTGTTTTGCTCATGTACTTCTTTGTTTTATCCTTCTTTCGATTTCTCTTCCGTCCATTTCTATGTATTTCTTGTTTTAATCCTTCTTTCACTTTTCTTTCATCATTTCTTATGTATTTCTTTGTTTTTCTTCCTTCATCTTCTCTTCCATCATTTCTCATGTATTATTTTGTTTTTAATCCTTCTTTCATCTTCTCTGTCATCATTTTCTTATGTATTTCTTTATTTTTAATCCTTCTTTAACTCTCTCTTTCATCATTTCTTATGTATTTCTTTGATTTTAATCCTTCTTTCACTTTCTCTTTTATTATTTCTTATGTATTTCTTTGTTTTTCTTCCTCATCTTCTCTTCCATCATTTCTTATTATTCTTTTTTTAATCCTTCTTTCATCTTTCTTCCATCATTTCTTATGTAGTTTCTTTGATTTTTATCCTTCTTCCACTTCTTCTTTCATCATTTCTCATGTACTTCCTTGTTTTTTCTTCCTTCAACTTCTCTCCATTCATTTCTTATGTATTTCTTTGTTTTTAATCCTTCTTTCATCTTCTCTGTCATCATTTCTTATGTATTTCTTTATTTTTAATCCTTCTTTAACTTCTCTTTCATCATTCTATTATTTCTTTGATTTAATCCTTCTTTCACTTTTCTCTTTCATTATTTCTTATGCATTCTTTGTTTTTCCTTCTTTCATCTTCTCTTCCATCATTTCTTATGTATTTCTTTGTTTTTAATCCTTCTTTCACTTTCTCTTTCACTATTTCTTATGTATTTTTTTTGGTTTTTTCTTCCTTCATCTTCCCTCCGTCATTTTGTATGTATTTTCCTTGTTTCACCTTCGGTCACCGTTTTTTTTCCATCATTTCTTATGTATTTCTTTGTTTTTATCTTACTTTACTTTCTCTTCCAACATTTCCAGTGTATTTCTTTGTTTCTATTCTTCTTTCATCTTCTCTTCCATCATTTCTAATATATTCGTTGTTTTTCAATCAAAGAAACTTCACTCACGTTGTCGTTGTCGCGACGACGTGGAATCGGGAAATCTCCCCCAACTCCCGTCCTCAGATTTAGAAGACGCACCGAGTGTAAAAATTTGAGCATGCACAGTGGCAATATGACGTCACCTCGTACTAGCTTGACGTTCGGTTCTGGCGTTAGAAAGTTGCCTAGTATAGTGGTGGCACAGTAGTTGTAATAGTGGTAGTGGTAATTAAAGGTAATGGTCGCCCTTTTGGTTATCCTCATCGTAGTAGTAGCCGTCATTGTCGTCGCAGTCGTCATTGTAGTCATAGTCCTAGTCATATAGTATTAGTAGTATTTAGTAGATTTTATTGGATAAGTTGCATCAAAATCTATTTAATCAACATAAATCACAAACATTTCATGAAATTTTAATCAAAACACTTAACAATTTCTTTTTAAATCATTGTTCTTCCCATCAATTTTTTTTTCTTCAAATAACCTTTTTCTTCTTATGTCAACCTCTTTTTCTTATTCTCTCATGAAGCTGGATGATGTTTATCCTTCATTTTGTCAAGACATGTGACTTTGACATGGCTGATTCAGGCTGTCCCTCTCTTCAGCTTGATTAAGATACTGTGCTTGTGTAACTACAGTCTCTGCAATAATATTTGTAGCTCAATTACATTCCATCTTATTTTTACAATGCACCTCAGAATAGTTTAACTAGACAGATGGCGATATATAAATGTCTTATTATTATCATTATACAAAGCAATACATAGTGAATACCTACCAGCATTTCCTGTCTGTCTTTGGTGGTGTACATATCAGACCCAGAGTTGAAGTACACAGCTAGCGAATCAAGACGGAGCATCTACGGACAAATAGAATATTATTATCAAATTAAACGACATATCACATGAACCTCAAAGTATCATGACGAAGGATACATTCATGTCCAGATGTTATGTTTTCACATACACAATGTTCCCCTGCATATACTCATTATAGGCTTTTAAAATTTAAGATATTTGACATTTAAAGCAACATAACAAAGTACACAACATAGAAATTGAAACATTTTTTCTATTTTCAAGTATGCATCAAGTCTCTCTCTCCCTCTCTCTCTTTACATTAAAACAAATTATGATAGAAATGTTATCAAACAATTACCTTATGCACAAGCTTGACGGTTTGATCCACAACACATGGAACCCAATTGCCATCTGTTGTCTGCAAAGCAAAATAAGAAGATGTATTGCTTAATAAGCATAAAAAAGCATTCAGACTTTTTAACAATATAACACTAAACTTATGTATTAGTGGTTTTATTTTTTTAAACGTTACATACAACATCAATAAATAAACACAGGGATTTTTTTTTTTTGTGGAAGTTTGTGTTCAATGCAAGAAAATCAAGTGATCCCTTGATTTTACTCCATGAAACTTTGAAGCCGTATGGAGCTTTGTATTTACATAACAGTTTTCTAGTGACATTTGAGGCTGTGAAGTAGCCTTGACAAGCGATAAAATGTGTGCTCATATTAAAAAAAACCTAATAACACATATATAACTTATGCTGGTACATATACATTATTTAAAGGCACTTGTAACCACAATTAGATGATAAAACAATTTTAATATTTAAGATGTGGGCAAGTTGGTTGACATAAAAAGTACTTTTTAATTTGTATAGGTGGGGGTGGTCATCAAGGTACTTTTGTTCAAAGGTCATTGACAACAATGAGGCTCCCCTATCAACCGATGAATACAAATTCGAATGTGGAGATTTTCGCATGATCAAAACCGTCACGGCATTGAACCAGCACCAAACCATGGCTGTCAGCCTGCTAGTTGTAAAAGCTATTTTGAAAATGCTTTCATTCCTCTAGGGGAGCGAAGTGGAATTTACGTCATTCCAATTCTATAGGGTGATTCCATGTTTTTGTTGCTTTTTTTTTTTTCTCTGTTACTTTTGTATCCTGTACAACACAGTACTATATTCCATTTCTATGGTACAGGATGTGTAGTCCAGTCAATTTAAACCTTTGTTCTTGTACCCCTTGTGGTACTACTTGAGGATAACCATCAATCACAAAAAAAATTCTTTTGTTTTCTTGTCAAAAAGCTGTGAAGTATTGTCAAAATGTCCTGTATGACAACCTATAAATCAATTTCATTTTATTCCTTGAATACTTCTATTTTTTATGGAAACCCATCCTTCGTACTTACCTGTAGTGAGATGTTCTGTAGGGTAGCCCCGAGGGCAAATGGAGCCTTGGGATTGGTTGTCCTGTCCTCATACCTCACATGAATATCACAGACTTTCACCTGTACATTCTTCACAACTTGCATGGCCAACTTCTCTGCAAAGGAATCTGCCTTAGGGTCTTTGACTGCAAAGAAGAGTGGGGACGGGGGAATGAATGAATGTCAGTGCATTGGTTCATAGTACCTCCAAGAACTAGTAAAAAGGTGGAAAGGTTATGGGTCTGTTTTTTTTTCAGTGTATGAGAATCCAAACTTAATTTCGCAACATCATTAAAGACACTGTATAGAATATGAGAAACACTACATAAATTGGATCAGATGTTTGAAATAGTTCATTTGGATATTATATATCATGGAGTTGTTCCATCAAGTTTAAAAAGTTGATTCCCTAACCGTAGGTAAACCATCAAAAGAGGCATAAACAAGTCATGAGGTACATGTATCAAAGTAAAATGTTGTTATGCTTAAAATGTTAAATTGCCATAAAATGGGTGTACAGACATTAATTACATGTAATTTCAACTTTCATACAATTATTGAATACCTTTATCTTTTTCCTTTTCTTTTGTCTTGGCATCTTCCACTCTTTGCAGAGTCCTCTGCTTTGCTTCAAACTTCTGTTTCTTGTCCTTCTCTGCATTGTACTTGATATCTAAGAAAATAATCAAGAATCATTACTACCAACCCTCTAATCTTTGCAATTCATTGATATAAAAAATGGTTCTCACCACGCAAAATGCATCTTCGTTTTTATTATGTTTTGACAAACTTACTTCATAAACAGACACAGTCTCATCAGAGTGGTACATGTACAAGGAAGAGCATCCAAGGTGTACACATAATTGAGTGTACCCCTTAGCATTAATAGCCCAAATATATGATTTGTGAGAGCCTTCCTGGTGTGGGCATGTCTACAAGACTGGTTATTTACATACGAGACATACCTGTGCAAGTTGAAAAGCAAAAGGGGCTATTTCATTAGCTCTCATGGAGACAATTTCTGAGCACACATATTTTGAGCATTGCTGTGTGATTCAAAGACCATTTGTACAAATGTGTTTGCTTCTAATCTCTCTCTGATAACAATAAAGATACTTTTATGTACATAATCAATGTCATGGTTAATGGATCAGGGTCCTGGCAGATAATTCATAGAACACACTGAAGCCAGATATATGGCACATTGCCATCATAAATGTATTAAAGCTCTTGAAGTACTGGTGTACTTCTTTGGTCGTCTGGGTACAAATTTGCAGAAAATATTAAAGGGATTTGGTAACTTTCAAAGACAAGAGCAATTAGATCAAGATGAATAAAATTATACTCCTCTAATAGTAAAAACAAACTACTGAAAGTTTCAGATCAAATCTTAGTCATTTGCTACCTTAAAACAGTGTAACAAACGATGCTAAGCATACGGTCGAACACTAGTTAATTTACTACTGCTCTGTTGCAAGCTCAGCAGGTCGCTAGGGACGGGGACTACACAACAGGAAATGTGGTGTATGTTGTGCTGTGTTGAAACGCACACGGTTTTCAAACCCATTCGGGGATGGGTTTGAAAATTTTTAGTATGAAATCATGTATATCTCGAAAGTAAAGCAAGCAACTAGCTTGCAATTTTGAAGAGAGACAAGACTTACCGATATGTTTATAATTATGTTGGCAAAATGAGCTAAATCGAATAAAGTGCAATTTGAATACCATTCAATGTTACTGCATCCCTTTAAGAAAGATAATAATCATTGTTCCCTACCACAATAATAATCTCATTGTTAAGCCGGCCTCACACTGTGCGATTCGCTGCGATGCGATTTTGGAGGAAACGTGCTATAATATTTTATAAGAACATTCAAACAAGAAAATTCATGCTGTCGAAAGTTCTGGGTATTCCTCTGAATACTAAATATGAAATTCACGGCGATTGCGAACCCCCTTCTCTGAATAAAATCAAATTGTTTCCATATCGCAATGTCACAACAATCTAGCGATTTTAAACTAAATTGACCTTTACTCCTTACTAAAGGCTCGCATTGGAATAAAATTTTGATTATATTGTTCCTGTATAACTTTTACCTCTTATTATAAGATACTTTTGCATGTTTCAAAATTTCACATATAATGAAAACTGCCATTTGTTCCAAAAATCGCATCGCAGCCAATCGCACAGTGTGAGGCGGACTTTATGGAAGAAGTGTCTATAAATGGGGGTCCATATTTCATGCTACAATCATTCCTGTAAAAACGTAATAATGATATGATGATTTTTTTTTTTTTTTAAGCTCTGTGTTGTGCAGGCACAATCTAGTTTCGTTTCTTACCTAGTTAATATAATCTAAGTATACATGTACAAAATGTACCTACATTGTACATTGGACTTTGAATCAGCTTCAATAAAACCACTCTATAATTTCCTCTTATTCAAATCTCTTATGGGGTTGGTAATTTCAATTTCAATTCAATTTTTTTTTTCAATTTCAATTCGTTTATTCATTCAAATTCATGTAGATTAAAAAACAACAACATATGTACATTTATATACAATGCAAACAATTAGGAGTGTGTAAAATAATACAAAATATCATCATATGATAAGTTAAATAAGCACTGCCTTGATTGAATATTAATTGAATGAAAGAGAACTTGAGAAAAAGCACATAGGCCTTGTGAGGATAAGTTCTCAAAAAGTAATTATAATAAATATTATACAGGCATATATATAAATCATCAAAGTTTAATAATAATAATATGCTTTATCACATATTGCCAAGATTGGAACATTATATCTTTCAAAAACTTTCCAAATTGTTATCAAAGTATAATATAACGTATATAATGGTAAAGTAAAGTAATGTAAATTCCTCTGTAAGCAATATACTGCGACCTAGAAAAGGATATGGTAGACAACACAGTTGTAAATAAAAATAAAAGTACCTGCATTTTACAAATCATCATGGTTCAATGACAGTTATAAGGGTTATATTCCCAACAAATATGATGGTATACTGTTTTAATTATCCATACAACATAAAAGAAACAACCATATATATAAACAAAATCATACATGCAAGCAACTGTAACTATACTTGATAATTGTACTGTATATGCACCAATTTTTTTTTTTTTTCCTTATTTCAAGAATGTTTAATTTTTAAATATTAGGGATTAACCTTGACAAGCCAATAGCCATTTCTGATAGACTCAATCCGATGCATTCTTTTTTATTTCAATATTTAATACATGTAGTTAAGACTATGGAAAAAATAGGTTAAATAAAATTGATTGCAATTAGAATTAATTTTGAATTTTGATATAAACTAAAATGAATAAAATCCAGTTTGATGCCCAAAAAATGTTTGCTTTAACATTCATAAGGAAATGACTAGATCCTAGAAATGATCGAATACAATATATCTTCAGGTGTTGTTATCAAGAAAAGACTATAAGACTTCATTTTTATCCCCAGGAATAATGTGCAGACATTTACTTCATGTCTCTTTTATTCACAGTAAAAATATTGGCATTTTGTCCCTTTCCAAATTGTATCCACGAATATGCAGTAGGGTATAAGAAACATTCTTACCAGCATTTGGGGCAGCAACAATATACAATCCTTCAAGGGTTGCTTCTACTGGAGCAGAATAGATGTTCTTCCATGGAATCTTGAGGGTGAGCTTTCCAATGTTACCAACCTTGATCTTTACTGGCAGATCAAGCTCATCCTAAAAAAAAAAAAAAAAAAAAAAAAAAAAAAAAAAAAAAAAAAAAGCGGAAATGCCCTTGATTCAGTACATATTTTTGGTTCCATGACATTTATTCCAGCAATAATTGCTGCTCTGTAAATTCCTAATCTAAAGACTAATTTCAATTTCTACTTCTACTTCTATGGTGATACTCATCAACGCCTGTTCAGCAACCTTGGAGTTAACACTATACCCTGTCCTAAACCTAACCCTAAACCTAACATAAAATCCTACTGCAACCCTAACCTTACATCTTAGATGAAGTAAAGCCTGGAGCAACTGCCGCAGGAGCAAATGTCGTGTCACCATATTTTCCCTGCACTGTACATTGTAGAAAAAAAAACAAGGGTGACAAAGGTATACATTGATGTATTTGAACAAACAATTTAAGGAACTTTTACTTTCTCTCATTATACAGAATATAAAATCCTATCGACAGTAAAAGCTGCATCTGATTCTTTGAACATGAAAAACTAATGTAAGTCTGCATGCTTTGTACTATTTGCAGATACTTGGGGAGGCTTACATATCCACGAACATGCATGCCTCTCCTTCAGTGATCTGTCAACATTAATATCCCATACAGTTATGTGTCATATCATATTATGATAACATTATTATGAACATACAAGTACATAGGTAGGCCTACGTAGATAAAGAGCTCAGATATTGTTCATACTGTCCTTGTGGTGAGTTTATGCATGGATGGCTTCAAAAGTAAGGATCAATAGCCTTTAATTTGGACATAATTAATAGCATCCATGATTTAGACGAATCCCTTGATAAATATATTACTGAAATTTATTAAAGGGCAGTTCCAAGGTAACGGAGTGACATTCAGAAGCAACATTTCAGCATTCAAACAAGTTTATCATCAAAGCTTTAATCTTTATTTACAAAGAAATGGTTCATGACAAAAGCTGATGGTACGTACCCTCTTTTCAAAATGATAATTTTTTTTACAGCGATCCTCTTTATTAATGAGATATGAATATTCATAATCATGGTTACGGAGTGACGCAAAATGGACATGCATATTTGAGCAGAAAACATTTTGCTTAAACTCTGTGAAATTGAAATGGCTATCACAATTTTGAGTTCTTGATTTGATTCTATATTATTCTAGGTATAATATGCCACCTTGCATAACAAAATTGGTTGAATATTTTGTTAATTATGGCTTAAAACTTGAACCCTTGTCCGGTTACGGAGTGACGTGTGGTTTCCCGGTCTTTTTCATGAGAAGAAATGCATTATAAAGAAATATTTATACCAAAGTTTGTTCGAGTAGACTATGACAATTACATTTAGCCAAAAAAATTGGCAAAAAGTGACGAGATATAAGAATTAGAGGCATTTAAAGCCCCATAGTCCCATACGTGCAAATTTGGGTTTGATCAATTATTCAGCGCAAGAGTTCTGAATCGCATATTTTTTTAACTTAAATGATTGGTTGTATTGTAAAGAAGCCTTTGTGGTAATTTCAGATCCTAATTTGCATTTTCAAAGGCACAGCGGCACATTGAAATTTCAGCTCCATGTCCTGTTTTGCTTGGAACTGCCCTAAACAAGAACATCAAAATATCTGGAAAGAATATATTGATACCAGTGGAACAATATGAAACCATAATCTACAATGCTAATTTTATCTTCATAGTGACCACAATAAACTTGTTTTTTTTTTAAATAAAATTGGACTCCTCCGTTACATCCCACTGAGTTCTCTGATTATAATTTCCGTCCTGATAGCATCAATAATATAGCCATCTACCCACATTGCACGCACAGCATGTCTCAATCAAAAATATTTGCTTCAAGATTAAGTACGAGCCAGACGAGACATACTGTATTAAAAGCAGCACACAAAGTACTGTAAATTGTCTGCACTGCTTCATACATGTAAAGGTAGGCATACTATTGCTTGCCGTATGTAACGATTGTCTCCCTTTCTCATTCCCAACTATCAATGCAAACTTATGAATAGCAGAAAAGATCTAGACTCCCACCCCCACAAATATATCATTTGAATCAAATTTAGTCAGGGTATTATCAATTATGGTTCATAAATTCCCCCTTACACATCGATCTCTACATTTAATTCCATACCATGTATGAAGTGTTCACACATTTATTACATTTCATAACTAAATTTACATAAAAATTGTATGATATGATTATGTACAAAGTAATCCTTGATTTGTACAGGAAACCTTCTGTAAATAATAAGCTAATCCTCCGATATAACATGTATGCACAATACTCGTCAATCATAAATAACAACAGTCTGGCAAAAAAGGTCTCAGCATGTCGCACCACCCTGGATAAAGTGATTGGGAGAAAGCGTTGTTATTGATTTTTTTTTATCTTTCTAAAACCAGGCTCTCCTTCACATGTACACACAGTTTGGTATACTACTATTACTAAGCAGTACATGCTACACACAAACGAGCTTGGACATATTGGACTACATGAACATGTATGCATTGACATCTGTTACGGATGAATGTAAATGTATGCAGTAAAACTAATAAAACTAATTAAAGTCTAATTTGAATTTAAAAAAGACTTGTTTGACTTGCTCAAATTTGAACATCTGACACAAACATGTATTTCATTATTAATTCATACATAGAAACTGGGGAATGGTTTTGGTAAATCTTAAAATATCATCTTTCATATTTTTAGTTTACTTTAAGATAAATGAAAGATAATTATGATGAAACAATGTACCACTTGAAAAGTGAGACCTAAATTAAGAAAATAACAAACTAAATAAATAAATCTTGCAACATAATAAAAGTGACTTGGAGAAAATATTTCACATCATATTGGCAAGCTGTCTGATTTCCTTATGCGGGATATAATAGCGCCCGAGCATTAAAAATGACCTTCCCTGTGCACGAGTACGATTCCATGAATTTGTAAGTACCCAACACCATGTTCACATAATGATCTCTGTTTTGGGAGATTCCATGTTGTTATTACTCTTATATTTTGTTTTTCCTGTGTTTTTTTTCTTCTGCATCCTGTACAATTACAACTTTTTTCATCTCTAATACACAGTCTAAACATAGGATATGGCTCCTGTACACCATCGGGAGTACTTTAGGAGCACTATCAGTCACAAAAATATTCTTTTTGACTACTTTGCACGAATCCTGTCAGCTTTTGATACCAATAAATCTATCTTCATACTGCATATGAAAAGAATGTACTTACAAGAGCACCTTCCTTCACAAACAGGTTTTGGAGTACAACATCACCTGTCAGATAAAACAAAGAAGAAAATAAATTTAAATAGTCAGGACTTAAATAAGAGTCTTTTTCTAATATAGTACTTGATTTACCAATTTCAAAGACATGTAAATAGCCATATGTACTTACATGTAAGGATTGACAAATTATCGTTCTCGCACAAAAAAAAAAGTTAAAGAAGATAATAGAACAGGACCATTAAAAAAAAAATTATCATAATAATCTAAAAAGTGTCCTGTCACTAACAAACTCGATCATTTACAATTTGTGTGTGTGGGGGGGGGGGGATGCTACTACTAAAACTTATGCCCTAATATCAAAATCCTAAGCCAAACTTCAAAAGTTTATCAGATATTGTTTACAAAGTAATTCCTGAAAATGTATATAATAGGAGCTGAAAATGCAGAATAGAAAAGCTTTATCTTTTAACCTTCAGCACTACCATTTTACTTGTTATTTACAGTTAATCTTCAATGAGTTATTATCGGCCCTATAATTATCCAATGAGACTGCAATGTAATTTCCTATGATTCAAATTTACAGGTTGTGGGGATGGTTTGCCCTGGGATGCAGACCATGTTGATCCTGCAAACACTCCAGAAAACTAAGGAGTTCTTTGAATCTCCTTCAGAAAACTGTCTAGTTTCACCTGCAACACTCAGGACATTTTTCAATGATTTTGCAAAATGTTACAAATTAAATTGTCAACCCTTCTATTGAAGTACCATTTTATATGTTCGCTGTTCAATGATTGATCAGATCTGAAATAGCCTTTACCCATGTATATGCAGATTAATGGAATTGAAATACAGAGTTTAAGTGTATATTCAGCTCCATACACTTGCCTGAGAAATACTCTACTCTGGGAAAGAAAAGGACAAGTACATTGTAGGTGTAACATGGTCCTATTCATGCATACATAATTGAGTGGGAAGGTGAATGCCTGTGTTGAGGGACACGTTTGCACCCACGTCCAACCCCATGCAAAGGCCACATCAAACGATTTTTTTTTTTTTTTTTTTGAGGAAATTTAACAGGAAGTTGTTCCATATTTTATCTGGTTTTGAAATTTTAAAATGTTAACGAAATTCTTGATGGGAAAGTAAGATTAGAAAGATCAAAGCATAAACTCTCTCAAGTTGTAGGCCTATGTCTTTAATACATGTAGGTAGGTTTTCTTTGTTTTAGACACATTCCTAGTCTGTATTAACAAACAAGTTGCTTGTCTGACAAAGCATTTAACTAATGTATGCACAAAAGATTATAATGATACTACTTCATCCTTTTGTACCTCCTTACTATGTCCCAAGGAAGGAAAACCCTAACTATTCGAGCAAATCCGAGAGTGAAATAATTTGAGTAGGCCCATTATTGAATCTTGATGAGACATAAACCTATTTACATGTACAAGGTTTAAAAATAATACGAAATAAAAAATGAAAGCACATTCTTATTTTTGTTTTATTTACCCAGGGTAACCTGTTTAGTGAAGCAGTTTTCAATCAGGGCCCTGCACATATACTAGCACATGTAGATACAAATGTACATTACAGACAAACACCCCTATAAAGTAACATCTATCCATCAATCTACACTAGACAGCAATGAAAATATTGATAGCTGCAACCACCATGTCTATAAAATGTGATCAAAAACCTTTTGATCCAGATTATGAATCCACCACTGCGCTCAAAGTGTAGTACAAGGTCATAGCCACATCATGATAAGAAATGGGATAGGACCCGTAACATCTGCTAGATCAATTCATAATGGTACTGTGTGTTCAAAGGAAAACTCATTTCCTGACAGACAGTACCAATGCAGCGCTACTGTTCATGTAGGGAGCGACCTTTCTTCCTATTTAGGTCAACACACAATATGTTTGTTTCTTTTGTGAGGTGCTTCATCATCAGCCCAAAGTTGAGAAATAGTCTGCTTTATCTGATCCTATGAAACATGGTCAACTATTCAGTGCTCAATAGAAAAATACTATAATGAAAAAAAGGGCGAACACTAACATTCAGATTCAGTTTCAGATAAAGTACCAGTAGGGTATAAAAATTGATATATTATACAGTTATATACACACCCTACACAGTTCAATCTGAACCTCCTATGACAAAAGTTAGTGTGGATAATGAATTTCCATTTTAAATCTATACTTATAGTCTAGGTATATCATAATTTGCCTTTGAGGATATATCCTTAAAAGCAAATTATGATATACTATACCTAGACTGTAGGCTAAATATATGAAGCTATTCTACTGGAATCCAATAAAACCCAGGAAAAAAAAATTTCCATTTAAGTTTCCAAGCTGTTCATTACTTAGCACTTTACATAATATCTCTACCAAAGAAAGGCTACCAAAAATTGTTCAGTGGATCATGAAATACAGTATGTTGGGTACATAAAGTAGTAAATAGTTTATAGTTTGTTAAACATTCCTGACTTTACTTCAACAAATCAATTTTTAACCTTTTTACTCATTCCACCGTCTTATTTCTATTCATCTCAAAGGGAATAGCAAATACTGCCTTTGCCCACGCATCTGTTCAAATGCATTCATATTCTATTTGTTCAGGGGCCTCCTCCCCCCTCCCTCCCCCATAAAACCTGATTTGAATCACAGCCTTAGGCAAAAGTCTTTATTTAAAAAAGTAATGTATTACATTTTGCTCAAACACATTTTGAAATTCATATCTCCAACATTGGGTTATATATACAAATACATTAGCATAGATATACCTTGATTGATGGAAAAGAACGCTCCAATTAATTTTGCTTATTGAAATCTATACCTTTATGTTAATGTTCACAGGACTTTATTCAATTGTACAATTCTTACAATATCCCAGGTGCAGTATATTGTACAAGTTCCCATCAAAGGAGACCTGGATATTTCTGCGCATAAATTTCGTTGTTATCATATTGTTGTTGTATTAGTAGCACACACTCCTTTATTTACATAAGATCCAGAGCAATTTTTTAGTCTGACTTTGCAAATATTTCTTCATTATTAGTAGGGTTTTGGGTCAGTTAGGCCATAGGAGGGACAGAAGGGATGCCCTTGTGGGGAATTTAGCCCTCAGTTTATTAACAGGACAGTTTTTCTTAATAGTTGATTTGCAAGATTTGAATTTTTAATTTCTGAGAAATGAATGTCTGAATAAGTCCCCAAATTCTACGTAGCAGCTGCCATTTTTTTTTTTTTGCTTGAGAATATGACATATCAAAATTTTATATGCATAGTTTGATAGTTCTAATTTTCCAGGGAATAAATACCTATCAATTAAAATTATATGTCTCATAGAAAATTTGTAATCAATTAATCATAAATAAATCATGAAAAAACGCAAAATACACCCCTGATATTTTCCCTTCATCTATACACAAAAATGTCTGGAATATAAACTGTAGAAACACAGAAAAAAAAAACGAACATTAACTTAGATCCAGTAGGAAAAAAAAACAAGGATACAGAATACACCATATAGGTAAATAAATTTATCTCAACAAGCTTTTGGCACTCTTTGTCCCACATGGCCTTAACATGTTAGGTGCGTGTGGTGTTTGAGGTTGCAGGCGTTTCCTGGTGGAAATATGGCAAAGATTTGGGAAGGAGTCTTGTCACTCAAACTCTGTTGTACTTAAACAAGACTCCTATCACACCTTTGTCATCATAACATCTTCATCGTCTTGACTACCAGAAGTAAAAACTTCAAACCCCGCACCCACCTCAGTCACGTAGACCCTACCAGTACATCTTCCATCTTTTTGGGTGACAGGTTTTTCAACTTGGTCCATTGGTTTTTCTCCAAGTTTTTTTCTACTTTTTGTGATACTGACTCTAAATTTAAGCCTTCCTATATTTCTATGTAGATCTAGTTATATTTATCAGAGAATAGGTTTACAATACGTTTCATTTGCTATCAAAACACTCCTGATTTTTCCCAATTCCTGGTGAAAAAAAATCCTTTGGAACTTGTCACAAAATTAATTCAAAATAGAGTCTATATAATCATATTTCATCTTGATAAAGGGAAATAAAAATGAAAGGCCAACAGCAAGAATAGTAAAAGGAACATCCATACAACCATTTATTGAATAATGGCAAGTAAAAAAAAAAAAATAGTTGGATGGGGGGGGGATATCTGGACACCTAACAAAAGTATGAAGCCTCTTTTTTGTATGTCAGGATAATATGACAGAGAATCTAATGGCATCATCTATAATAATACATTTTGTGCTAAAATTCTACAAAACTACAAAGACATGCTTGTAAACCATTCAAAATAGCTGGATAAAATCATCTGTCCGGACATCCAACCCACCCAGACACCCAGCAACTGGGTATGACATGTATATCTATGATATATAAACTTAATTTCACTTTCTGAAGAAAGTTTTCACACTAAAATATCGCTATGTGGAGTACCAACATGGTTTTGCTACTACTGCTAGAAAGGCTTTCTTCCTTGTCAAGCCTTTGCTTTGTATGGTAGAGGTACCTTAAGTAGTCCACGCAGTGCGACGCGGTATGTGCGCTTAATTTCTTGAACAGTCGAGAAAACAACAAGCCTATCGGAGATATGACCAAAAAATTTGGGAAAAATCATTGGTTTCTTGTTTTTCTATGATTTCTTGAATTAGGAATTTACACATTAGTGAGACAGGTAAGGAAAATTTACATTCACTTAAGTATGTGCGTGGACTAATGTACCGTTCAGTTTTGTGGAAGAAAATTGACTTGGTCGCGTAATCAACTCCAGCTGGAGTTTCTGTCAAAATTTTCTCTAGAAATGTTCCTTAGAATATATTACATTCATTGGAAGTTAAAAAAATGGATACAAATATGAAATTATTTTAGTGTTAGCAGTTGAAAAGAAAGTGCGTGGACTAAAGGTACCTCCATTATAAATGTAAGCGATCGCAATCAACAAGCTAATTATTATGTCGCTGTAACTACTATTTTCAAGTGCATCAGAAAGCATTATCTAGCTATATTACCCAAAAATTAAAACAATAAATATAGTAAACAAATGATACCTCAAATTAAAGGTATTGATAAGAGAAATTCAAAGCAAAAACGAATTTGGAAATCCGACAATTCGTTATGGAGTTATGGCGATTCAAACATGCAACTGCAATGAACACATTCTACCGCATATTTTTGAGGATCCGTTATTGTGAGCAGGACTCCTATTAGGGGCAAGCATATACTCAAGTTAAACTTCTTGGTAAGATGAGTACAAAGAAAGATAATTACGCAATATGCAAATTTATTATGAATATATAGCCTAGTTAGGCCCTATAGGTCTGCCTGGGGGGGGGGACTGCAGTATGCAGTCTTTCATTCATCTCTTGAATCTTGGTTGTTTGAATGTTGACTCGCCAATTCTCAGTGAAAATTTGCATGTACCATCATATCATTACTATTATTTGTTTCCTAACACAATATATATTCTTTTTGCTAGATCTATATATACTTCATATATAATATATTACTTTCTTTTTATCATTCTATTTACTTAAGAGGAAAGCTGTGAGGATCAATCAGAGGTATGGAGAAAGAACTACTTGACCCAAGAAGAAGATATTCCAATTAACTTTATATGGCCTCCAATAATCTAATATTGGTTAAATAATACCTTCTCATAGTCTCAACAATTTTACTTGGTAAAAAAAAAAGGAATACTATTTTCCTATATATCACTTTTAAATAATAATTTAGAACTATGTTCTTCTTTCTTTCTTTTTCATTTTTTTTTATTGAATATTTTTGTTATACGAAATGAGATGCATGCATGATGCTGAAACAAAATGGCGTGAGTGACAAAAGTCATTGAATAAAGAGCAAAATGTGTTTTACGCTGGAAAACTTTCATGAATATTGATTTGTATAAGATTATGTTGGCATTAAACATATTTTGCCTTTGTCTTTGCTTTGTGTGGAATTATAATTGTTCCATAATATATAACTTGTGAGTATTAATGTTGATTTATCTTATTATTTGTCTATGTCATTAATTTATATGATTTCTTTGGAATAAATATAAAATATGTTAAATTAAGTGTTACATTTATTTTCACATGTTTTTATTCAGCTTCTGGGCTTTTTTTATTTTATTTTTTTTAATGAATGAACCATTTTTAAACGACTTGATTGAATTGAATATGATACGAAAATAATTCATTGATCTCTTTCTCAAAGTAGGGCATATACATTTATAACATATATGTGAAATTTATGAGTTCTTATGTTAAAATTTCCAAGAAGATATTTAATGTTTATTGTACCTATGATCGAATGTTAAAGGAAAATAAACCAAATTATTTCATCATATTTCTATGCTTTCAATAAAATGTAATTATACAGATGAATGTTTTGTAGACTAAACTATCTTGTACTTGTTGCATTTATTTATGTCTAATAAATATTTTTAAATAAAACAATGATGATGGTATAAGGTTGTTACATCTAGGTTCTGGAACTTAAAATGAGGGTCAGATTGAAAAAAAGAAATAGAGAAGAACAAGAAAAAACAAACAATCAACAAGAAATTATATTCAAAAGATTATTTGAAAAAGTGGGAGGGCAATGAGAGAGAGAGAAGAAAAAGAACAACAATGTCGAGACCTATTTAAAAAAAAAAAATTAACAAAAAAAAAAAAATGAAAAAAAGGGGTTGTGTCAGGATTATGAAACTTGATATAAAAAAAAATAATTATCTAATTACATCATGGATATATAAGAGAGATATATCCATGATTACATGTAAAAAATGAAAAGAACTGAAAAAATATTGGCAATGAGCAGATATTTAAAGTCAGAGGGGAACAAAAAAAATGTCGGGGAAAAAAATAAGAGATGTGATAAATGATAAAATAAATAAATATATAACTATAAGGAAAAATTGGAAAACATATATTTTTTACTAGAAGTCACCATATGCCAGTGCCTATAAACGAAAGAAGAAGAAAGCCATAACTAGCATGCATTGCATGCTTTGTTCGTGACCACGCAACCGCCCGAGATGTGAATATAGAGTGTTGAGGGCCCGCAGCCTGCGAAGTCAATGCGGATTATTCTCAGGTATTGTTGTTAAAATCATGCATTATTTACATACATTAACAAAGACCAAATGCAACTAAAGTCAAATCGATGACTTTTATATCGGACATTGCTTTGGCGTTGGTCTTTGAGGTAAAATGAGACACATTTGCAAACTTGCCGAATAGTAATTTCGTGAAGAAAAAACCATCGCGAATCCATTTATCCATGGGAATGGAACGGCGCCGGGATATTATGATGATATTTTACAGTAGAAAATCGAGAAGAATTTTACTAAATCAATTTGATTCAAAGAATGATGTGATAAGACAGATTTAATAAGCGATTGTCAAACTTTCTCATGCATGAATCTTGAGTTTGCAAGCATTAATTTCTTGAAAAATATTATGTTTTCCGATCATTGCAAGTGCGTGAGGACGAAAATTAAACCCGGAAGTAAAATCTTGCGCATGACGATAATTTCTACGATGGCGGCAGTTTCAACAGGTAAAGAGTGACGGGATTGTCTCCGTAAAATGTAAGATTATAACAATTAAAAGTAGTGAATCAAAGTTCATGGTTAAATAATAATTGAACTAGTTTCGGAACATGTAGACCTATTTTTCATTTTTAAAAATGATTTGATCTTCCAAGAAAAAGGGGAAATAAGTGCCGTGAATTTAACACGGTGATAGATAGGAAGATGTCATAAACGCGAAGCGGCTGCGATCCCTACATTATCTAACAACTTGTTAGAGAATCCTATTTCTCATTCTCTAATTTTTTTATTTTTTTTTGACAATATTTTTCCCCTGCTTTTCATCAAATTTGGAATTGTGCCTAAAACAAGCTGAATTGAAGTGAGAATACATTTATTTTGCTTTTGAACAATGTTTTGTATCCTCCTAAAATGTTCTAGAATCTAGATATCGAATGGTCCACTATTCATGCCAACAAAACACCTGTCAAAAACACCATTCATCACTCATCACAATCATCATCAAGCCAAAATCGACAACAACAAAACTGTCACACTCACAGACACAGAGCAGAGTGGGGTGGATGCTGCAGAGCGCAGCAGAGAAGAAACTGAGAAAGGCAAGGCACTATAGGAGCTAACTTACCGGACCAGATGCCAATTTTCAGCTGTGAAGCATCCAAATTTTCAACATAAGGACCAATAAACCTGTTTAGAAGGTCTGCAACAAGCGATTCGAACACCATTTTGATGCAGAATGCCTGATTTCAGGCGAGAATAGGGGGATAATCGTCCACAGCCACAGGCGCAACTAGCAGACACAATCTAGATCGATATTCATACTGTATACAACATAAGAGGGCGCTAAACCACTTGAGACCACATAGCGCAAACTAGCCCAATCTGAGAAAAGTGCCCCCCCCCCCCCCCC
>CALNVZ010002100.1:3633577-3669842 GCA_940671915.1 Paracentrotus lividus
GAGAGAGAGAGAGAGAGAGAGAGAGAGAGAGAGAGAGAGAGAGAGAGAGAATAAAAAGTGAAGAATATATAGGGGTACATGGTCTCACAAAAATTTTCCATATCTTATGAATAAATTAAGTAATGATATATATGTTTTATAAATTATTGAAACATTAACAATATATAAAACCTATCCTCTGTCCCCAAGTCACCCTTTCTTTTATAAACAGAGTACATCGGTGGTTGAACAATATATCTGAACACATAAAAGTGATTGTGGTGAACTAGTCTGCACGGTTGAATGCTTAGTTTATTTGGGGATGGTATACAGTGTACAACAATGAATAAGCCTCGCTTGAAAAAGAAAAAAAAAAAAATCACCGCTCTGGAATGTGAAACAGCTCCATTGAAAGCTTCAAAGATCATTATAAAGAGGGCGTATACACGCCACCGATTCGTGCATTTCGCGCGCGTTTTCACCTCCCACGAAGTTTTGTATTCAAAATAAAAGGATTGGAGACATCATGGCGGAAGGCGGGAAGAAGCAAGAAGCGAACACTTTGAAAAGATTTATCAAAATTGAGAACAACATCTGATATGATACAGTTTGAAAAGTTACCTAAGTTCGTCAAGTAGTAGCAGAGGTAACTATTTGACGATATTTATAATTTTTGGGTGTGTGTCATTGGTGTTTTGTTGGTGCCAAAATAGTGATGGGGAAGTGGAGTTGAACATCTTGCGTGGTGTTGGTAGCTCAACTCGGGTGAGTGGCGTTTCATTCTGTGTGTAAACTGAATCGGACGTGCACGATGTTGTGTGTATTGTGGTCCTATCTGCATGCTATATGCACGCAAGTACAAGTACACACACGATCGGCCGAGTGAGCGCATGTGCTGTCAAACAAGTGCCGTTCAACATTTGACTTTAATGTCAGGGCATTGGTATTCAACTTAAGGTTTCAAAATGAATAGCAGATTCACTATTAAAATTGTTCTAAAGTGCAGGTATGTTATGTCTACAAACCATGTGTGGAAATAAAATTGTGTCACATTTTGTTTCACAAAAGCTTTCAATAATATAATTTCAACTTCAGACTTCATTTTCAAAGTTTCTCACTCAAGACAGTTGCACATGCTTCTTCTTGTCAAACCTTTTCGAAAAAAGGCCTATATTCTGAACTGCATTTAACCCAAATTGTGGTTCAATTGGACCATAATTGCACAATTAATACGACTGAATCCTATTTCTGTGTCCAACTCCAATCGATGACTTGAACTTTATTTTAAATATCGAGACTGCAATTTTGTTCAATATAAACCATCTGCTCAAAAAATGGAGAAAACTAACGTTATCTAGATCTAAGTTAGTTAAAATAAAAATTTGAAGTCAGATTTTAATCTTGAAATCTGCTTTCAATTTCTAAATTGCTGATAATTTCATTGTGTGAAGAGGTCGCAGAATCCAAATTGTGTTTTAGTTTTGCCAAAGCATTCAATGAACAAATCCTCTTGCAAAGAATTCACAGTTTTCAATGATTTTAAAGTGTGATTAAAATGTGGGAATAGGGTCTAGACTCTAACAGTTATAATAATTTTGCTTAAATTTTCCTCTTTTCTTCTTTCAGCAAGTTCATATTTTAAATGTTAGTCTCCTTTTTTTTCCCCCTTCCTTTTTTGTGTAGATTCTAGATCTAAATGGTACAATGGTAACATAAATGATAACTGAAGAGACAACCTTAGGCTCGACTTGAACAAAATAAACTTTTCTTAACGCAATTGTCCGAATTTGTAAAAGTTTGTAAGGCAGCTGTTTCCTCTCCCCCCCCCCTCCCCACCCGTCTCTCTCTCTCTCTCTCTCTCTCTCTTTTTGTCTATCTTGGCCTGGGGATGAAATTTACAAAGATTGTATACTCAGTTATTGGGTGTCCAGACGGGTTGGGTGTCCGGACACTCAAATTTAATTAACCATTTGAAAGACCAAGTGTTTACAAGCAATGTTTTTGTAGTATTTTGGCACAAAATGTTTGGAAAAAATATTGGGGAAAACAAATATTGATGATGATAGGTATTATAAATATATTTTTGGCTTAATCCTGAGACAAAAAGCCAGGCTTCATTTTTGTTACGTGTCAGACCCCACCCTCCCCCGCCCCCCATCCTACATGTTAGAATTCAGTATGATTGCTATTTGGAACTAATGATTTCAACCTGTTGATTTTGTGTTAGAGCTCCTTTCATTAAAAAAAAGGGTTTACTTGAGGTCACCGAGTCAATTGATACCCTGCTGATCCAAATCTATAAGACAACATTTGAACTTTATCTTCTATCTTTAGCTTTACCGTGTGAACCCTTCCAATGGCAAGATGAGCACCAAGGTTAAGTTTGTGGTTGATGGGCCTGGAGAGCAGGACTTGATGCTCAAAGCAGCACAGGTAAGATATAGACCTGGTTTGGGGGAGGGGGGGGGGGGGCGCTGAATCCCATCATCATCTTGGAAAGGTATCTAGTTATCATTGGAAGGAATAATCATCTTTATTTATTTTACAAATGTTAGTTCTGTATTTTTTGTTACCCAGAATTTCATAGTCATTTTTTGTTGCAGAGAATTGCATGATCATATTTTGTTTTGGCTTTCCCATTTGTGAGAGATTTTTAGAAAGGTGAAAAAATTCTGATTGAAATATTTGGTTTCAATGAAGTAGAATTATAATAAGTACTGGGTGCATAGTGAGATTTTGAAGCTGTCATTATACCCAAGTTCTTCATCGTAAAATTTATCAGGCTTTAATTTTTTCTTTGCTCTATTCTTTTACAGTCTGTCCAGAGTGCCCGTCTTCCAACAGAACGAATCACAAGAAAGGATATTCTGCAGCTCAAGACAAAGGATAAACACCTGTATGTTTGTGGTCAGTTCTCCGGAGAAGCTTTTGATCACTTGGGCAATATCAAATGCAGGTAAGGGGCCAGGAAACTAAAACCTTTGGGATAGGGCAGTATGTAAAACATTCTGGAGCTCTGGTTATGTCCCTGGAACTACTAATTTTGTGTGAGGGCAGCCTTAGTGCCCCTCATATTCCATTGGAGGGGAGGGGGCAAAGTTTTTGTGGGGAGCAAATCCAGCCTCAAATCAATTTTCTGTTATAAAAACAACAATTTAGAAGAGTATTTCAAAGAGATGAAAATTGATATAAATTTGTAATTTAGTCAATTGGTATCATCTACCAGCTTTTAAATTGATTTTGTCAGCCTCCTGACAAATGATGCATTGCTCTTGGAAACTATGGATGGAGTAAGACAATTGTTAAAAACAGCCAAGTGAAAATATCTTGGAACATTTCCTATTCAAAGAGAAGCACTACTTATGTGAATTGAATATGCAAATGAGCCGTAAAATGGAATAATCAGCTTGGTGTGTCGTGGATCAATGACTCTATTATTAGTCACTCTGCAACGAAAGATTATCTTGTTATAAATGTTTGAATACAAATAACATACCTGTCGAAACGATGTTTCGCATTTTTGACCTAATCCCTTTTGTTGTATCAGTCATTCTTTTCATTGTGATCATGCTATTGATAGTTTGTTCATTGCTTCACATTCTTTGGCCTTTCTTCATACATGAATAGGGCAGGGTGTAAAGTACCACATGTTTCAGTAGTGTGCATTGTAGCTCTAGCATCCATACATTGTGGATAGAGCTCTTCAGTAGTGTGCTTGTGATACATAGTAGCTGCAGGATCAATATATTTTAGATGGATGGAGCTCTTGGAGCTATCACTAAATCTCGGTCTATGATACATTTTGAACAGACTTTTCTATTATTGAAATGGCATTATCCTGGAATAAGTCACCAGTCCATTCACTACCGTCCATTTTATCAGTTATGGTGACATCCTTCCACTGCCATTGACTTTGTACACAGTCCTGAGTAGAGAGGTGACTTATTTCACGATGTGACCATTGAAATGGTAAGCATATCTTAGCGGTTGATATTTTATATAGATTTGTAATATCCTTGACGAATGGTGCTGTCAGTATGCGAAAGCCTCACAAGGTTACTCAAAATTTTGATCGTGAAATGAAGAATTCTACTCTTATCTTTTGCCTTTGACTATAGGATTGTAGGACCACAGTGTGTGATATCATGTCTGGAGCTTCAGATGGCAGTTCCTAATGTCTCTCATCCAATCAACAACATAGCCATGCAGGATGTAGTAGTCAGCTGTTCAAGTATAGAGAGAGCGCAGAGGGTACGAAAGCTCAAGTTGTTTTTCGTCATACTTTTCAGTATTATTGATATGACGATTTTGTGTGACACTATTTGGAAACCATTTTTACAGATAAAAATAATACGTGTTCTGTTGAAAATTGATCATTTATTGGAATTGCATCTTATTTTCTACCCCTTTCTAATGACATGGCTGTTGGAGGGTCATAGTACAAGTAAACAAGTTTCTTATTTTAAAAATGTATACATGGGTATCAAATATCGTATTCTTTAACCAGTTGTCTGGGAAGGAGTTGACCTAGAAGTATTGACCTAGTAGTGAAAATGGGACTAAGGGTGGCAGGTTTTGCATCTTTATCTCCTGATGATTTTTCTACTTTTTGCAAACGATATTGACTCTAATTGAAGCCTTCCTATATTTCTATATTTATCAGAGAATAGATTTTAAACAAATTTGATTTCACTTTCATGAAAATAAAATACACTCATGATTTCATGCCGATTTTTTGGAAAACCGTATGGGAACACATTCAGCCTCCACACTAAATTTTTGTCACAGTCCCGACATAGCTTTGCTGATAGCGTGGAAAGGCATATGTTTCTACAATGTCAGGTTGACCTGATTCAATACCATACTTCTAAACTTTATTGTTTCAGGCTCAAGTTCACCAGCTGCTAGAATGGATGGGTGGACGTGTATCCAAGGACCTGACTGAAATGGTTACACATCTAGTAGTAGGAGAAGTTGGCTCCAAGAAGTATCATGTAAGTTCTGTAAAGTCCAGTGTAAAAGATACAGGGTCAATTAACAACACTCATTTTGGAATTGCTATGTAGTTCAAATGTTTGGAGAGACTTTGTATTCTCTATTTGCAGCGCTCTTTCACATCTTATTAGAACTAGATTTGCAATCCATTGCGAAATAGAATAGAAATTATTGCAAGCGCCTTTTGTACAAGACTGACAGTAACCAACAAGGCTTATTTTTTTCAAAGTTTCAATTGATCTTTAAAGGGCTCTGAAGTCCCTTCTATTCCTCACTGGTTATGCTTTATGAAAGATTATTTTAGATAAAGAATAAACCCTTTTCACATTTTATTTCTTTATCTGTAGGTCGCTGCAAATCTGAAGAAGCAGATTATGTTGCCAGAATGGATAGAGGTAGCATGGGAAGTGAGCCAGACAAAGTGAGTGTAAAATTCGTTATTAGATTTGCAGAGTATTTTATTTTTTATGAGTCATGGATGAATTAAACTTTGACATTGACATTGTTCATCGATGTATCAAATTCAATTTGTAAAATTGCAGGAAAGGAGATGTATTACATTTTATCAGGGTATGTCAATATCAACATTATCTTGAATTCTTCTATTTTAGGCATTTCTGTGCAACATCAGAAGCATTCCTTAGTAAATACAGATGTCCTTCATTCAAAGGCTGCATTATATGTGTGACTGGAGTAGAGAGTACACAGCGTCAGGAAGTCCGGCAGCGTGTACCTGAATTTGGTAAGTTTTAGCTCGTATTGGGCTTTAAAATGTCATTGTGAAGATTGGTAGTTCAAGGGGACTCCCCCCCCCCCCCAAAAAAAAAAAAAAAAAAAAAAGGAAGAACAAAACAAAACAAAAACAAAAACACATAATAAATAAATAAATATATCATCAATATACTTGAAGAGGAACAGTTCCTCGTTCAATATTCATCCCAAAGAGCTTGATAGAAACTTAAGAGACAGAATTTTCTGTAGTTGCTACACGTTATTGGAACTCTCTACCTAGCCAACCTCGAAATTTGAACAACATTGACACCTTCAATTCAGAACACAAAACCGATCTTTTCTGGCAATTTTGTGAATAATATACATATTTTGGGAGCTAGGAGCCTTTGAATGTTTTGGCAGATAAATGGTGCTTGAAGAATGCTGTTCATTATCAATATTTGCTTGTATAATTGCAATACTTTAACTAGTGGTGTTGTCATTCATTAGAAACATGCAACTTGCCTGTCAGAATTGAAAAACAAAATTTGATTTTATTTTGTTGTTTGTTGTGACAGGTGGTTACTACACAGGAGAGCTGAAGTACAATGAGTGTACCCATCTTATTGTAGGTGCTGCACGTGGACCAAAGTTTGAATTTGCCCGCAAGTGGAAGATTCATACAGTTTCAATCAATGTAAGTTAAAGCCTTGCGATTGGTTTATGGAAGATGTTGCTTTGGCAAAGTGTATGAACTAAATGGGTTTTAATTGGAATATACACTAGAGATTGTTCTAATTACAGTTATATAATTCAAGTTTGATTATTGATATTTGTGCAATAGTAATGCAACCTTGCAATTGTTTTTTAAAACTACGTGTAGATGATGCTAGATTGGCCTAATTCTTTTAATTTATATTATTGATTATGTATTTTCAGTGGTTCTATGATAGCATAGAGGCTGGTTACTGTTTAGATGAACAACTCTATAATGTGCTCTCACAAGATCAACCAACATCTACCCCAGTCAAGTCCAATCAAAATCACCCAAGGCTAAGTAGTAAGTTATTCAACTCACTTGTATCACTATAGAAATGTTCTTGCACCTTGTCTGTATTCACTTCTATGTCCATCTCTTTGGTAAAAAAGATTACTTGGGACCCATTTCTAGAAACCATCATAAGTCTAAGCTCGTGAACATCCCATTGAAAGGTGTGTTAATTCTACAACACGTGCCCCTGTGGGTTGTCCAAGAACTTAGACTAATGACTGTTTCAAGAAATGGGCCCCTGAACTCTATAAAGTACCATATAAAGTTCAGAGGTCAAATCTGGGGATCATCTGTCAAAAATTTTGCCATCTTGTAAGTAGGTGATATTATTGATCGAATTGCTGTACACATTGGTTGGTGTGTGTGATGAACCGGGTTCCTGCATCCAGAGAAGATTGCTACATATCGGTCGAGGCTTGTGTAATTCTGTGACAGTTTTGCAGCAAGTATTGCACTTACCCCGGCTGATATGTAGCAGTTGCTTTCATCTTATGTGGTCATCAAGTGCATTATTGATGAGAGTAACCAAGAGGTACAGGATGCATTCAGATCTAAAGATACAAGTAGTTATTTTTGTGTGAAAGATGAAAGATGGATGGTTATAGTAGGTATCAAATGCCACTGGACCTCTGAAGATGATGAACAGAAGTGCAGGGCTCCACCATACATGTGCCTTGTAGATTAAGACCTGGATGAAGAGTATTGCAGTATAAGGGGTTGTCAGATAGGTCGTGGTGAGTGCAATGTTTTGGTCTTCTCGAATGGAAGTATTGCACTTACCCCGGCTTATTTGCATCCACCTAGTTTACCCTGGCATCAAGTCCAGAACTCTGCTCAACCCAATATGGAGGGACCACGACTACAGAGGATATTGCATAATAAATTTATTCAAATCTATTCAATTGTGATGTAAACTGGCAACAGTCATTGTATGGAAGAAGTTTGGAGCTCATATCAAAATCTAGTGATGGCACATTTATTTTCTGCACCATTCTTTGACAAAATGTCTTTTGACAATGTTCATATTTTTTAAATAAAAAGCTTACAAGAATTTATAATTTAGAATGAGATGCAACTTTGCAACAACAAAAAATCTGAAATAAAAGATAAAACTTGAAAAATATTTGTTCAAATGACGAACAAAAACAAACCAACTTCTTCCTTGCGGTGGTGTCCTATATGGCTGTTTTACATAGGTCGGAGCTTGTGTAATCCTGTGTTAATTGAATTGCCAGTATTGCACTCCCCCCGGCCTTTGGATGATAGCTAACTTCATCAAGCATCACCAGTTTATATCACAACTAAGAAATATTGTTTTAGAAATCATTTAGCTTACAGAATTTATTAGAAAAAGGAAATTAATACCAACTTCAAAATCTATTAAAAAATATTGTATTCATTGTATCAAGTTATGAAAGCACATCTTGATTAATTGTTGATCTGAATTAAATTAGTTCTGCTTCAAGTTTATTGTGAGAAACAATGAAAGATTGTATGGTTAACCATATCGCTTGATAAGTGAAATCCAAAAATCATGAATGTGCATTCAATTATTGTTCATTTCACCCAAGACTTATCGGAAGCACTTATACATGTTTCGATGGGAAATGTTTCTGCAGGGTTGGTTTCTGTAAGAAAGATTTTCATCTTTGAGCAACTTGTTACTTTCAGTGTTACGAAATCCCATTTCTGATAAAAACAGTTATACTTAACAATACTTTTTGAATAACTTTCTTTTTAGAGTAATGCAACCAATTTGAGTAGAAATTCAATTTACTGGCCGTGCCTGACAGCGTTCTGTTTCATGAGAATTGGTAAAATGTGAAGTTATGAGAGCAAAATATGTGATGTTATATATGTTTCATACTAAATATTTATTTGTAATTTTTTGGTTCTATTGTTTCAAGTTTTTAGGTTACAAATATTTCATATTTTATTATACTTCGTAATTAAAAATATAATATTGCTGTTAATTGTTCAATGTTTTTTATGTTACATTGTATGTTTTAATGAAATAAAGAAAAAATGCAAATTCGGAATGAATGAATAAAATTAAAGATTCTTACTACAGTGTGTTCCTAAAAAAAGGAAACCGAAGTTCAAAGGTCAGTCATTTCAAAAGTACTACATGGTTTATTCTTGTGATTTGTTTACTAGAATACTGTATAAGCCAATATTTTCGCGTCCAGATATTTTCGCGATTTTGGACTAGTTGGGGAAATTCGCGGGAGCAAAATTTCGCGATTTTGGTGATGACTTCATTACTATAAATAGCCTTGTACTAACGTGGAAATTTTCGCGACGACCAACTCGCGAAATTCGCGAAAATAAAGTCATCGCGAAAATAACCACTTATACAGTATTAAAGATCGTGGACGGAGTAAATACAACCTTACATCAATTGAAAGCTAAGTAGGCGTATAACAAATGCACAAAAATAAAATTCAATTTTCATAACAGTATTCATATAAAGGTGATCGAACCTCAACCAGGCCATCCCTCCCAAATACTCCAAAAGTTACCCCTATTTTAATGGCGCGGTTGATGACGTCAAAAAATGTTAAGGGAATGCTACGGCCAGGCACGATTGGGTTTGCTATGTCAGAACAATAGACCCCATGTGTGCTAGAATTCTATTGTTATGAAATGAAAGGGCAAATTCATTCAGCATTTAGCATGTAGCATTCCGTTAACATCTTTTGACGTCATCAGCCGCGCCATTAAAATAGGGGTACTTTTTCGAGTATTTGGGAGGGATGGCCTTGTTGAGGTTCAATCACCTTATTAATGAAATACTTTCTAGATGGACAATAAAAATGCTTAAATTCAGAATTGTTGTAACATGAAAAATTATTAGCTTTCGTTTTATATGTAATTTAGATATTCATTTCTAGGTCCGGTCGGGGACTTTAAGTAACTCGTCAGCTTTTATTTGAGATATTGCTTACGTCAAAATTGTCACAGGTCACAGAGTAAGAGTCCTTTGAAGGTGAATGGTACAAACCCTACTTTTTCCAAGTTTTTGGTCTGTAGGGTACGAAACCAACTTTTTGTAAGTTTTTTGTTTTGTTTTGTTTTTCTTTTCACACCAAGTTTCAATGAAATTCAATCTCATTTTCCAAAGTACCTATCTCACTGGCAATAAGATGGGCTCACAATAATGAGTCTCCTGAGTCTCGTAGACTCCATCATTAAGTCTCCTGAATCTTCATGGCGTTGCGGGAAAATTGAACAGAAGTCTAAAAAAATAGTCAAACCTGTCCGATTTCTTTTAAATCGCTAGAAAGTTCTGACAACATCTCTGTGACGTCGTGGATACTTAGGGGATGTCGCGGCTACCCAGCAGAGATGTCATAGAGACTTTCTCACTTCTGCAAGAAGTCTACTATAAGATTGAGCATGTTTGACATTAGTTTGGTCTTCTTGCGACTGCCTGGAGACTCAGGATATGTCGCGGCTACCTCATGCCGACTCTAGAGACTCATAATCGAGAACGCATGTCATTGCCAATGAGAAATCCACTTTAGCAAAGGAGATAACATTTCATTGAAACTTGCTGAAAAAGACCCAATGACACCAACTACTTTCAAAAGATTTGTTTGGTACCCTTGAAAAAAAAAACTTGGAAAAAGTGGTTTTGTACCATTCACATTCTAAGGACCTCAACTCTGTGACTGATGACAATTTGGACGTAAGCAATATCTAAAAAAAAAATATTTTAGTAAACGAATCACCAGAATAAACTAGTTTTGAAATGACTGACCTTTGAACTTCGGTTACATTTTTTTAGGAACACACTGTAGTTCATGTATTTGTTTTAGTGACGTTATAAACACAACTTAAAAATATAAGTTCCCCGGAAGTGAAACCTTAACCATTTTTTTAACCAAGAGTTAAAGAAACCTTATTATAAGATATTTACTTAAATGGTCCGTGGTCAAATTACCTGCAAGCATTAAAAAATTCTTGCAGGTAATTTGACCAGCTACCAATTGAGTTAATATTTTTGAAGAGAAATTCCATTCTTCAATGAGCACAATTAAAGGGGATTTACACCCTGGGTTTAAATTGGTTTTCAAAAATACAGAAAAATAAAAGAAAAATATTAGTGAAGGTTTGGAGATAATCGACCAAAAAATAATGAAGTTATGAATATTTAAAGTTTTGATTTTGTGACGTCACATGCGAGCAGTTCTCCTATGTGTTATGCAGTGTGAATTCCATAAAGTGTCATTTTTCAGAAGAAAATTAATTATATCACCTGTGCGGTCGATACATCATCAATCATATGTTAATATACATGCCTTTATCAAATTGACCCATTCCTTTATCAAGAACCGCAAAAAAAAGACACATTTATGGAATTTACATACACAACGCATGGGAGAGTTGCTCACGCGTGACGTCACAGAATCAAAACTTCGCTATTTTTTGCTCGATTTTCTTCAAACTTTCATTCATATTTTTCTTTTATTTTTCTCCATTTTTTAAAACCAATAAAATTTCCCCTTTAACCCTAAAAAGACTGGGCTATTTTGACACACATAAAGACTGGGGGGGGCTCATTCAGCCCCTCCCCTAAGATCTCGGCCGTTGAGCGCGCGATCGCGCTGAAACTTGGCACGCGCGTTACCCACGGCATACTCTACAAAACCAATGAGTCATATTCTCCGAAAAATTTCATTACTAATTAATTATGCTAATTTATGCATAAAATCTAAGATTTGCTCTAATTAATTAAAAAAAGCTCTAAAAGTGCTAATTTTTGGTTTACAGGCTCTTTGTAGGCTTCTGGTGAAATGCATTTAAAAAAAAAAATCTGTATCAAGATTTTTTTTCTTATGTATTCTATTGTTTTTAAAATTTCTTATGTATTTCTTTGTTTTTTGACTTTTTGTTTTTTATTGTTTTTTTCAATGGAAATCATTGGTGACACCATTTTAATCACAAACAACCTTAAATTAATTGATTTTGGTAAGTTAAAGAGAATATAATGATACATATATGAATTTTGGCTAAAAACACAATTTACATTGGATTTGTACACAAAATCACGTATTTGAGCAAATTTGGGTCTGACGCACGGTTACAAAATGTTACGTAATTTCGGAACCGCGTACCCGGGCCTTGCAAATTTGGTCTCAAAAGTTGCGCGAGACTTGAAAGAAAATAGTCATGAAGTTTTGGCGATTTTTTTTTTTTTCACGCGTTGCGAAGTTATTGCGAAAAATGTCGAGGGGGGGGGGCTGAATGAGCCCCCCCCCCCCCCCCCCCCAGTCTTTTTAGGGTTAATAGACAAAAATGTCTTCTTTTTTTTTAACTTGCAAACAATATCCATTAATTCATGTTTGAAAAATAAAACCTCTAAATACCATTTTTAAATTCTGAAGGTGTGCCAAGTTTCATGAAAAAATAACTTTTAGAATAAACAATCATCCATGGAAATAGGCTGAATTTCCTTTTTTGTTTACCCTCTATACAAAAAATCAATGGGGAAAGAAATCTATAACAAAGGGTGGTATCTCACTTTGCAGAAACTACTTTGGAACAAATTTGAGACAGATTTGTCAGCATGGCTTTGCCATAGCTCAGTCTCCTCAGTTTCCTAAGTTTCAGAGACGTTTCTAATACTTTTATACGTGGAGCAAACGATTCCTTCGCGGAGATGTCTCCGCGAAGTGAGATACCACCCTTAGGTACACCTTTTCTAGCATGATCTGCTCGGTGATAATGGCCTAATAAAGAGGCTAGCATCCAACGCCCAAAGAATTCAATAACGACAAAATTCTGTGATTCTTACATATTTATAAAGAAGACATTTTGAACTTTACTGTCAGTATGTTTTTATAGTAGTTTATTTGATTTTTCACTGTGAAAACGAGAGTGACATTTATGAAACAAAACTAAAACGTTTAGTTATATTTTCAAACAAATCAATTCTACTTTATTTTGTGTGCCCCTCAAAGAAATTTAAATATTTGGAAAGCATTGAATCTTAGCTTTAATATAAACTTATTTTTGTTAATATCCAATCATTAATCGAGTCAGGAACTAGCAAAATATTTCCCATGTTGAAAATTCTCTTTATCAAAAACAAATGCATCCGTCATGCCATCTGATTGGCTGAAATATAGTCAAGATCTGCTAGCGCGAGGAATTTGAATTGCAGGTGCAGCTGTTATGACCATGCAGTGACTTTGTGTAAACAAACTGTGTGTGGCCAGATTTGCACCAGCCAATCAAAGCGGCTCTGCAAATCAGACCAGCCAATCAAATTGCAGTGATTGAGCTAATCTTGCACATTTACATTATGTGCAAACCAAACCATTTAAAAACACTGAGCTTGTCTTCTTTCCAAATACAATGTATGTAAATTTCTTTGAGGGACACTCCGTATAAAGTACCAAAATTGCATCGTGGGAAAAAAAAAAATTTGTTGACCCATTTTCCTGTTAGTCTGTTACGAAAATATGAAAGTTGTTAGTTTTGCTCTCATTTCTTATTTCTGCATCATTTGTGTTCACACACTTGGTACAAATGATACTTTGGTAATACCACATGTGTGTTGATGAGGATGATGAGATCAAAGGTCATAGGGGTCAAAAGGTCAACTTAGAGGACAACTTTTCTTTAACATGTCCCGATTTCTTTATTTTTTCATAAATTTAGTTTTAACTTCGAACAAATTTTCATTGGGTATTGTCACATGTATGATACCTACAAAGAGATCACAAACGTGTGCATAGATGAAGGCACAGTGATGTTGATGCATCAGGTCTATATAAGGCTGGATTGCGCCTTTAACTTGTCTTTCACATTTTCATTATTTAAAAAAAAAAAAAAAAAAAAAAAAAAAATCGAAAAGTTATTCAAGTGTGTTATTTCTTTTCCCCAATCTTTTTCCATTCTTTTCAGCTCTTGGTAATATCAGTGCAATAAATGTAAGCAGTATACACCCTGTAGATGAAACGGCTGTAAGTGATGCCAACATCACCGTAGAAACCAGCCGCTTGGCCCCTCCCCAACCTCAACCTCCAAGTGGTCTAGATGAGCTAGAGAATCTTGATATTGGTTCATGTGAAGCAGAGATGTTTCTTGATGGCTGCAAGGTAATCAACCCCCTCCCCAAAAAAAAAACAAACAAAAAACTATAAAAAAAAAAGAAAAGAAAAAAGAAGAAAAAAATGTATCATGTCACAGCTATAAAGGCCCAGCCTGATTAGGACCTAAGTAGAGAATTATGACTGTTTCTGAGTTAATATTACAAAACTATATAATCTATACGTTATTAGGTTCATGTAGTGCCAATGTAAGCATTGGAATACAAAATACAGTTTTAACTATACAATAGTTATCAGTTTTAACTATTAGTGTATTCATACTCATACTCATACTATACTCTGGGGAGAGTATAGTATACTAATATTCAATTTATTTTTATGCCTCCGCCACCGAAGGTGGTGCCGGAGGCATTATGTTTTCGGGTTGTCCGTCCGTACGTCCGTCCCGTTTTCATTCTCGCGATAACTTAAGAACCGTTTGACGGATCACTTTCAAACTTGGATCATGTAGTGCATATGGTGGATGAGGACATGATCTGACTAGACTTTAGGGTATTAGGTCCAAAGGTCCAGCAGAGGTCATTGTGATGCATGAAAATGGCTCGTTCTCGCCATAACACTTAAAAAACCCCGTTTGACGGTCAACTTCAAACTGGGTAATGTGTTGCCTATGGAGGAGCGACAATGAACTGGATTAGCATTTTTAGGGTCATGAGGTCAAAGCGTACAGATGTCATTTGGTATACATGAAAATGGTTCGTCTCTCGCAATATAATTAAGAACAGATGTTGACGGGACTCAATCTTCAAAACTTTGAGTAATGTGTTGCATATGGGAGGGCAATGAACGAATTAGACTTTTGGGTCAAAGGTCCAGAGGTCATTGTATACATAAAAATAGTTTGTTTCTCGATGCTGATAGACTTAAGAAACGGTTTGACGGTCAACTTCAAACTTGGATCATGTATGCATGTGGTAGGGACAAAACTGATTAGAAATTTGGGGTCATGAGGTCAAAGGTCACAGAGGGTCATTGTGTACATGAAAATGGCTTGTTCTTCGCGATAACTTAAACGATCACGTTATGAAGGGAATAAACTGAAAACTCTGGGTCATATGGTCATATATGAGGGCAATAAACTTATTAGATTTTAGGGTCAATGAGGTCGAAAGGTCAAGTCATTGTGTTACATGAAAATGGCTTGTTCTCTGCAATAAATCTTAAAAACCGTTTGACGATCAATTTCAAACTTGGGTATATGTGCATATGGCAGACGGAACAATAAATGATTAGAATTTAGAGTCATGAGGTCAAGAGTTAAAAGGCCACAGAGGACATTGTGTAGTGAAAAATGGCTTGTTACTTGCGTATAAACTTAAGAACAGTTTGATGGATGAACATCAAACTTGGGTCATGTGTGCATATGGTAGGGACAATGAATTTATTATATTTGAGTCAGGACAAGTCAAAGGTATAGGGTCACAGACGTCTTGGTTAATTAATAGCAAAATGAAATGGCCACGTTCTTGCTGTAACTTAATATAACCGTTTTATGATCGAACATTCAAACTGGGGTCATGTGGAGAAAAGATAGAACTGATTCGATTTTTGAGGTCAGGACATCAAAGGTCACGTGGCTTATTTATGGTAAATGACATCGTATTGTGGCAATCTTCTGAAGGACCTTTGACAGTCAACTTAACATGTGTTATCCTTTATTATCATCAGTAGCCATCCTACTTGAGTTGGAAATAAATCTGATGATACCACTTTAATAGTTTGGGTCAATATCTCAAGATCAATGGTAATAAATGGATGTAAAAATATCACATGCGCATCCTTTTTTCTTTTCCGATGTGGCAATACGGAGGCATGCCTTCCGACCGTGCGCGGTCGAAGATTCATCTAGTTTTTAGTGCGATTGTTCAGAATATTACATGAGAGTGCAAGTTGAACTGTTATATTCAACGATGCACAGCGGAGTTGAATAGAACTGGTTCAACTTGTAATGTAATATTCGAAACATCGCACGAAAGCCAAAACATTGAGTATTTGTTTTATTCAACTCACAATAATCTAGACCGAGATAAATCTAATGTTAGGTTCATCACAGTTCAAAAGCCGATTCCGATGAATGTCATGTGACCTTCATTCATCCAATCAGATGTCTAGAATCTATGTATGTGTTAAATAATCAACAATGTGACATTTCTTGGAACAGAATATGGGAATATGGAAGGAATTGTTGAATGTGTTTATCTTCCTGCAGATTTTCCTTAGTGGTTTCAGTGGGCAGCATTTAGAGAAGCTTCGTAAAGTAGTGAATGCAGGAGGTGGGACTCGCTTCAATCAGATCAATGAGAATGTATCTCATATTGTCATTGGTAACAAGATACAGGAACACATTGATGAGATCAAGGCTTTACCAAACAGGTGAACATATGTTATAGGCAATAATTAGTCAAGGAAGAACAAATCAAATCAAATCATCAACCTCCCTGCATAAAGGGAAAAAGTGATTTAAATATTTCTTATACTTTACATACCGGTACCTGCCAACCAAGATATTTATTTTTTTTTGTTTTTTGCATAATACACAGTACTCTTTTCTGTGATTTGTGCAGGTATGACGATTTAATTTTTTTCTGACATATTTCATTTTTCTAATCCCTTAGACATATTTATGCCACAATTTTAAAAATAGGACTTAATTGAATTCCATGCGTCACAATGATAAGTTTGCATTATATGAAGTACTGTAAGAATGTTTTGAAAGAATTGTATGCAAATAATGTTGAATTTGATATGTTTACCTTACAAATTAAGGTGTGCTTTGTGTTATTCCTGTTTGTTGGAATTGATTACAAACAAATCAGCTTTGTAGTTTAATACGTAGTGAAACTTGAAAGGTGATGAATTCAATTTCCAAAGCATTCCATGCAGAGCAAGTATCGCAATCATTGGTCACAGGGTTCGCAATCTTCACTCTTAAAAAATTCTGCTTTAATTGTTCCCTCAAAATGTTCAATACTCGTAGGCCCATTTTCTGCTATGAAGACTGAGTTTGTATGCATCGCTAGTTCGTAAAATCTATTGTGTGATGAACTGCGATCCTTTTGTCTGATGCGGGTCACACAATAGAGTTGTACAAGATTGCGACGCATACAAACTTCGTAGCAGAATATGGGCCATTAAGTTTGTGTATCTACATTATGGGATTTTTCAGGCTTTATACAGTATAAGCAATCAATATTATTTAGAATGTGATATATGGGTATTCTATTCCTTTATTTGTTTGACCAGGCCATCGTTAGTTTCCGTCCACTGGTTGCTAGAGTGTGCTAAACAAGGAAGACAAGTTTCCGAGACTGACTTTCAGCTCAACGATATTATACAAGTTGAAGGGTCCGACAAGGAGAATGACATCACCTTCAAGTAATTACATTTCTACTTTTAAGATTTGTGAATGGAAATGATAACGATGGCCAGCTTTTCTGATTTGATAATGATAATTTATTTTGTGTCTGTGTTTAGGGGTGTTAGTGTTCAGCTTTTTAGCCGATTTCAGCTTTTGTTTTAGATTTGATTTTCAATTTGTTTTTAGCTAAACTATTTGAATCCTTGGATATAGGTTAAACACATTGCAACGTAAACAAAAATAAAATCTGCAAACTTTATTGAAGTAAATTAAATTTGGAGAACACAAGATTTCCTCTGATTCCAGTCATCGTAAACTATCTTGATACCATCTCTAACTTATTGATCAAAATATTTACAGCCTCTATTCTCTATGCAATATACTCAAGTTAAAATGTTGCATCTTTGTCACCATGCAGACTTCAAGGTAATCAACCATCTATTATGAAAAGGGCGCTTTATAAATACAAGTTATTATTATTATCATTATTACTGGAATTATAATGTTGTATGTTTGTCACTGTGCAGACTTCCAGGTAATCAACCATCTAAGAGGGTCTCTAAAGTAGGTGCAAGGAAGAAATCAGTAGATCGTACTGAAGAGGAAGATATTCTCAGCCAGTACTTGCCCAATGCTACATCCACAGGTACAAAATAATCATACTTTATGAAATACAGAAACAGGCAAAAGTATTAATTTGTAGTACTTATAGTCGTGCAAATTGCACACAATAGTTTGATATCTGGTATTTTTAACTCTCTGCTTGTACTTCTAAATATTGTTTGCTTAGGAGTGTAAATACGTGTCATACAGAGTATCATTGTAAAGAATTATATTATAATTTCACAAATAATTTAGGCATGTCATATCAAAGTAAACCGTAAATTACCCCACTCAGAACATATTCACCTAATGAATGGCTCTACCTGAATTGGGTAAGTAATGGAAAGCTTTAATTCATGTCCAGAATTCATGACTTTTCAGAATCAGTTGTAAGTCGGTTGATATTGGTTCAACCTTACTTACAAAAGTCCCTGTTTGGTCTTAGAGAATTTAGGTGCCATTGCTAGACATTCCCAATAGTTGCCTTGCCCTAAATCTAACAAAATTTTAGGCTGCAATACAAAAAGAGAAAATTGATAGAAGTTTGATGCTGTTAGGTAAAATCTCAAATTACATTTTAAAATAAAAATTTTACATTATTACACCTTTCAATATTCTATTACACCAGGTACGGGAGACAATGACTCTACGATGATCCAAGAAGAAAACCCAGACAGAACTCGTAGCGATGAGAATAAGAGCAGAGAGGATGATGATGAGACTCAGATTGATGAAGAAGAGGAGGAAGGAGAAGGAGGAGGAAGCGGAATCTTTGCTGGGAAGAAGTTTGTTGTTCTTGGTTTTCCTCCTGAGCAAGAGCATGAAGTATGTAGCATGATCCCCAGTCAAGCGGGTAAGACCGGTTTAGCAACTATCAAGAATTGAATTTATACGAAGACTACTAGGATTATATTTGTTTTGTGTACAATTCAAATTGTTTTTCTTTAAAAAGGATGATTTATTTTGTTCCAGTTCACAATATGAAATGGATGATTTATTTTGTTCCTGTTCACAAGAAGATTTCATTAATCTACAAAATGATTATTGTGCTGTGTAATCATGCATAATATTACCTTCTTTTGGAGGCCATACCAACAGTTTATTTTGAAGAGGAAAAAAATTCTGACCTATTTTTCATTAAGTCTAAGGTTGAGCCCTCGACAATTGTTTCAGGCTTTATTATGTCTAAGAAGTAGGGTTAAGTTTAGATAAGGGTAAAGTTCTTAGGGTTGAAGATAGTTATTCCATTAGTATGTGGGATTGACAGAAAATGTTTGGAATCAAGTCTAATATAATATTAAAAATGATCTTTAACGCCTTTTCTAACAGGTGTTGTGTTACCTCTGAACACACGTTCCATACCTGACTATGCCATAGTGCCTATCATAGGAGCACCAGTCAATATGACTGTAGGTGAGATAGTGACTAACTGTTGGCTTCAGATGTCTCTGGAAGTAGAAACCCTGTTAGAACCATCGAGTAATGATCTCTTCACTCCTATACCTATCATGAAGGAAGCGATGCCCCTCAGGGATTGTGTCATATCAATAAGGTTTGTTTTTCAGAATGCTCTTCTATTTCAACATGTTGATTTGTTTCGTAGCCATACCTTTTATGTGAAAGTAGATGAAGGCTGGGACGGGTTGAAGAGAAGAATTAAGTTTGAATAGAATTCTTAATTATGTTTGATGAGGTTGTTACTAACAAGTTATCACACCTCAACACACCATTCTCACGCAACATTGCATACTCAGTCACCGAAAACCAACAAATTAGGCTTGACAATGAAGAGTGCAGTGAAGGCAAAAAGTGCCAATAGATCTGATTTAATAGTAGTTTCCAAGTTGCACATACATATCAGTATCAGAGGTGAATAATTGTATTTTCAAAATGTGATGATATTTGGGTAAAAAATTATATGGCAGTAAAGCTGATCTTGTTAAAGATGATTCTAAATCAAATGAATAGTAGTTCCACGTTGCTAATATTCTCAACTGATTAAGACATTTTTTTAAGTTAAGTATATTTAAGCGCCTCACAGCTGCTTAACACCTCTCCTATACTTTTGCTTCTGAAACCACGATTTGATCAATACCATGTGCTGATTTTACTATTAGTGTTCAAGTTATGTCATAGTGATACTACTGGACAATATTCACAGATTATACTGAATTATCTTGTATTCTTCGAAGTAAGTTTTTGGGAATACTTTTTCATATTTGGTTATGTGCAGTGGGAAGCCATATCTTCTAGCATGCCACAAGCCTTGCCCCAGTTTGGTACCATGGACTGAAAGCTATTTAAGGCTCTTCATTTCTTGACAATGGTTTGGTCAACAAATAGTGACAATTTGGTATTCTTTTATTTCATTTTGTTACTCTTTTTTTGATTTATTTCTCTTTTTTTTGTCTCTTTTTTTTCTTTTGCAGTAATCTTTGGTTATCATTATTCTGATTAATTGTAATATGTTCTTTGTGTAATGTCAGTTTCATTTTCTAGTCTTATTTTAATCTAATTTCATATATGATATGTGTGATGGGTTACTATTTTTTTTTTTTTTTTTTCTGTGTATTTCTTACTCTTTGTTATTTTCTTGTTATTTTCATGTAATTATAGCCTTGATTTGCATCTTTTTTCTAAGATTTATGATTTACTTTCTTTGCTTTTAGTGTGGTGTATATTACAGCTCTCAATTTTTCCGTGATTCCTACTATTGTGTTGATGGTATTTTTAGGCCATATCTGTTTTTTTTTTTTATAAGCTTGCTTTTACTTTTGATTCGCTATATTGATTTGCTCAATTCTATGATAATGTACCTTCAGAGTCCTTAGTGCTAACTTTAATTATTTATTCTGTTTGTATTTGTTTACATGTAAAATACACTTCTTGATATGCCAGCCTACATTATAAAGTAGATCCCTGTACTGGAAGACACTTAATGATCTTAAACTGTGCACAAAGCCTCGTACTAAAAGAGGGAAAAAAGGAGGGAAACGTCGAACACCCAAGGTTCCTACAGGAACATCACCAGATCGTGATAAACAGTCCATGTTTGCATTGTGGAATGCGAGGTCCATCAAGGCCAAGTCCCAATGCTGTGTGATTTTGTAATTGATGATCACATTGGATATCCTAGAGTACAGAAACATGGCTGACAGGGATGACCGGGACAGTGTTCTTTTCTTAGTCTGGACTTGGCTAATTACTCTTCCAAACTACAAGTGGTTCACAAACTCTTGTCGCGAGTGAAATTTGGGCGACAAGGCGGTGGAGTTGGAGTCTGCATCAAGAAGGGTTTCAGAGTGCATGAGTATCCATTGAGCCGTTTTCTACTTTTGAATATATTGATTTGTTGCTAACCTCAGTGATAATCTACCATTGAGATTAGTGGTGGTTTATCGTCCTCAACGAACTCGCACAGGGGAGTTAACACTCAATTCTTTCCTGGCTGAATTTGCATCATTTTTGAAACAGATAGGTTCGGTCCCACATCGTGTTTTTAATTGTGGGAGATTTCAACTACCATGTAGATGATGCATCAGATGTGACTGCTGCTAGATTTATAGACTTAGTTAATTCTCTAAATCTTAGGCAGCATGTTGATTTGGCAACACACCGCGCGACGGACATACACTTGATCTTATTCTATCTCGTGAGACCGACAGTTGTGTACAGGACATTGGTCTTACTGCTTACCTTCCTTCGGACCATGCGCAGTCAGATGTGCATTGAAGATCGGTCGTCCAAAACCTGTAAAATTGAAGTTGAGACGCGTAAATTGCGAGACATCAACATCGAATCCTTCGTGAAGACATTATACGTTCTGACTGTATCTTGATCCTCCAGATGATGTGGATGCTCTCATTCTTCTATACGAGTAGTCCTTCGTGGACTTTGGAACAGCATGCACCTCTGCTGTCACATACAGTTCGATGTCGACCGAATTCGCCATGGTATAATGAGGAGATACGCAGAATGAAACAGGATCTTCGTAGGCTGGAACGAATTGCAAATAGTACTGATCTTGAGATTAATCGCCAACTGTTCAAGGAGAAGCGTGGACAGTACAAGAGAGCATTAGAAGCCGCCAAGACAGAGTATCATAGAGACCAACTTACTGATTGCAGTGCCCGTGAGCTGTTTGGAAGATGACAAACTCTCTCGTCCAATGTCTGCCAGGTCTCTGCCAGATGACAATGCTCAGAGATCCTCTTCCTGAACGTTTTAGAGCAGTTCTTTGTTAATAACTTAAGGGAATCTCAGATTTTCTGGAACACGGTTCTGATAATTCTTCAAACTTTGATTTCCGGAACAAAGGCAACTTGTGTCTTCGTTTCGAAATTTCAAACCTGTAACAGATAAGGAAGTTGTGCAGATTATAAGCAATTCCCCCTCAACATCATGTAGACTTGACGCTGTTCCGACATGTTTACTGAAGAAATGTTGTGATGAGCTTGTTCCCGTAATCACTTATGTTATTAATGAGTCTTTCCGTACTGGTTGTTTCCAGAAGGACTTAAGCAGTCTTACATTGTCCTCTCATTAAAATAGAAAGTTAGATCGTGAAGATTTAAAGAACTATCGCCGATTGCGAATTTGAAGTTTTTGGCAAAGACCGTAGAACGAGCAGCAGCCTTGCAACTGAGGGGATATCTGTCGGAGCACCAACTGCTTGCTAAGACGCAGTCAGCTTACAGACTTTTCCATAGTTGGCGAGACTGCACTCTTACGTGTCTCCAGTGATATTTAATGTCCTTGGTAGAGGTCATGAGGTTATACTGGTGCTTTTAGATTACTCGTCTGCTTTTGATACGATTAGCCATGATACTTTGTTAAAACGAATGTCACTGTGGTTTGGTATTGAGGACCTGCTTTAGGCTGGTTTCGTACTTATCTCACATCTCGTAGTGAAAATGTCTCGATCAATGGTGTACTGTCATCAACTTTATACACCGACCCAAGGTGTTCAAGGGTCTGTTATTGGACCCTTGTTGTTTACGATGTATACTTCTCCCACTGCAAAATATTATTGAGTCATATGGTCTGTCCAATATGTTTTATGCCGATGATACTCAAATATATATATCTTGTAATCGTCTGATGTTGTTACCTAGTACCTAAAGTGATGAAATGCATTGGAGAAATCAAAGAATGGTCAAGGTTGAATGGTCTGAAGTTGAATAGTACAAAACAGAAGTTTTACATATTAAGTCTCGTTTTCGCACTAAGTATGCCTTGCCACCGATTGAGATTGATGGCATTCAGGTTCTCCCAGTTAAAAGAGCAAGGAATCTGGGTTGTTTTTTTGATGAACGTTTACTATGTACAATTTTGTTAGTGCAAAATGCCGATTGGCTTCTTTCTTTTTACATAAGATTAGCAAGATCGCGCCTTATATCAACAAAACAACTACTGAAAAATTAGTGCACGCATTTGTTATGTGTCACCTTGACAGTTGCAATAGTCTATTGTTTGGTTTGCCAGATACACAACTAAAGAAACTTCAGGTCATTCAAAATTCTGCTGCTAGGATGGTGACAAGAACGAAAAGACACGAATCAATATCTCCTGTCTTGAGGTTTTTGCATTGGCTACCTATTAAATTCCGTATTTCATTTAAGATTCTTTTACTCATGTACCTTTGTACCAACAATATGGCTCCATATATCTTTCTGAATTACTTACTAATATCAACCTGCTAGAACCCTACGGTCATCACAAAAGAATATGTATGTTGTTCCCTTGGTTAAAACAAACAATTATGGTAAACGGAGTTTTGAATTTGCTGCCCAGAATTGTGAATAACATTCCAGAAAATGTAAGGAATGCTGAAACGGTTGGAAGATTCAAATCTATCTGAAGACTTATCTTTTTAATTGTTAAACATGGTTTTTGATCCTTTCTGCTTTTTCTCTTCTCTGTCTCTTTCTCTTATTCTCTATGAAGCCAGCATGGATGATCCTTTTTCAAAGGTATAATGCGCTATATAAGAATTGCTGTATTATTATTATTATTATTATTGAGGTAATGTGGTTTTAATGTTGATTCACCTCTGTTCTATTATTCAGTCAGTACTGCTATGTGGAGCGTGACTGTCTGCTGCATATTGCTGAACTGTTAGGTGCACGGTGTCAGGAGTACTTTGTAAGGAAAGCAGTCAACAACCTTGAGGCTAACACACATCTGCTTCTCAAAGACCCTGAAGGAACTAAATATATGGCGGCTAAGAAGTGGAAGGTGCCTGCTGTTACAAGACAGTAAGATTCAATCTTAATAATATATCTTTATCACAAGGAGTGGAATGCCCATATTATGTTGGCTGAGTAGTATATAAATTCAACAACAAAAAAGCAAAACATCTGGACACAGTATGAATAATTTTTTCCTAAGAGTTTCTAAATTCCTCTTTTGATATATATCTAGTCTTTCTCTTATCTATCCATGCTCATAAAATTACTCTTTTATGGGTCTTTTTGGGGTTGCATTATGCTTTAGTTTGCATGTGATTACTTACAATTGTTACGTATTGAAATTGGTTTATATTTCAGTGTTACAGTTTTAAAAGTTATGAGTTTTTAAATTACGCTTGCAGCAAGTTGGCAGTAGCAAACATGACACAACATCAAGTTGGCAAATTTTAGAAGTTATAGAAGTTCACAACAATGTTCTTGTAATATAGATAATGATAGGTTGGTTAGTTAGCACTGGACTATTCTCTTTTCATTGAATAGCTGGCTGCTGGACTGTGCCAGGACAGGGAAGAAACAACCAGAGAAGGACCACCTTGTTGATCTTCCAAAGAAAGAAACCTCAAATGACTCGTCCACTTCAAAGCTTGATCAACCACCACCAAAAGAACCAACTAAACCTCAAGAAGAATCCCCTGCACAGACAAAACCAGAGCCATTACAGAAACAACCAGAGAAGCAACAAGAGAAGAGCCTTGAGGATTGTCCTCCGAAGACACCAAAGAGCGTAACGATCAGTGACAAGCCCCAGGTCCAGGATACTGGAGCCATTGACCAGGCAGCTAAAGCCTCTACCCCTGCAGGACGACCCATCAGGAATAAAACCCTGGAGATGGTGAAGCAACCAATCTCAAATAAGACTGTAGAACAGGTCAAAGGTCAGACTCCAGGTCGAGAGGGTAACACCCCTAGCAGGATTTTACGTCCTGGTTTCAAACCCTCGTTTGATCTGGATGATGCAGTAGCAGCCTTGGATTCTCCTGGAATGCCAATAGGGAAGGGAAATCGCAGGAAGTCTAGTTTGGTGAGTTTAGTTGCAACCAAAGAAAATATATAATTAATTATACATTTTGGAAGATCAAATGCCTGCTTGATGGTATGCCTACATACATTTTTATTATATTTACTGTTTTAGATTTATTTTAGTTTAAAACTATAGTTAAGTGATCAGTGGCGATTTCATGTTGTATCGTACGGACATTTAGACAACATATTACAGCTTTCGTCATGAAAATAAAAAAGAAAGGAAAAATCAAGACTTAATTTGACTGTATTAATTATCCTGTCTCATAGAGATGAAAAATAGTAATGTGTGTTGTATGGGATACAGAAAGAACAACAAAAACAAGTTATTGCAACATGGAATCTCCCTCAAGATCAAGACCTTACTGCTATTGAGCTTGGTACTTTTATACCCTTCCCCTTGGAATGTAAGAAAAACATACTTTTTTTTAATTAAAAAAAATATATATACTTAAATGCATTCTATATTTCATTTGAAGACATGTTAACACTACGATGATCAACCTTATCAAAAGAATCTTAATTACTTGCATCTATTGCCTACCATAATACATTCTACGTATTGAACCTCTGCCTTTTATTTACTGTTCTTCTTGCAGCCATTGGATGAGTTCTTCCATCAGAACATAGCCAATGCCTTACAGATCCGACTTGGCAGCAATGCCGTAGGAGGGACAGGAGAGATTGAAGATGATGATATTGTCTTCAAAGAAGAGGTAGGTCTTGAAAGGGATTATATGTATTTCCTGGTATTGATACAGACTTTGTGAAGAGTTATGACAACGAAAACATGTAATTTATGCTAGAACTTGAAGGAGCATAATTCATTTGGTGTGGTTGAGTTGATAAGTCGGCAGACTTACGATCACAAGGTACGCGGTTTGAATCCCGTCCATACCACTAGCATCTTTCGGCAAGGTGTCAACCTGCAAATTTGCCGTATTTGACCCAAGTGAGGTGAATGGGTACCGGTAGGAAGCAATATTATTCCTTGAATGCTGTGAGCACCTTTCGAGGTAGCCTAGCTAAGCCGGGTAATAATTAGTTAATGCTATAAGCGCTTAGAAACACCAAGGTGGATATATGTATTAAGCGCTATATAAATGTAACTATTTTATTATTATTATTTGATTTTAGTTTATAGTAAATGATGTTTGTTAGTTAGGTTGAATTTTTACTAAAGATAAGGCTTGAAAGCGCGAGTTAATGGGGAATTGCTTTTTCATTAGGCTTTCATTTTCATTACAACTTTATTTATATAAGGCCTCCTGTCGCTTACCTACATTAATGAAAATTGATCAGAAATCGGATCAATCAGTCAATAACCTTGCAAAGATAGTCTTTCTCATTATCAGCAATCAGGGTTGTGCGAGTTCAGCTTTTTCAGCTTTTTTAGTTTAGATTTTCAGCCTATTTTCAACTTTTCCAGCCCTTCCTCTTTACAAAAAGCATTGCAGCTCTTTTGATTTTAAGCTTATTTCTGCTCTTTTTAGCTTTTATCAGCTCTTTTGATTTTGTGGTTACTCACACCCCTTTTCAACAAGGGTTGAATATGAGGTATATAACTTGTTCCAAACCTGACCTACTTTACATCAATACAGGAACCTGCGCCTGGTATTCTCCATGGAGTAGTGATTTGTGTGAGTAAGAAACTAAGCAGAAAGCAAGGTGATTACAATGATATTGCTACAGCCTTGGGAGCAGACTACCACTGGACCTATGATGAAAAATGCACTCATTTTATCTTTCAGGTACATGATTGATGTTCGTTTTCTTTCGAATAATAATGCTAAGATGGTGGATAGTTTAGGGCGTAGAAATGAGTATATCTATGCAGTTTCTAAATATTTATGTTGACATAGCTTAAGGATTTTAATGTTAGAGTTAGGCATGACCTAAATTCAAACTTAGTTGCGTGCTGTATTATTATAAAATAACCTCATCGGTCAGATCACGCTAAAAAAATGTTCACTTTTGAAAAGTCTACTGATGAGATCATGAATCGTATACGAGATGTGCTTGAAATTGAAGTAATTTGTTAACTTAATATTAAAAAATTGATAATGAAGGTGTTTTATGGAAAGTTACTCACAAAATAATTTTTAAAGGTGTTTATTATCTCTTTCAATGTTGGTTATTGAATTACATTTGACATTTTGATTATTATTCTATTTGTTTGTTACAGGGCAAGACCAATGACACAGCCAAAGAGTTCCGCCTAGCCAAGAGTCAAGGCAAGATCATTGTCTCTCCTCATTGGTTACTTGCTTGCCAAGAGGACAATAAAAGATTGGATGAAACCAGTTATCCACATACCTACAATCCAAAGCTCAGTCTGGTAAGTGGCTTTATGACATTTACTTCAGCGATGATAGCTCTCTGAAGAGTCAGTTTGATTTTTAGATGATAATTGGAGGTGTAAACGTACATATATATACATTTTTGGTGAGAAGATCTATACATCATCCCCTAGATTCAAATTTCTACTGTGATCCTATCAACACCACTTAAATGATTTAAGATAGCACAAAGTGGAGAGAAAGCATTATGCAGTAGACTTTTCCCCAAATAGATATTGACATCTTATATCTTAGATAAATATTTAGATAACTTTCAAATATTGTGTGTGTAATGCCTTTCCTCTAAAATCGAAGTTTTACATCACTTAAAAGGAAATTAATTACATTCATTTCCTCAATTTTAGTGTTACCAAGTTGTTGAATGAGTTTATTCTTTCTGTCTATTTAGTCTGTAGTGGCCTCCCAAAGTCGAACACCAGCTCGTTCCGTGAGGTCAAAGGCAACGGCCCCAGCATTGATGACCCCTTTAGCTCCTAGACCGCCTCCACCCGTAGAGAAAAAAGAAGCTAAAGAGAAGAAAAAACCTGAAGAGAAGAAAGAACGTGAGGAAAAGAAAGAAGTGGACTTGGAAGTGGATACAATGTCTGACGATGAACTGCTGAGGGCAGTAGAGATTGAAGAACAGAACAAGACACCGGGGGATCATGGGACATCTATCAAACAAGATCTTCAGAAGCAACTTGAAGAAATCATGCCATCTAGCATGTAAGTCTCTTGTTATGATAAACAGTTTTAAATTGTGATTGTTTACACTTAATTTGTGAACATGTTCATGTTATGTGAAATTTCGAAAAGAGATTAGAGAATAAGGCGTGAATAATGATGTCACCTCTGTGAGTTCATCATTAAAAGAGCTAATTCCGAGCTTACTAAGCCTTTGGCATGACAACAAGTGTTAATGATGATAGGAATTTACGTGCTAGTCGTAGACGGAGCAGGAGTAACATTGCTTCTTGTTAATAATTGGATGCTATGTGGTAATGTATTTGCTGTTATTTTCGCACAATTAATTTTTGTGCTGAGTGGCTTCAAAACAAATGCACAGGTTCTTAAATTCGTGCTGCACGTTTGTAAGAATGCAATTGAACCCAATTAATACATGCATGAGAAAGCATGCCAATATATTCACAGGTTTTTAAGTTTGTGCCAGCCATTCTTTGCGCAAAATCCATGAAAACTAATGTACCACTAATATTTCCACAAGAACAGTACTCGTAACATTATTTATTGTTTATAATAGGAACCTGCGTGGTAGTCGTAGACGTAGCAGACGACCTGGTGGTAGTGCATCGACATCGATGGCTGGAGATACAACAACTGCAGATGAAAACACAGGTGGAAGGAGAAGCACAAGATCCAGAACTAAACGTGCTCCTGAAAAGAAAGATGGTGATGCCAGCAAAGATATGGGTAAAAGATTTGTTGGTTTACTTGAAGATGTGCTAAAGTAAATGTTCGTAAAGTAAACGTTGTGTGTTCATAGCAGCACTTAGTTCAGGTTTGCTCATCTCTACTGTGAATAGATTAAAAAATGCCAACACTACAGAATAATTAGAAATTAGAACGCCAATAACGGAAATAGTTAAAACAGCTGAAACAAATGACTTCTCACTAGAGAAAGCATAAATGCTAACATTATTCAATTTTGGGAATGCGTTCAAATTAATAGATTTCTTTCTCTTATTAACAAGACATTTGTTTCAGCTGTTTTCACTATTATCGTTATTCGCATTCTAATTTCTAATGTTCTAATTATTCCTTAGTGTTGGCATCTCTGTAGATTGCTGTAATAACAGACCATCTGTTGGTGTTGATTCATTGAAGTTTGATGAAATGAACACTAAACTTCAGCATTGAGGTGAAACTAATTGGCTATTCAAATGTAAAAGACATTAAGAATCCCCTCCTACAAGTCTATGAAGAGACAATATTCATTGTGAAAATGATGAAATATGCATTTATAAATTTACTACTGAGAACTCACAGCACCTAAATACACGACAATCCATTGCCAAAACGAATATAGTAGGTAACAGTAAAAGAATATTCATTCTGTTTTGCTTACCTGTCCTGCAATACATGCTACATGTTTTTACCCATCATATTTTCCCCTCTTTTTCTAGGTCTACATGTAGAGGCTTCACAGAGTGTTCAGATCACATGGGATGATCCAACAAGCAGGAGGGAGAAAGAAAAGATCATGGCACAGCTAAAAAGAGCAGACAATGGACATACTGAACCTGAGCAGGATGGGGAGGATGCTCAAAGGATGGAAGAGCAAGAAGAGGTAATTTGAAAACTCATAAAATCATTATCACTTTGTTAACAAGATGTATCATAGTCATTAAAAAAAAAATCTTTTACATGATTCGATAGTGTTTCAGCAGATATGGTAGCACGGTTTTTAAATTCATCATATTTTTCATTATTTTATTTTATCATATTATCAATAGTTTGTTAACCTAATTCAATTAAGCCCTGTTCACCATTGCCATATTTAAAGGTAGAGACTAATTAGCAAAAAGAGCCTTCACATGATTGTATACATAACATATCTAGGCAAGACATTTCTCTTTTGAAAATCCAGGATTCTAATCACAATCTACTGTTGCCCTTTTTTCTGTCAGGTACGAAATGAAACCAAGACTAGCTTTGGAAGGCCAAGCACCAGTTCCCACCAACCAGCGTGTGAAGATAGCCCACCTAGTCCAACCCCTAAGGCCCCATCTATACGACTTCCTCCTGCTAGGCCTGCTGTAGCACCACAACCAATGGATGAAACTCAGGAGGAACCAAAACAAGAAGTGAGTTCTCCTCTCAGTTCTTTTTTTATTAATTCTGACAAAATTGAGATTGGTCCTTTTCATGTCTGTGCTTTGGTGATTTCAAAACAAATATTAGATACTGCAGCTAAGGAGTTAATTTGGTTATTGCAAGCTTATTCATTTCATATTCCAGTTATAACATTAAAAAAACAAGTGTTTTTGTATATCTCTGTCCCTATTACTGTTCTCTATTCCATGTATACCTAAGAGTGAACAAACTACAATAAAACCTTTTAATTCATAAATATTGCAGCATTCTTTCTGTGGGTTTGTAACCTATTTCTCCCTTTCCTTACAGGTCAAATTATTGCCTTCCAATCAATTTGTGTAATTAATATATGTATTCATCTTAAAAAAAAAAAAAAAAAAAAAAAAAAAAAAAAAAAAAAGAAGAAAGAAGCAAAAAAAGAAAATTTATAAAATGTATGGCTGTTTTTGTTTTGTATTTTTGTTTTAAGTCTTGCTATTTTTCTATTTGATCCATACTTTTTCCTTTGAACTCTGATATTTTGAAGTTTGAACTGTCCCTGTTGGCCTTCCAAATAATAAAATAATAATATTATGTAAAGCGCTTGGGAGCAGTTTAACTTGAAAAGCATGATATGAATAACTCAGATATTATTATTATTATTCTAAATACTTGTAACATTTTTTTTTCCTTCCAAATAGATGCAGACGAAACCAGTAGCTCTGCCTCCCAAGTTCTTGTTCACTGGAATGGGTGCTGATGAGAAGATTGATTATAGCGCCCTCATCGAAGAGCTTGGAGGAGAAGTAAAAGATGCTCAGTACTTTGATGCCTCTTGTTCTCACATCATAGTAGGTAAGTAATCACACGTATGGATATCAAACTAAAAATATTAAGTATTTCTTGTTCTCATATGTATGTAATCAAACCTGTAGGTTATCATACTCCTATTTCATACTTAATAGAATCAGTTTATAACTTGTTTGAGAAGAAAGTTTTGGGACAGATAATAATGGGTTTAGTATTTCTTGTATATGGAAGTTGAGAAGATATGCAAAAAAAATATGGGGTTAATGCTTAGCAGACTTATCTGTTAGTACAGGGACTTGGAGGAATATGACTGTCCTATTTATGACAGAAATATGTGCAAATATTGAAAATCTGTTTGTTCAAAATACAATTGCCCATATTCTGAACAGAAGACTGAGTTTGTAAGTTCTTGCAAAGCTATTGTGCGATCCTTTTGTCTTATGCATCAGTCAATACCAGACAAAATGATCCCACAATAGCTTTGCACGAACTGCAACTGGTGCAAACTCTGTCTTCACTCCAGAATATGGACCAATAAGTTTTTCCAAGAGATAAGCACAGCTATAACATTTTGTGATATTTTTTGCCTTGATTTTTCAGGAAATCCAACCAGGAATGAAAAGTATCTTGCCGCTCTTGCGACTGGCAAATGGGTTCTGCATAAATCATACCTTGAAGCTTGTAGAGTGGAGAAGGGTTTCGTAGAGGTAAGCATTGATTTCACCTTTCACCTTTTATTATACAATTTTAGTATGGGTTTACCTCCCAAATTTTTTTTTTTTTTTTTTTTTTTTTTTTCATTTCAAGTCAAAACAAGTAAAGCAACTGGATTTATGCTCAAAATGCATTAAGAAAATAGGAGAGAGAAACTAACTTTTAATCACCTTCCAATTTGTTACACATTAACAGAACAATGTGTAACAATTGTTCTGCTAATGTAATGTTCACCATTCTGTTGTCAAACTGTTGTTAATATATTTCAAGAAAAGTCATTTATAGTCTACACTGACCATACTGCCTCATAACATGTCTTGGTGGCCATCTCTCGTAAAGGGGAGCTGTCTATAATGGGCACATTTATTGTCTCCTCTTTAGAAAATATCTGCCTGAGAACCTGTCTGTAAAGGTTACCTATCTACAGTTCTCTTCCATATGGTCTCTAGTTGTAGTTGACTTGTTTAACTGTATTATACAAGTATTAGCAGTCTTTCTTGTTCATTGAAACCACCTTCCTTTTTTTTTTTTTCTCTCTTTTACCTTCTTGGATGAAGAGCCTCATGAATGGGCAATAGAACCGATCTTAGCTAACTGAATCCTTTTCTTATCTGCTATTAGGAAGAACCTCATGAATGGGGTAATAGACCGATCTTAGTAAACTGAATCCTTTGTCTTATCTGCTATATAGAAAGAACCTCATGAGTGGGGCAATAGAACTGATCTTAGTGACTGAATCCTTTGTCTTATCTGCTATATAGGAAGAACCTCATGAGTGGGGCAATAGAACCGATCTTAGTAACTGAATCCCTTGTCTTATCTGCTATATAGGAAAACCTCATGAGTGGGGCAATAGAACTGATCTTAGTAAACTGAATCCTTTGTCTTATCTGCTATGTAGGAAGAACCTCATGAATGGGGTAAAGGAACTGATCTTAGTAAACTGAATCCTTTGTCTTATCTGCTATGTAGGAAGAACCTCATGAATGGGGTAATAGAACTGATCTTAGTAAACTGAATGAGACAGGAAGAAGAATGGCTCTGGCTGCTACCAGATGAGGATGAGAATACAGGACCAGGAAAATGTAAGAATTTAACCAAATTCAACAATGAAAGTGTTTATGAACTCATACATTCTAATAATCATATGAAAAAAAAAAAGTGCAATATTAAATTAAGTTAAATCCAGGGTTTTCAAATAGGAGGACGACGCCAAAATTTTTCGGATTTTAACATGAAACGTCAATGAGTGTTTTTTTTTTTTTTTATTATGGGGGGGGGGGGGGGGGTGCGTATCCCTGCGCCCTTGCCTGGATCCGCCCCTGATATAAAGTTAACTTGGCCCAGGTCGATCTCGCATATGTGGGATAATTTCCCAAGTAGAAGGTCTTGAATATATTCTTTGTTTTAAAGCTGGTGTATAGTTTCGGGAGAAAGAAAAATTTATTTTGATTCACATTAAGATAAATTATGATAGATTGAATCCAATAACTATAATAAAGCAAATTATAGTACTTGAAATCTCGTTTTAGTGTATTTATTTCATAATATAAGGATAAAAAGATAAGTCGGGGACCCGTCTCAGGTTAGCGCTCACGTGGAAAACCAATGGGATTCTCTTGTGTGGGTGTTACAGATCGTTCGCACTAATTCACGCCGTAACCTCGGGTGTGCGAACCTGTCAGCAGAGTCTAAACGGCAGTTGGATTGCGCTATATTCAAACTTTATAAATGAAATTCATCGAAAATATTGAAAGGAATGTCACAAGATCTCTCACACATATCTTTTAGTGCAATGTGGACAACATGTAACTACATTTGATTGGTTTTGTGCCAATTCCTTTTTTGTTACCAAACTAGACACCAGGTTTAACCCTTCATAAGTCAAATTTTCTCCAAGTTCAACATATTTGACTTTAGCAAGGTTAACTGGATTTCATATATATGTGGTTCATTCCCTGTATATTTCTCCATTAACCTTTAGCTTAATTTCACTATTAATAGGTTTCAAGGATGGGTGCCTTTGATGGCTGGAAGGTTTTGCTCCTGGTTTGAGAAGAGTAAAGAGATGTGTTTCAAGCGTCTCTTGGAGGCAGGAGGTGCCAAGGTACTGGCTGTCAGACCACCATTCACCAGCCATCTAGATGCTAGCCATTCTTTCTTTGATCTTCATAAGGTCAAGGTCAAGGCTGACGCGGTAAGATCATATTTTCATTTGCATTTTACTTTACAAGAAATATTGCTTCTCCAATACCTAATGCTAGACAAGATACAGATATTTTATAAGGTCTTTGCAAACATAGTTACAGAGAAACCAAACAAAATGAATAAATTACACAGAATGGTCAAGTTATAGGTGGGTTTATTTCGTTATGGTTGGTTTGGCAGTATAATCAAGGTATTATATACATCTAATTCTAAACTTGAAATTAGCACACAATGGCTGATATTCTGCTATGAAGACTGAGTTTGTATGCGTTGCAGTTCGTGCAAAGCTATTGTGCGATTAGCAGATCAGAAAAAATATTTGCCAACTATAGTTTCTTGCTAATTAAAGTGTTTATTTACTCTTGTTCTCTATTTGATTAGGTTTCTTTCGGAGCTAGTAAAGACTGGTAACATGTTTATTATATATCTGTCTTCTATTTGATTAGGTTGCCCTTGAGGAGCTAGTAACGTCTGGTATCATGTGTTTGAAGCCAGAATACATTGCAGACTTTCTAGTCCAAGATCCAAGTCCAGACCAGAGAACTACATTATCAATGAAGCCAAGCCTATCCTACAACAGTAAGTACAGTCCACACCTATTATAATAGAATTGGTTTATTTAAAACACATCAAACAAGCAGCTCGTAAGCTGAAAATGTTTGATTTACAAACAAGAATCAATGTAGTAGTAATATAATCGTACAAAGATGTAATACATATTATGAGCAAACTTTAATAGAAATTATATTGTTACATGCATTCATTTAGTAAAAGTGCAAACTACTCAGAAACAACCAATATTTGCAGTTGATTATGAACAAACCAACTGCCTTTTTTATATTATGAATTGTGTTATATTGAATACAGACTCATAGAGACATGTGCACAGTTTGAAATTGGGTCTGGGAAAATTATCTGTGCTCATTACAACAGTAGTAGTGTTGATAATGGGTTAGGAATGGTTAAGGTATCAGAAACTGTGATTGTAATATATTTTACATTTAGTGTTACTTATTTTTATTTGTTATTGAGAGACCTTATCAGTTATGTAAAATTAATGTGTGACTGTAGAAGTTACCTTTATTGAAGGCGCATGATTATGTATAAACATTTAACAAATGATTTGAGGGTTATCAACATGAGCTAAATTTTGATATGGAGGAATAGTAAAAATGTAGTTCGAAGTTAGCTTTGAAAATGTGTTTTTTGTTTCAGAGGCATTTCAGCATCCTAGTTTGCAAAAGAGTAGCAAGTGACAACACATATTTTCATCAAATCATGTCTCTTGTGGTTTTGGTTGTTAATCCAGTTTGAGTTGTTTTTTATGACTTCATTTGTTTTTTATGTATAACTTTTTTTAATGTGTTTTCTCTAATTTTTTGTGATTTGTAGAATTGTGGATCATGCTGGATCAGCCACTAAACGTAGAGGATCTGAGCTCCCTACCACAACCGAGGAGTAAACGCACAAGACATCGCTAGAAACTATGTAGTACAGAGACATTGAGGACAACTATTAAATGATTCCGTTCTTGCTACAAAGAGGAAACTATTAGACTATTGGGAGAAAACATTGTCTAAAAGAGCTATGATTCCCACAACCTACAAGGAGTATACAAAACTAGACATCTGTGGAATGTATTCCATTTACATTTGACCAAACAGGAATATCAATTAGATAAAGGGGCTAAGATCATTAGAGAGAGGGAGAGAGCATTGATAGAAATATCTTTGTTGGATGCAGATTTTTCTTAATACATGTAGTGAAATGCTTTCAGTCATGGAATGCTATTTGTAGTTGTAGCATAATTTGAGGCACAATAATCTTTCAGATCAATTTCTACTCTGTATACTCTTTTATTAGTCACATACTTAAGATGTGCTTTTCTGGACAGAATGGTCTGTCATTCTGTATTCAGGAAGCAGACAGAATTTCTGTTGACTAGTCATGTAGTGACATAACATATTTGAAGGTATATGTCAATTTTCTTTTGCAAATCCCCAGACGTTAGAGTACAGCATTGAAATTAAAATGAGTCCCGACAAGTAGTTTGTATGCAAAAGATGTCATTGATATGTTTTTTAATTGCATACCGGTAGAATAAGTTTTGTATGAGATGCACAAATTTTTATCTTGTTATAAGTTGTAAATGTAAGTGCATTTATTGATTTATGATAAGAATGTGTATTGATGAACTAATTAGTTTGTATGGGGATATGCGACAGCCCTTCTTCTCAGGTGTGTACATTCAAAACGACCATATAGTTGCCCACTGCTTGCCAAACAGTAGA
>CALNVZ010002100.1:3673883-3684814 GCA_940671915.1 Paracentrotus lividus
TGATCTTAGTAAACTGAATCCTTTGTCTTATCTGCTATGTAGGAAGAACCTCATGAATGGGGTAATAGAACTGATCTTAGTAAACTGAATGAGACAGGAAAGAAGATGGCTCTGGCTGCTACCAGATGGAGGATGAGAATACAGGACCAGGAAAATGTAAGAATTTAAACCAAATTCAACAATGAAAGTGTTTATGAACTCATACATTCTAATAATCATATAAAAAAAAAAAGTGCAATATTAAATTAAGTTAAATCCAGGTTTTCAAATAGGAGGACGACGCCAAATTTTCGGATTTTAACATGAACAGTCAATGAGTGTTTTTTTTTTTTTTTATTATGGGGGGGGGGGGGGGGTGCGTATCCCTGCGCCCTTGCATGGATCCGCCCCTGATATAAAGTTAACTTGGCCCAGGTCGATCTCGCATATGTGGGATAATTTCCCAAGTAGAAGGTCTTGAATATATTCTTTGTTTTTAAAGCTGGTGTATAGTTTCGGGAGAAAGAAAAATTTATTTTGATTCACATTAAGATAAATTATGATAGATTGAATCCAATAACTTTTTGATGAACAGTTTACTATGTACAATTTTGTTAGTGCAAAATGCGATTGGCTTCTTTGCTTTACATAAGATTAGCAAAGATCCGCCCTTATATCAACAAAACAACTACTGAAAAATTAGTGCACGCATTTGTTATGTGTCACCTTGACAGTTGCAATAGTCTATTGTTTGGTTTGCAGATACACAACTAAAGAAACTTCAGGTCATTCAAAATTCTGCTGCTAGGATGGTGACAAGAACGAAAAGACACGAATCATATCTCCTGTCTTGAGGTTTTTCATTGGCTACCTATTAAATCCGTATTTCATTTAAGATTCTTTTACTCATGTACCTTTGTACCAACAATATGGCTCCATCATATCTTTCTGAATTACTTACTAAATACAACCTGCTAGAACCTACGGTCATCACACAAAGAATATGTATGTTGTTCCCTTGGTTAAAACAAACAATTATGGTAACGGAGTTTTGAATTTGCTGCCCCAGAATTGTGGAATAACATTCCAGAAAATGTAAGGAATGCTGAAACGGTTGGAAGATTCAAATCTTATCTTGAAGACTTATCTTTTTAATGTTAAACATGTTTTTGATCCTTTCTGCTTTTCTTCCTTCTCTGTCTCTTTCTCTTTTCTCATGAAAGCGCATTGAGACCTTTTTCAAAGGTATAAATGCGCTTATAAGATGAGTGTCAATTGAAAATTATATGTATTATTATGTTATATTAGGATAATGTGGTTTTAATGTTGATATCACCTCTGCTTTTTCCTCATTACTTCATGACTCTAATGTTATACATAATTGCTGATGTGCGTAGTCTTTTGAAAAAACTGACTCTCTGCATATGTGCTGAACTGGTTTGGGTGCACAGCGTGTCAGGAGTACTTTGTAACGGAAAGCAGTCACAATTCGCTATAGACTATCATTGTCGTTCATGCTAGACAATGAGATGAAGATGGCGCTAAAGAATGGTTAGATCGGTATGACTAAGAGAGATAGATTAATCTTAATATATATCTTATCACAAGGAGTGGAATGCCCATATTATGTTGGCTGAGTAGTAATATAAATTCAACAACAAAAAGCAAAACATCTGGACACAGATGAATAATTTTTCCTAAGAGTTTCTAAATTCCTCTTTTGATATATATCTAGTCTTTCTCTTATCTATCCATGCTCATAAAATTACTCTTTTATGGGTCTTTTTGGGTGCATTATGCTTTAGTTTGCATGTGATTACTTACAATTGTTACGTATTGAAATTGGTTTATATTTCAGTGTTACAGTTTAAAAGTTATGAAGTTTTTAAATTACGCTTGCAGCAAGTTGGCAGTAGCAAACATGACACAACATCAAGTTGGCAAATTTTAGAAGTTATAGAAGTTCACAACAATGTTCTTGTAATATGATAATGATAGGTTGGTTAGTTAGCACTGGACTATTCTCTTTCATTGAATAGCTGGCTGCTGGACTGTGCCAGGACAGGGAAGAAACAACCAGAGAAGGACCACCTTGTTGATCTTCCAAAGAAAGAAACCTCAAATGACTCGTCCACTTCAAAGCTTGATCAACCACCACCAAAGAACCAACTAAACCTCAAGAAGAATCCCCTGCACAGACAAAACCAGAGCCATTACAGAAACAACCAGAGAAGCAACAAGAGAAGAGCCTTGAGGATTGTCCTCCGAAGACACCAAAGAGCGTAACGATCAGTGACAAGCCCAGGTCCAGGATACTGGAGCCATTGACCAGGCAGCTAAAGCCTCTACCCCTGCAGGACGACCCATCAGGAATAAAACCCTGGAGATGGTGAAGCAACCAACTCTACAATAGAACTGTAGAACAGGTCAAAGGTCAGACTCCAGGTCGAGAGGTAACACCCCTAGCAGGATTTTACGTCCTGGTTTCAAACCCTCGTTTGATCTGGATGATGCAGTAGCAGCCTTGGATTCTCCTGGAATGCCAATAGGGAAGGGAAATCGCAGGAAGTCTAGTTTGGTGAGTTTAGTTGCAACCAAAGAAAATATAATAATTAATTATACATTTTGGAAGATCAAATGCCTGCTTGATGGTATGCCTACATACATTTTATTTATATTTACTGTTTTAGATTTATTTTAGTTTAAAACTATAGTTAAGTGATCAGTGGCGATTTCATGTTGTATCGTACGGACATTTAGACAACATATTACAGCTTTCGTCATGAAATAAAAAAGAAAGGAAAAATCAAGACTTAATTTGACTGTATTAATTATCCTGTCTCATAGAGATGAAAAATAGTAATGTGTGTTGTATATGGATACAGAAGAACAACAAAAACAAGTTATTGCAACATGGAATCTCCCTCAAGATCAAGACCTTACTGCTATTGAGCTTGGTACTTTTATACCCTTCCCTTGGAATGTAAGAAAAACATACTTTTTTTAATTAAAAAATATATATACTTAAATGCATTCTATATTTCATTTGAAGACATGTTAACACTACGATGATCAACCTTATCAAAGAATCTTAATTACTTGCATCTATTGCCTACCATATACATTCTACGTATTGAACCTCTGCTTTTATTTACTGTTCTTCTTGCAGCCATTGGATGATTCTTCCATCAGAACATAGCCAATGCCTTACAGATCCGACTTGGCAGCAATGCCGTAGGAGGGACAGGAGAGATTGAAGATGATGATATTGTCTTCAAAGAAGAGGTAGGTCTTGAAAGGGATTATATGTATTTCCTGGTATTGATACAGACTTTGTGAAGAGTTATGACAACGAAAACATGTAATTTATGCTAGAACTTGAAGGAGCATAATTCATTTGTGTGGTTGAGTTGATAAGTCGCAGACTTACGATCACAAGGTACGCGGTTTGAATCCCGTCCATACCACTAGCATCTTTCGGCAAGGTGTCAACCTGCAAATTTGCCGTATTTGACCCAAGTGAGGTGAATGGGTACCGGTAGGAAGCAATATATTCCTTGAATGCTGTGAGCACCTTTCGAGGTAGCCTAGCTAAGCCGGGTAATAATTAGTTAATGCTATAAGCGCTTAGAAACACCAAGGTGGATATATGTATTAAGCGCTATATAAATGTAACTATTTTATTATTATTATTTGATTTTAGTTTATAGTAAATGATGTTTGTTAGTTAGGTTGAATTTTTACTAAAGATAAGGCTTGAAAGCGCGAGTTAATGGGGAATTGCTTTTTCATTAGGCTTTCATTTTCATTACAACTTTATTTATATAAGGCCTCCTGTCGCTTACCTACATTAATGAAAATTGATCAGAAATCGGATCAATCAGTCAATAACCTTGCAAAGATAGTCTTCTCATTATCAGCAATCAGGGTTGTGCGAGTTCAGCTTTTTCAGCTTTTTTAGTTTAGATTTTCAGCCTATTTTCAACTTTTCCAGCCCTTCCTCTTTACAAAAAGCATTGCAGCTCTTTTGATTTTAAGCTTATTTCTGCTCTTTTTAGCTTTTATCAGCTCTTTTGATTTTGTGGTTACTCACACCCCTTTTCAACAAGGGTTGAATATGAGGTATATAACTTGTTCCAAACCTGACCTACTTTACATCAATACAGGAACCTGCGCCTGGTATTCTCCATGGAGTAGTGATTTGTGTGAGTAAGAAACTAAGCAGAAAGCAAGGTGATTACAATGATATTGCTACAGCCTTGGGAGCAGACTACCACTGGACCTATGATGAAAATGCACTCATTTTATCTTTCAGGTACATGATTGATGTTCTTTTCTTTCGAATAATAATGCTAAGATGGTGGATAGTTTAGGGCGTAGAAATGAGTATATCTATGCAGTTTCTAAATATTTATGTTGACATAGCTTAAGGATTTTAATGTTAGAGTTAGGCATGACCTAAATTCAAACTTAGTTGCGTGCTGTATTATTATAAAATAACCTCATCGGTCAGATCACGCTAAAAAAATGTTCACTTTTGAAAAGTCTACTGATGAGATCATGAATCGTATACGAGATGTGCTTGAAATTGAAGTAATTTGTTAACTTAATATTAAAAATTGATAATGAAGGTGTTTTATGGAAAGTTACTCACAAAATAATTTTTAAAGGTGTTTATTATCTCTTTCAATGTTGGTTATTGAATTACATTTGACATTTTGATTATTATTTCATTTGTTTGTTACAGGGCAAGACCAATGACACAGCCAAAGAGTTCGCCTAGCCAAGAGTCAAGGCAAGATCATTGTCTCTCCTCATTGGTTACTTGCTTGCCAAGAGGACAATAAAAGATTGGATGAAACCAGTTATCCACATACCTACAATCCAAAGCTCAGTCTGGTAAGTGGCTTTATGACATTTACTTCAGCGATGATAGCTCTCTGAAGAGTCAGTTTGATTTTTAGATGATAATTGAGGTGTAAACGTACATATATATACATTTTTGGTGAGAAATCTATACATCATCCCCTAGATTCAAATTTCTACTGTGATCCTATCAACACCACTTAAATGATTTAAGATAGCACAAAGTGGAGAGAAAGCATTATGCAGTAGACTTTTCCCCAATAGATATTGACATCTTATATCTTAGATAAATATTTAGATAACTTTCAAATTTGTGTGTGTAATGCCTTTCCTCTAAAATCGAAGTTTTACATCACTTAAAAGGAATTAATTACATTCATTTCCTCAATTTTAGTGTTACCAAGTTGTTGAATGAGTTTATTCTTTCTGTCTATTTAGTCTGTAGTGGCCTCCCAAAGTCGAACACCAGCTCGTTCCGTGAGGTCAAAGGCAACGCCCCAGCATTGATGACCCCTTTAGCTCCTAGACCGCCTCCACCCGTAGAGAAAAAGAAGCTAAAGAGAAGAAAAAAACCTGAAGAGAAGAAAGAACGTGAGGAAAAGAAAGAAGTGGACTTGGAAGTGGATACAATGTCTGACGATGAACTGCTGAGGGCAGTAGAGATTGAAGAACAGAACAAGACACCGGGGGATCATGGGACATCTATCAAACAAGATCTTCAGAAGCAACTTGAAGAAATCATGCCATCTAGCATGTAAGTCTCTTGTTATGATAAACAGTTTTAAATTGTGATTGTTTACACTTAATTGTGAACATGTTCATGTTATGTGAAATTTCGAAAAGAGATTAGAGAATAAGGCGTGAATAATGATGTCACCTCTGTGAGTTCATCATTAAAAGAGCTAATTCCGAGCTTACTAAGCCTTTGGCATGACAACAAGTGTTAATGATGATAGGAATTTACGTGCTAGTCGTAGACGGAGCAGGAGTAACATTGCTTCTTGTTAATAATTGGATGCTATGTGGTAATGTATTGCTGTTATTTTCGCACAATTAATTTTTGTGCTGAGTGGCTTCAAAACAAATGCACAGGTTCTTAAATTCGTGCTGCACGTTTGTAAGAATGCAATTGAACCCAATTAATACATGCATGAGAAAGCATGCCAATATATTCACAGGTTTTTAAGTTTGTGCCAGCCATTCTTTGCGCAAAATCCATGAAAACTAATGTACCACTAATATTTCACAAGAACAGTACTCGTAACATTATTTATTGTTTATAATAGGAACCTGCGTGGTAGTCGTAGACGTAGCAGACGACCTGGTGGTAGTGCATCGACATCGATGGCTGGAGATACAACAACTGCAGATGAAAACACAGGTGGAAGGAGAAGCACAAGATCCAGAACTAAACGTGCTCCTGAAAAGAAAGATGGTGATGCCAGCAAAGATATGGGTAAAAGATTTGTTGGTTTACTTGAAGATGTGCTAAAGTAAATGTTCGTAAAGTAAACGTTGTGTGTTCATAGCAGCACTTAGTTCAGGTTTGCTCATCTCTACTGTGAATAGATTAAAAAATGCCAACACTACAGAATAATTAGAAATTAGAACGCCAATAACGGAAATAGTTAAAACAGCTGAAACAAATGACTTCTCACTAGAGAAAGCATAAATGCTAACATTATTCAATTTTGGGAATGCGTTCAAATTAATAGATTTCTTTCTCTTATTAACAAGACATTTGTTTCAGCTGTTTCACTATTATCGTTATTCGCATTCTAATTTCTAATGTTCTAATTATTCCTTAGTGTTGGCATCTCTGTAGATTGCTGTAATAACAGACCATCTGTTTGGTGTTGATTCATTGAAGTTTGATGAAATGAACACTAAACTTCAGCATTGAGGTGAAACTAATTGGCTATTCAAATGTAAAAGACATTAAGAATCCCCTCCTACAAGTCTATGAAGAGACAATATTCATTGTGAAAATGATGAAATATGCATTTATAAATTTACTACTGAGAACTCACAGCCCTAAATACACGACAATCCATTGCCAAAACGAATATAGTAGGTAACAGTAAAAGAATATTCATTCTGTTTTGCTTACCTGTCCTGCAATACATGCACATGTTTTTACCCATCATATTTTCCCTCTTTTTCTAGGTCTACATGTAGAGGCTTCACAGAGTGTTCAGATCACATGGGATGATCCAACAAGCAGGAGGAGAAAGAAAGATCATGGCACAGCTAAAAAGAGCAGACAATGGACATACTGAACCTGAGCAGGATGGGGAGGATGCTCAAAGGATGGAAGAGCAAGAAGAGGTAATTTGAAAACTCATAAAATCATTATCACTTTGTTAACAAGATGTATCATAGTCATTAAAAAAAAAATCTTTTACATGATTCGATAGTGTTTCAGCAGATATGGTAGCACGGTTTTTAAATTCATCATATTTTTCATTATTTTATTTTATCATATTATCAATAGTTTGTTAACCTAATTCAATTAAGCCCTGTTCACCATTGCATATTTAAAGGTAGAGACTAATTAGCAAAAAGAGCCTTCACATGATTGTATACATAACATATCTAGGCAAGACATTTCTCTTTTGAAAATCCAGGATTCTAATCACAATCTACTGTTGCCCTTTTTTCTGTCAGGTACGAAATGAAACCAAGACTAGCTTTGGAAGGCCAAGCACCAGTTCCCACCAACCAGCGTGTGAAGATAGCCCACCTAGTCCAACCCCTAAGGCCCCATCTATACGACTTCCTCCTGCTAGGCCTGCTGTAGCACCACAACCAATGGATGAAACTCAGGAGGAACCAAAACAAGAAGTGAGTTCTCCTCTCAGTTCTTTTTTATTAATTCTGACAAAATTGAGATTGGTCCTTTTCATGTCTGTGCTTTGGTGATTTCAAAACAATATTAGATACTGCAGCTAAGGAGTTAATTTGGTTATTGCAAGCTTATTCATTTCATATTCCAGTTATAACATAAAAAACAAGTGTTTTTGTATATCTCTGTCCCTATTACTGTTCTCTATTCCATGTATACCTAAGAGTGAACAAACTACAATAAAACCTTTAATTCATAAATATTGCAGCATTCTTTCTGGGTTGTAACCTATTTCTCCCTTTCCTTACAGGTCAAATTATTGCCTTCCAATCAATTTGTGTAATTAATATATGTATTCATCTTAAAAAAAAAAAAAAAAAAAAAGAAGAAAGAAGCAAAAAAAGAAAATTTATAAAATGTATGGCTGTTTTTGTTTGTATTTTTGTTTTAAGTCTTGCTATTTTTCTATTTGATCCATACTTTTCCTTTGAACTCTGATATTTTGAAGTTTGAACTGTCCCTGTTGGCCTTCCAAATAATAAAATAATAATATTATGTAAAGCGCTTGGAGCAGTTTAACTTGAAAAGCATGATATGAATAACTCAGATATTATTATTATTATTCTAAATACTTGTAACATTTTTTTTTTCCTTCCAAATAGATGCAGACGAAACCAGTAGCTCTGCCTCCCAAGTTCTTGTTCACTGGAATGGGTGCTGATGAGAAGATTGATTATAGCGCCCTCATCGAAGAGCTTGGAGGAGAAGTAAAAGATGCTCAGTACTTTGATGCCTCTTGTTCTCACATCATAGTAGGTAAGTAATCACACGTATGGATATCAAACTAAAATATTAAGTATTTCTTGTTCTCATATGTATGTAATCAACCTGTAGGTTATCATACTCCTATTTCATACTTAATAGAATCAGTTTATAACTTGTTTGAGAAGAAAGTTTGGGACAGATAATAATGGGTTTAGTATTTCTTGTATATGGAAGTGAGAAGATAGCAAAAAAATATGGGGTTAATGCTTAGCAGACTTATCTGTTAGACAGGGACTTGGAGGAATATGACTGTCCTATTTATGACAAGAAATATGTGCAAATATTGAAAATCTTTTGTTCAAAATACAATTGCCCATATTCTGAACAGAAGACTGAGTTTGTAAGTTCTTGCAAAGCTATTGTGCGATCCTTTTGTCTTATGCATCAGTCAATACCAGACAAAATGATCCCACAATAGCTTTGCACGAACTGCAACTGGTGCAACTCTGTCTTCACTCCAGAATATGGACCAATAAGTTTTTCCAAGAGATAAGCACAGCTATAACATTTTGTGATATTTTGCCTTGATTTTTCAGGAAATCCAACCAGGAATGAAAAGTATCTTGCCGCTCTTGCGACTGGCAAATGGGTTCTGCATAAATCATACCTTGAAGCTTGTAGAGTGGAGAAGGGTTTTCGTAGAGGTAAGCATTGATTTCACCTTTCACCTTTTATTATACAATTTAGTATGGTTTACCTCCCAAATTTTTTTTTTTTTTTTTTTTTTTTTTCATTTCAAGTCAAAACAAGTAAAGCAACTGGATTTATGCTCAAAATGCATTAAGAAAATAGGAGAGAAAACTAACTTTTAATCACCTTCCAATTTGTTACACATTAACAGAACAATGTGTAACAATTGTTCTGCTAATGTAATGTTCACCATTCTGTTGTCAAACTGTTGTTAATATATTTCAAGAAAAGTCATTTATAGTCTACACTGACCATACTGCCTCATAACATGTCTTGGTGGCATCTCTCGTAAAGGGAGCTGTCTATAATGGGCACATTTATTGTCTCCTCTTTAGAAAATATCTGCCTGAGAACCTGTCTGTAAAGGTTACCTATCTACAGTTCTCTTCCATATGGTCTCTAGTTGTAGTTGACTTGTTTAACTGTATTATACAAGTATTAGCAGTCTTTCTTGTTCATTGAAACCACCTTCCTTTTTTTTTTTTCTCTTTTACCTTCTATGGATGAAGAGCCTCATGAATGGGGCAATAGAACCGATCTTAGCTAACTGAATCCTTTTTCTTATCTGCTATGTAGGAAGAACCTCATGAATGGGGGTAATAGAACCGATCTTAGTAAACTGAATCCTTGTCTTATCTGCTATATAGGAAACCTCATGAGTGGGGCAATAGAACTGATCTTAGTGAACTGAATCCTTGTCTTATCTGCTATATAGGAAGAACCTCATGAGTGGGGCAATAGAACCGATTCTTAGTAAACTGAATCCCTTGTCTTATCTGCTATATAGAAGAAACCTCATGAGTGGGGCAATAGAACTGATCTTAGTAAACTGAATCCTTTGTCTTATCTGCTATGTAGGAAGAACCTCATGAATGGGGTAAAGAACTGATCTTAGTAAACTGAATCCTTTGTCTTATCTGCTATGTAGGAAGAACCTCATGAATGGGGTAATAGAACTGATCTTAGTAAACTGAATGAGACAGGAAAGAAGATGGCTCTGGCTGCTACCAGATGGAGATGAGAATACAGGACCAGGAAAATGTAAGAATTTAAACCAAATTCAACAATGAAAGTGTTTATGAACTCATACATTCTAATAATCATATGAAAAAAAAAAAGTGCAATATTAAATTAAGTTAAATCCAGGGTTTTCAAATAGGAGGACGACGCCAAAATTTTTCGGATTTTAACATGAACAGTCAATGAGTGTTTTTTTTTTTTTTATTATGGGGGGGGGGGGGGGGGTGCGTATCCCTGCGCCCTTGCCTGGATCCGCCCCTGATATAAAGTTAACTTGGCCCAGGTCGATCTCGCATATGTGGGATAATTTCCCAAGTAGAAGGTCTTGAATATATTCTTTGTTTTAAAGCTGGTGTATAGTTTCGGGAGAAAGAAAAATTTATTTTGATTCACATTAAGATAAATTATGATAGATTGAATCCAATAACTATAATAAGCAAATTATAGTACTTGAAATCTCGTTTTAGTGTATTTATTTCATAATATAAGGATAAAAAGATAAGTCGGGGACCCGTCTCAGGTTAGCGCTCACGTGGAAAACCAATGGGATTCTCTTGTGTGGGTGTTACAGATCGTTCGCACTAATTCACGCCGTAACCTCGGGTGTGCGAACCTGTCAGCAGAGTCTAAACGGCAGTTGGATTGCGCTATATTCAAACTTTATAAATGAAATTCATCGAAATATTGAAAGGAATGTCACCAAGCA
>CALNVZ010002100.1:3690479-3701385 GCA_940671915.1 Paracentrotus lividus
CGGCGCGACCGCGCCAAAAAATTGCACGATTGTAATATTAGTAAGGTGGTCATGTAATCTCAAGACTGCACTGTTAATTTTTCCGAAATAATGGCCAATTTAATTTTATATGAATTAATTATGCTTAATTATGCCATAAAATCATACTTGCCTCTAATTGAAGAAATAAAGCCTCTAAATGCTAATTTTTGTTTGTATTATTATTCCTTAATCATTCCAACAATTGTCCTCTGAAAAAATTTCTCGTATCGAAATTTATTTCTTATATGTATTTTATTGTTTTATGAATTTCTTATGTATTTCTTTGTTTTTATCGACTTTTGTTTTCTTTGTTTTTTCGCAAAAATATTGAGAACCATTTTTGAAGCATAATTAGTGCTAAAATAAATTGCGTTCAGCCAATTAAAGTGAAAAATAATCATATCTTTATAAATTAGGTGAGAAAACTCAATTTGCATTGACTTTGTTACACAAAATCACGTTTTTGAGCCGTTTTCGGTCTGACGGATATTTTTGAAAATCGTGCAGCGTCGTAACGGTACGACGTTTTCGCCGAAAATGTTTCAAAGATGCGCAAAACTTGAAAAGTATTAAAGTCAGTGAGCAGCGCCATCAAAAATTTTTGCGCGGCGAGAGTGGTCGCGGAAAATGTCGAGGAGGGGCCATCATGGCCCCCCCCCAGTCCAATTTTAGGTTAAAGGGCCTGTCTCCCTGCAATGAGACCTAGTTCCACCGACTCAAAGTCACCGGAAAATGTCACCACAACCATCTCCCAAGTCTCCAGGGAGTTGCATGATAAATAAATCAAGGATTTTTAATGTCAAACATATGGATTTTTTTCTTTCTCGGAAACACTTTTTTGGACTTGGCCGAAAAAAATTTATGCCTGTATATAGGTGTGTCATAAAGGTCTATACAGGAGTGTTACAGGAAAAAATGGTTTGAAAGAACTCACAATTTTACCCGCTGAATAATTTCTTTAATCTTTTCACAAATGAAAAGAATCATCGTGGGCGAATTGCGTTTGTAAATAGAGGCTATGGCTCTAAAAAAAATATAAACATTGTAAATACAAAATTTATTTTTATCTAACCGCGCTACAAAGTGATCAAAAAAGAGAAGAAAAAAATAAGTAGAGACAAAAAAAGCGGCGGCAGGAACATCGTCTTTTACACTTGGAAAATTACATCTCAAACAAAGTTTATTGCAAGTAATAATGTTTCCACTTAATCGTGTTTTTTACATGCAGCAAACGAAAATGGCGAAAAAATGACAATTATTTTTATAAAATCGCATGTGACAAATTTTGTTTTGTTATGCCTGCAATGCATTGTCTATGAGGATGTGTGCATTAAGTCTGTTTTAACTTGATCTAGTTAATTGATTGAAATTACTTTGAAATGATTCTATCAAAACAAATATTATCTAGAACCCAACATAAATTCCCACAGAGAATGATATTATCACTTCAACCCAATAAGACCAATGCTGCAAGATATACGCGGCCAACAATAATAAAATAACAAAAGTTGGGCAGAATTCCCTATTGGCTTAACACTGCCTCCACCGTAGGATCCTCCCCCCCCCCCTTACTCCTACTCCCACTAAAGTATCCTTTGTATTAAAAACTATGGCATAACGAAGCTAAACTTCACAGACCATTAGCCGATAAATTATCTACAGTAATGAATTATTAGCACAGCTTCAGACTAGTAACATCATTTTCATGCTATGTTGGTAAAATTTTGATTAATTCCCTCCAAAACTGAAACGCCTCCATCCTTTACAATACCCAACCTTGTACCACATGGCCATATTAAGTAAGCTTATCTAAGTTCATTTGATTCATAAACTAGCGCGTGTTACAGCGTCAATTGGTTTTAGTGAAGGTGCAATGAATGGCATTGAATGCTTGCCTGACACAGCAACATTAGTGCACGGTAATTATGGACATCCAAAATGGCGGAAGCCTGATTCTGGACTTAGCTATTGGGATAAGGCATACACATCAATCTTTGCTACGATTTTTGGCGGTACTATGCACAATATGATTAATATCAAACTTATTCGTAGCCTATATTGACTGCTATTACATGGAACCCAATAATATTTACTAATAAGCTTATAAATTATTAAAACTTATAAGTATTATTATTATATCAATAACAATATATATCATATAACATAGTTATATATAAGTTCAAGTCGATTTATTACTGCATAGTGTCATTATTAGCTTCATAATGTATCTTAAGCCCGATAAATGATTATTCAACATTTTATATCAAATCTCAGACATGTGAGTAGATGACATTTCATTTCAGTAGTTAATTAAATAATAATCATAACATATAAAAATTCATGTGCCCATATTATCCTGATCACTACTGTGCAGTAAATATGATAGCTCTACTATTAAGAGTATACGACGTCAATTACATATGCGAAATATGCAGATCAGGCGGAGGGGTATTTAATCCTATTGGTAGAAGTAGGAGACCGAGGGAACATAAGAGCATCGTGCCTTACTCGCATGCAGGAAGAAAAGAGACGAGCCGAATATGGTAGAAACTTGTGTTTTCTTCACAATAAATAGCGTATAGTACACCAAATCCATCCTAGTTATTCGATTCTATATAAGCACAATACATTCAGACTCGTGCTGTCATTACGTATTCATATTTTTATGCAAATTTATCCCGCAAAAATGCAGCTTGGGGGTACCAACCCTACTTAGCCTGCATTGTACCCGTATGCGCGTAACCACGATTAACCCTTCTGACAATATCGACACCGTTTTCCGTGTCGTAAGTACAAAGGTAAACTCAGCACTCCCCCACGTCTGTAAATTATCTCTTTCATCCCTTCCCTAGTACAAGTCGAGCGTGTACTGCTAAGTCGCGGGAAGTAAGCGGTCTGCCGGCCAGTCAAAATCTTAGATTAATAGTGTCAGCATTTTGTTGAAGAAATTTCTGACAAAATTTGTGACTCCCAGAAGTAATCTGGAACACTAGGGCGTATAATAATGTCATATAATGAACCTAAAGAGAACACAGTTACCCTATGAAAACAAATTTTGAGTTCTTTAACAATTCTTGGCTATTATTCTATACTGTCATGGAAGTTTTTAAATACTTATATATGTTTATAATGCTAAATATGAAAATATATTAGAGAGTCTCAAATTGTACTAATAATTTTTAAAAATATTTCCTCACTTATTTTTCTGCAGGTGAGTCTGAAATTTATGACGTCGGAGTATTAGAGAAGAGAGGTAATAAGCGGTGCCTCATATAGGTTGTACGGGTTTTTCTAACAACCAGAGTAAGAGATGAGCTGACTTATATGGAGGTGGTCGAGTTGAAGTGTACGGCAAGTGAACTACACATCGTGACAGCGAAATTGGGTATGTGTTGTAATTTATTATGTAACCAGTTTTTAATGTGTATTGAAAATAGAAAATATATTAAAAATAAAATAAATTGGTTCAAAAATATTTAATTATCGCACAGAATATGGTCGACGAGGCAATTATAGATTCTAGGTGATGCCTTCCTTCATATTGTTAGTTTAGTCATTATTTAACCAATCTCAATGCTACAAGTAAAAGAACAAAATTAAAACGAAGTGTGCAGATACAAATAGAACTGCAGACATTATTCTATTACTTTGTGAGAGAGTGTATAATAATACTGATCCCGTCCTGATGAACATTATATTATGCACCCCCGAAATATAGAAATCAAAGTATTTATTTCCACAGCCGTACTCTTCTTATATCACCTGCATTCACTCTCCGATACAAACCTACCTCTATCCTTCCTTAATTACACTGCGATATATGCTTAGCTCAAATCTCTTCTCTTTTCACTGTCACACTGCCAGACCACCTGCACCGCCACTTCTTTTTACTTTCTTTATAAATAAATGACCATTCTATCATGAGCATACAAATATCGCACCTCATTCCCATCTCACAATCCACCCCCACAGTTATAAACGCATATTTGGGCTTCTAAATCCTTGTGAACAGTCATGCACCATTCTTGGTGCGCGCCTACTCTAGAGTCGCAGTATGGTCGTAACCCGCTTCCTTAGTCTCGTTGAACCACCTCTTCCTATCCATGAGTAGTACCTATATATGTTTAATGTTCCTTAATACATACTCCGATAATACAGATTTCAATATTATAGAAATAATCCTACCTGTAATATGTAATAATGCTCACTGATTAAAGTGGATCATAATGCCCAAATATGAGCGGTGCAGTGTCATAAAACGAAACAATAATGCCTCACAACCTTCGTATGCTAAATTACCCCGAGAGTGCATTTTGTCTTTCACACAAGGCCGTCGTCGCAGAAAAGGCTCGAAGGCTGAAATAGATTATGCATAAGATATTCATGATTCATAAGATTATACCACATCTTGCGCAACCAATCTTCTAGACAAAGAACAAAGGTTGTATCATTGTGACTTCTATAACATCCTATGACCCGTCCGCAGCTCACTCCAAATTTCTACCGGAATAGACATCAAATAGAATAAGAGCAAAATAATGCCTGATATATCAACGTTAATAATATCCGTGATTTCAGCCCATCAACTTTCCTCTCCACGTTCGATCAGCCACCCGCCACCCCGCCCTTTCAAAACACGCTGGATACATGCACAATGCACCGTGGATCATATCGTATACTCTACGTGTAAATAAATAATAGCTATACCAGGGCCGTTGCGGGTCGGCAAGAGACCTCGTAGTTGCACTAGACTTTACCTGAGGAGATGAGGGATATTATCGTGTGCGCGATCCTATTCGTCTGTGGTTAATCTACCTGGAAGCTCGTGGAACGTGCCGTCTGATGTGATGAACTACAAACCTCGCCGTAAGTAGTTCTTTATTGGAAGATATCTAGCAGAAGTATTCATGACAAATAAGTGGGAAGTGCGTCCTTGCCCTACACCCCTCATGTGCTTCTCTTCTCCTCTCTTTATCTTTCTTTCCGTCCGTGTGCGATTAACTCACTAGGACCGATCCGCAGTCTCTAACCTAGTCTGCGAATGCGCAAAATTCACCAAGCGTAATGTTCGCTAACGGACATATTTTCAAAAATACAAAGACATCATTTATACCGATGTGCGTACACGCTACAGAGAGCGCTGAAAACACTACGTAGCGAAGATATATGCGTGGAGACTTATATAGAAGGTCTCACTCTTTATGAAGAAGAGAATATAGCCCAAGAGAAGTAATATTACTAGTATAGAAACCTAGGATGATTATTTCGAGTTCTAAATAATTAACTGTGAGTGTCCGTATCAACCTAACCTTCAAGCCCAATCCTGACTCGTGACCTGATAATCCTATACTAATATATATGTGCTTATAAAGAATCACAGTAGGTAACAATAGAAAACTCTTATTAAAATTACCGTGCTACTTTATAAACTGTCACAAGTTATATCAATCACCTAAGTTTTAGATATATTCTCAGATATACAAATTATAAATGAATTAAATATTCTCTCAACTTTTGGCGGGTCATCTTATACCTAAAGATCAAAATGTAAATCTAATGTCAATACTATTTTATTCAACGAATAACAGACCTATGTCACTTCGAAGTCAGAATCAGCAAAGACTCCAGCATAGATGTTGTAATAAATTAACATATACAGACCAAGAGGGCGAAACTAATGCAGCCACGTCATATACACCTAGTACTGATACCTCGTAAAGTACTCATATCTACCCTGAATAATCCATAATCTGCGAAATAATCACATGGAGTATAGAATTGTCATGACTATCATGAAATAGTGTAAGTTATACTAATTCAGGCAGTCATATTGTGAATGAAGAATGAAGAACACACGCGCCCCTCATTCTGCCTCAATTGAATTCCAAACCATGATAATCTACAAGTCTGTTGGCCAAAGAATATCTATAATATAGAAGCACCTAAGAACTACAGCAAACGTCTAAATGAAGAGTGATTATTTCAAAATGCCCTAGGTTCATTTGCCTGATACATATCATATAAACTTATTGTAATTATATGAATGTGCCATGAGCTTCCATTGACTTAACAGTCACTATACTAGGTGCTTAAACGTATTATGATTACGACTCAATACCTTAATACACGAGTAGATATGATACATACATAACTGGATATCACTGCTCAGCGATATATAAAAAGTTTTTAGTTATTTTAGAAGCAATAGTGCAACCTGATAAACATTCCGTGAGACATAATTCAAGCATACCTCCAGATTATTATCCAAAGTATTTGTTAAATGCGTCAACTAGAAAGTAAGAAATTTTACATAAAATCATCCTGAAGAAGTAAAATGCTTGGCTAAGTCAATCAACCTTAATAATTTCCGAGAACCTACCACTGTATTGCAAGTTTCCAGATAATCAAAAAACACATACTGTTCCCTCAAGGAACTATTTGGTGTCTGAGCATTTTGTTCTGCAAACCAGAATACAAATTAAAATGTTGATGTTTAACTACAATCCGCGTACCAACCTTTATTTGTTATCTTACAGCTCCTATTTCAACAATTAAAAGGAATAAGTGATATATACAAGAGATGCCTAGTTAGGTATTTTCCATATCCAATTATACACAGAACCCACCACCCAAAAGTTCTATGATAAAAGCTAGAGATGGTCTACCTCGTACCTCGTTCTCCTTAAAATGCCCTTAAATTCTAGCGAGATACGCCTATCACCTGTCATGTAGGACATTAAAATAGAGAAGAAAGGAACAAGTGTCAACCAAGAAATAAACCTTACTCGAACTTCTCACCCTTCCAGTAACGTGCTGGGTCCTCCCCTCCGAATGAGCAACAACATTATGCGAAATAGCGCATGCCGAAGCAAAATTTGTACAATTATATACGACTCTTCACACCACATTCTTCCCTTTCGCTTAATATAAATGACTAAGCGTATGGAATACCTAAAGTTGCGGAAACATGGGGAAGTATGTATCAAAGCGGGCAAAGATCCAAATAGCATATGTTCTCCCAGGGTGAGTGTTTATTGTCTATCAGAAACATTTATCGACAAAGCATATTATTAATGAGTCCTCACAAGAAAAGACTGATATATGCAACTACAACGAAAGAAGTCTTTCTAAATACAAATTAAGAACAAATTTAAATTAATTATTATCATATATCATCTCAATTCAACAGTAGCTATAAGAAAAATAATAAATGGACATATAAGCACCTAAATGGAGCAGTCACCAAAGTCAATGTTCATCGAATCATAATTTTGATGAAACGTCCAACCAATGGCCCCACAGATATATCAACTGAAACAAACAAATAAAGAATAAATAGCATAAAAATGCAAATAATTTATCAACATATTTCAAAGAGGTCTAGTAATATAATAGACGATATAGGATGGCTTGCAATCAAAATTGTGACTTCATCCCAGGTAATAAGCCATCCCCAGCCAACCACTGTAAGAGGATATACGTAAATCATAATAAAAATAATTATATAAAACAAATCTCTTAAAGTGAAGTGGCGCGATGAGTCTATAATTTTGGCACCAGCATTTCGAAAATAGATTAAGACATAACTAAACATTACATTAAAGTTCGATCAACTTGGCATATTCCCGCATTTATACGTTGCGGTGTATTACACATTCTATGCGCTAAACTTATTCAAATAAGGCGCTCGCAAATGCCACGTAGACAGCATCTCAGTCCGTTTTCTATTATTCAGAGTTTAGTACGTATCTGTAAAAAATTAGAGTTACCCATTTTACGAAACGAATTGAGTCCAAAAAAAACGATTGATCACGAATCTGAACGCTGAAGGAAGATGCTTCGTTACAGCGACTGTAATATTGTGCTGTATAAAAAAACAATAATATCAGTACACATGAAGGCGTCAAAATGGACAATGACAAGCCCACGAGCTATATCAACACATCATTAATCTTCCGATGTCCGATCCTGATGTGTGATATAACTCTTTTGTCATTTCAAATTTAACCCCGTATTAAGCTGCTTACATGATTATTGCCTTATATTTCTCTTCCCCACCCCCTATGTCTCTCTCTCTCTCTCTCTCTCCCACGATGGCTAAGAGGATAGGAAGGGGAAAAGGTGGTACATAAATGAGGCATTTAGTTGCATTGTTTTCCATATTTTGTAGCATAATAGAAAATTAAATCTATTGAATGTGTTTTGTGTTGTAGTTAATTGTTTTGGAGGAAAACTGCAATATATTCTTAATCATCAAATAGCAAAGCGAATCAAGTTAATTTGTACGTTACTCATCGACTGGCCTAAATATTCTTGTACAAAGCAAGAATTGATGCAAATGAAATTTTAGCCTACATGCATGAGCGGGCACATAGAGTTAGATTAAAAATTGACTTACAAGTTCCCACTTGTTCAGCACGTTGCCATATAAAAGACAGCCAGCGTTGTGGTTCGCGTTCAAACGAGCTGGAATTTAAGGAGGACCATTTGGTTTAAATTTGTAGTTCTAGTATGTAATGAATTAACAATGATCACATTTCTCTTCTTTCTTTATAAAAGGGAGAAAATAAATTGACGTGGGAGTAGTAATTTCGTTCAAAATAGCCAGACCCAAGCCCGCATCTGTTTTCTTGCAACAAAATGATTCAGTTGTGTTCCGATTCATTATCTTTCATTAGCAATATGATTCGAACTTAGGTTGTGGTTCTCTCAAATACATGATAATGTTTGACTAGTTATGACTGGATATTTCGCTTGATGTTGGGACATATTTTGAAAAGTATTTAAGCGCTAAATAATCCATGCATTATGACTGTTTCTAATAGTACTAGAAGTATATAAAACTAATTTGGGCCCCAATTAATCATGATGATCCTGTCTCAACAATACTTCATTTTTCACTGGAATCAAGAACTCTGCACGTCGTAGAATCTCGTCTAAGTATTCCCGATTTTACATACGCATGTAAAAACTATGCAACTAGGGGTTAAAGAAATCTTGAAATTGTTACTTAACCGAGGCTTCAACGCATTGAGTATCAAAGTGATCGGGCTATTGCCGTGCATTTTGCTTTAAAATTCATCGTAAAGGCATCACATGTAAAATGCCGCCTCTCCTTTTCTCATGTTTGATATTCAGGGCCGTCATGGTACATGATATGCGTGGTCGGACTAGCTTGGGTCACCCTTATTTCGTAATTTCTTTATCCCTCTAGCAATTGATACCTCTGCAATTTTATGTTAGAATGTATGCCGCGACCATAATGCGCTATTGATGTTACCAACCGTTAACGAAAACGAGAATTTTCATTATGACAGAGTGGAAAGGCGTCAGTGCTGGAAATTTTATCAACTCTCCGACGTGAAGATAAGAGCACAAACATATTAGCATGACATCCCTACTGTAACCCCGAACCCATCCCATAGTCTCAACATACGTATGGGGCGTATACTCACAACATACGAGTAACCTCAATAGCGTCCCACTGAGGAAATATCTCGCCCGAAGAATTAAACAAGTTAATAATAAGTCCCAGCGAGCGTTCATCCATTTTAAGTCTCACAAACATGAGGCCGATGTATAAATTTAACCCGACGAGTCCTATACACGTCCCACTGTGAACCGGAACCGATTTTGTTCTTTTCTAATACCTCCGCACATATATTTGCTTCCAACTAAGATCTCATGACGCCCCTGGATGTCACTCCTCTCTGCTCTCATGACGCCCCTGGATGCCACTCCTCTCTTCTTTCATGCCACCCCTAGATGTTGCTCCTCTCAATTCCCCTATGATGCCCCTGGATGCTACCCCTGTCTGAATCAAGATGCTCCTGGATGTCGTCTCTCTTCTATCATGACGCCCCTGGATGACATTCTCTGATCTAGCAACGCCATGGATGTCTTTTTCTCTCTGTTCTTTTGACGCCTCTTGATGTTACTCCTCTCTACTCTCATGTCATCCTTGGATGCCAATCCTCTCTGCTGTAGCGACAACCCTAGATGTCACTCCTAGCTCTGCCGTATCCCCCTATGAAATTTGTCGAAAACTCCACTCTCACTTTCTCGCTCTTATTCCCAATTTTTATACTCTCTTCTCTCTCTCCCTCTCTCTCTCTCTATCTTATATCTCCCCCTCTGTAGATTCGGTCCATTTTACTTCTTATATTACTTGCCCCCTTCTCTCTCTCTCTCTCTCTCCCTCTCTCTCTTTCTCTATTTCTATATCCTCTACAAAATTCTCCCTCTCTTCTCTTCCTTTTAATTCTTCTTCTTCTTGTTGTTCTTGTTATTGTTCTTCTTCTTCTTGTTCTTCTTCTCTCTTTCTCTTTTTGTCTGCGTGTCTATGTCTGTCTCAAAATCACAACATCATCTTATATTCCTCTTACATTCCACATAATGTTGTTCTCCACTCATGCGTGATTTCTTATTATACTTCCCTGGCTTTATGGAGGCCATGAGGGGCTAGAATAGCAAACAACAACGGCATAATATATGTGTAATTCATGCTGTCAATAGGCCTATCATTTTGTGGAAAGTAGCTCATGATTCTGTCACGTTGTTTTGGTAAGTAAAGTAATGGAGCATTCTAAAATCTAGCCAGTTTGCAATTTTTACCACGGTAAACTTGCTTCAAATTTGATCAAACTTCTATACAGCCATAGAAACTCGAATTACTTTTCCATTGTTCGAATTAGGGTGTATAGCCTTTAATGTCATATTCTTAGGCTCAAATCACAAGAATTGATTTTATTCGTTGAAATAGATTACTTTTGTAACTCAGTTTGTTTCTTCATTCATCCATCAGTCAATGTAGGCTAATATGATATTCATAATTGGGTCCTATAATTCTTGGGTATATGCCTTGATTTAGATTATAATGACTGCC
>CALNVZ010002100.1:3701485-3719558 GCA_940671915.1 Paracentrotus lividus
AAAGAGGAGAGATTTTAAAATCCTGGAAGGTTGGAGGTGGATGAGAGGAAGCGGCCATAGCGAATGTGGCGGTCAAATGGGGCACGCTCAACTTGGAATGTCAGGTTGGTTGAAATAAGAGGGTTTGACTTTTTCCAAATCAAGCTTAATATAGGCAAATGTCATTACTAGTGAGAAATGTCGATTGAAACATGTTGGATTTAAATCGACGGAATAGGAAGAGATCACCACAAAGAAGACCACAAAATATTGCTCCTTTGTGTGTGTTTGTGAAGGAATGTTTCTAAATGATGGCAACAAGTGATACTTGCAATCTACAACAAAAGTATACTAAGTTTTGTGGTCATTATATCTAGCCTACTTTGCATTTATAAAAATTAATAATGATAACTTGAACGTGATGTAAGTTACGGTAGATGAGACACCAGTATAGCCCTTACAATCAATTATAGTACACTGTAAAAAAAAAAAAATACAGCAAAGTGATGTCAGCAGAGTCGCCATCCAAAAATGTAATTTGAAATAACAGTTTTGCTGTAAATTTCTTCTCTAATAATTAATGAAAGAGAAGAAATGAAATCATTAGAGTTCTATATATTTGGTTAAAACGGAACAAATGTGTTACTCCTGATGTATATTTTGTTCTCAATTATTCCTTATTTCCAGGAGAAATTTACAACAAAACTGTTTTTTAAATTACATTTTTTTATGGCGACTCTGTTGACAGCAGATTTGCTGTAAAAATACAATATTTTTTACAGTGTATAGATCTAGAGGAAACTCAACCGAAAGAGTCGATTCTCAAAGGATACATGACTAATTATGAAATACTTCTCTTCTTCTTCTTCTTTTCTATACTAGAGATGACGCAGCTGAAAGAAATTGGACGGATATGAGGGAGAGTTTTCTGAAAAATAGGAAAAAGAATGCTCGACGGTAACATTTAACTCTGCTCGACATGAAAGTAGAATAAATATCCATACATTTGTATTTTTTAGCGTATCGGGACAACTCCCCTGACAATTACTCTCTAGGACAGCTACCCCATAAATACGGTTAGATGTAGAGTAGGAGTTAGATTTTTACTGGGGGGTTAGTTGTCCTGGGGGGTAGTTGTCCTATAAACCATGCTGTATTTTAGGTTTAACCCTAATCGACTTGGGGTGTTTGGAAGCTGTCAAGACTGGGGGGGGGTCCTTGGATGGCCCCCCCCTAAGATCTCGGCGCCCGATCGCGCGATCGCGCCAAAAAATTTGCACGATGGTAGTGTGTCATGTAATCTACAAGACTGCACTGTTAATTTTTTCCGAAAATAATTGTCAATTTATTTATATGAATTAATTATTGCTAATTATCTAAATCATCTTTTTTTGCTCTAATTGAGAATAAAGCCTCTAAGAATGCTAATTTTTGTTTGTATTATTTTCCTTATAGCATTCCTAACAATTGTCTCTGAAAAAAATTCTCGTATCGAAATTATTTTCTTATGTTATTTTAGTTGTTTATGAATTTCTTATGTATTTTCTTTGTTTTTTCGACCTTTTGTTTTTCTTTGTTTTTTTCGCATAAAATTATTGAAGAACATTTTTGAAGCATAATTATGCTAAAATAAATTGGTTTCAAAGCCAATTAAAGTTGAAAATAATCATATCTTTATAAATTAGGTGAAAAACTCAATTTGCATTGACTTTGTACACAAAAAATCACGATTTTTGGCCGTTCGGTGTCTGACGGATATTTTTGAAAATCGTGCAGCGTCGTAACGGTACGACCGATTTTCGCGAAAATGGTTTCAAAAGATGCGCAAACTTGAAAGTATAAGTTCAAGTGAGCAGCGCCATCAAAAAATTTTTTTTGCGCGGCGGAGTGGTCGCGGAAAAAATGTCGGAGGGGGGGCATCATGGCCCCCCCCCAGTCCAATTAGGGTAAAAGGGCCTGTCTCCTGCAATGAGACTTAGTTCACGACTCAAGTCACGGAAAATGTCACCACAACATCTCCCAAGTTCTCCAGGAGTTGATGATAATATCATAATAGAGGTATTTTTTTTATTCAAACATAATGGATTTTTTTTTACCTTAGGCCATTTCCAGTAGCAGAGAGTCGCTTCTAATTTTGTTTGCTTCTTGAATGGAAAAATAATCAATATGTTTGTAATTTTCTATGCTTTTGTTTGTTACTACGACTCGACAGAGAAAAACCTTGAGTCACGAACTAGTCACATAGTCACATTGGGCTATCTGGTCACAAAAAGTTCATGAATGTACAGAGGGAGAGATACAAAGAGATTACAAAAGAGAAAGAAGAGAAGTAGATTAAATGGAGGGAAAATATATTCTTTACCGGCCTCTTAGCACATGTCTCTGCTCTCGTGACGCCGCTGCTTGTCAACTTTTCTGTGTTTGACCTAATAACCCCCTGGAGGTCACTCCTCTCTACTCTCATGAACGCCCCTGGAGTCGCTTCTCTCTGCTTCTAATGACGTCCCTTGATGTCACTGCTCTCATGACGCCCCTGGATGTCACTTCCTCTCTTGCAATCGCATAACGCCCTGTGATGTCGCTCCTCTCAGCTCAAATGAGCCCCTGGATGTCACTCCTCTCTGTCTCTGACGCCCCTGGATGTCACTTCCTCTCTGCTCTAATGACACCCCTGCGATGTCGCTCCTCTTCTGCTCTAATGACGCCCCTGTATGTCACTCCTCTGCTTCTTATGACGCCCCTGGATGTCACTCCTCTCTGCTCTAATGCACCCCTGGATGTCGCTCCTTCTCTACTCTAAGACGCCCCTGGATGTACTCCTCTCTGCTCTCATGACGTCCTGATGTCACTCTCTTGCTCTATGACGCCCCTGGACGCACTCTTGCTTTCATGACGCCCTGGATGTCACTCCCTCTGATCTCATGACCCCCTGGATGTCACTCCTCTCTGCTCTCATGACGCCCCTGGATGCCACTCCTTCTCTTCTTTCATGCCACCCCTAGATGTTGCTCCTCTCAATTCCCCTATGATGCCCCTGGTCGCTACCCCTGTTGAATCAAGATGCTCCTGGATGTTCGTTCTCTCTTCTATCATGACGCCCCTGGATGACATTCTCTGATCTTAGGCAACGCATGGATGGTTCTTTTTCCTCTGTTCTTTTTGACGCCTCTTGATGTTATTCCTCTTACTCTCTGTCATCCTGGATGCCATCCTTCTCTGCTGTAGCGACAACCCTTAGATGTCACTCCTAGCTCTTGCCGTATCCCCCTATGAAATTTGTCGAAACTCCACTCTTCACTTTCTCGCTCTTTATTCCAATTTTTTATACTCTCTTCTCTCTCTTCCCTCTCTCTCTCTCTATCTTATATCTCCCCCTCTGTAGATTCGCGTCCATTTACTCTTATATTACTTGCCCCCTTTTCTCTCTCTCTCTCTCTCTCCCTCTCTCTCTTTCTCTATTTCTATATCCTCTACAAAAATTTTCTCCCTCCTTCTTCCTTTTTATTCTTCTTTCTTCTGTTGCTTTCTTGTTATGTCTTCTTCTTCTTGTTCTTCTTCTTCTTTCTCTTTTGTCTGCGTGTCTATGTCTGTCTCCAAAATCACAACATCATCTTATATTCCTCTTACATTCCACATAATGTTGTTCTCCACTCATGTGTGCGTGATTTCTTATTATACTTCCCTGGCTTATGGGAGGCCATGAGGGGCTTAGAATTATGCAAACAACAACGGCATAATATATGTGTAATTCATTGCTGTCAATAGGCCTATCATTTGTGGAAGTAGCTCATGATTACTGTTCACGTTTGTTTTGGTAAGTTAAATAATGGAGCATTCTAAATCTAGCCAGTTTTGCAATTTTTACCACGGTAAACTTGCTTCAAATTGATCAAAACTTCTATACAGCCATAGAAACTCAATTACTTTCCATTGTTGATAATTAGGGTGTATAGCCTTTAATGTCATATTTCTTAGGCTCAAATCACAAGATTGATTTTATTCGTTGTTGAAATTAGATTACTTTTGTAACTCAGTTGTTTCTTCATTATCATCAGTCAATGTAGGCTAATATGTATTCATAATTGGGTCCTATAATTCTTGGGTATTATGCCTTGATTTAGATTATAATGACTGCCTAGTAAAAGGCCCGTTAAGGCCCGTTTACACCGCATCCGGCACGGCGATCCGGCACCGCAGCACGGGCAACCCAAAAATCGCTCCCACTATATCCTATGATGCTGTTCATACTGCAACGTGCCGTGCCGTGTATTACAGTACGGTTATTTTTTGCCGGATTGCGGATCGATCCAAAGAGCCATTTTTGGAGCACGCACACGGGCATTTTTCACTTTTGGCCATCAACAGTCCAGAGATATTACGTTCCACTTTACTCGCCACTATTTTCTTGATTGAGCAAAAATTTTTCCTGCGGTGGCGGTCTATGGGAATTTACGTGTTAAATTCGTTTACTGTGTTTAATACAAAATCGCAAGGTTACAAGCTGAATTTAAAACTTTGCAAGACCAAGCCCTATCAGATCATCTCCAAAACTGATCTTGGACCGGTAAGAAACAACCTTAATTATTACTGGCATAGATATTATTTGTGATGCTTGATTTCGAATGTGGCTGTGGCTGTGCAGGGTTGAGTGTGAGACTGGTGAGAGTGAAAATGAAAAAAAAGAAAAAGAAAAGGAAAACAGATTTGGCCTGGCTTTTGCCTTTGGTCTAATTTAAACCCTGGTCTAGTTCTAGATTTTGATGTAGGCGCCTATTTTACTTAGGTAGACTACTCACGATCATGAGAAGTTTTGAAAATTCCAATTGTCACCATTTCTAGTAAATAACTTTGAAAATGATAAATCAAAGGACAAGAGGTCGAAAACCATGAATCACAACACAGAATAAGCACATCTGGGACAGTGCTATTATTTTGTGATAATTTTCTAAGCGCATTTTTCATACCAATTTGCAAATCCTAACAAAGTATTAGTCATGTTTAATTATACATGATGTTTCTATCTATCTGTCTATCAACGTTGTACAAAACACTTCGAGGAGAGTCTAAAACGAGAGTAGGCTAGGATCTAGATCTAGAGTGAAAATTGTACTCAGTACTAACGTTAGATCTAGAATCTAGGCCTCTTTAGTCATCTAAGTTAGATCTAGATCTAGACTCTGTCTAGATAGGCCTAGATCTAGAGGCTAGAGTGTGGATCGGATTCTGGATGCTTTTGAATGTAAAACGCCTCTTTGCCTACAGAAATTTCTGTCTAAAGGAATTTTGTAGACTAGACTTCTAACTGTTAGTGAATCTAATTTAGGCATAGGACCTAGTAATTTCGTTAATCTAGGACGTTGGGTAATTAATCGATATTGTTGTTTTTTTTTTTGTTGTGTATTGGTTAGGGTAGCATATGCTCGTGTTTCGGGGGAGTGTTCTCGAGGCCGGCATGACCACCCTTCCCGGGTAGGACGTTGGTCAGGGGCAACTAAAAAGAGAGAGAAGGTGAGAAAGGGAAAGTAAGGGGCAACCAGGGAAAGAAGAGGAAAGAGACGAGAGGAAAGGGAAAGGAGGAAAAAAAAAAAATAAGGGGCTAACAAATTAACTTTAACCTACAAGCCACAAATTGGTCTTTAAACTTGGGGCACAAAAATTAAACTAAGGGGTGCCGTTGGGCACATAATCAGATTTTAACCCAGGGGCACCTTTTCCCGTTACATGATCCTCTATTCATTGAAAGAAGTAAAATCGAGACCCCAAAAAAAGCTGAAAATTTTATGGTCATTACGTATGGCTTCGCTCTGACATTAATTTCCAAGTGATCATTGTTAGATTACATCCTGAAGAATATTATTCCTAAATGCACAACATGTCATGCTTTCAGGTCACTTTTTTACTGTTTATGGGGTATTAATTGAACCTCGAAGTGCTATAATTTGTTGATAAGTGATCAAGTTTGGCTTGCCTCGGGCTCTCATCATTTTGCAAGGAGAATATCGATATTCCTGATAAATATTCTCAAACGCTATGAAAACGTCCTGTTTACTCACTAGTAATAAAGAGAACAGGCCCTACTGGTTCGTTACCAAAAAAAAAAAAAAAAAAAAAAAAAAAATACAATACCTGCTTTCAAATACATTCAATGTTTCAGTCGTTAGGTAGAGAAAAAATTCGTTCGCGGTTCGGCTCGCATTTATGATTATTATTGTATTTTTATTTTATGTGGTGAAACATTTTTAAACTTCCACAAGTGCCCTTGTTAATGTATTATATTCTCCCAAGGTATTTAAAGTGCTTTAAAAAATATGCTACAATAAATGCTTTAAACATTTTATTTCAGCCGTAGTCCTTTTTACTGACGTGGAAGTGGGGGGGGCGGCGTGGGTGGGCACATTATTTAACAAATTTGGGCCCTGCACAAGGTGCCAAAACATGTCCCCCGCCCCCCCCCCCCCCCCCCCCCCCCGCGTAAAAAAAAAAAAAAAAAATCCTCTTTATGCACCTGTTACTTACAACTTAAAATTAAGGGGAAGTTTATGCACTTTTTTTTTTCTTTTGGTTGACCAAAAAGTCCCAGTCCCAATTCTCGCCTCTCTAAGAAGTGCCCCTTTAGATAATTGTTTCCGATCACTTTCGCTTAGTCTACACTATATCTTCAAAAAGTAAAACGTTTATGTTTGTTTGGTATGAATTTATTGCAGATAACCACTGGAGGAGGAAATAATCTTCGCAGTAGAGACAACACCATGCATTTGTGGCAAAATCCTTTAAGCTTTGATAGGTGGAGCTAGGAAACAGAAGTCTGGCGTCAAATGGGACCCAAACGTGGGATGTCAGGTTGGTGAAATAAACTGGTTTGACCTTTTTAATCAAGCTAATATAGCAAATGTCATTAATGTGAAGCAATGTCTTAAACTTTGATTTAAATCGAGGATAGAAAATCACAAAGAAAACCACAAATTGTTGCTCTTTTGTGTGGTTGTTTGTGAAGGAATGTTCTAAAGATGGTAAACAACTGATACTTGCAATCTAATAACTTACAAATTATACTAAATTCGGGTCTAGTAACTACTTTGACTTATAAAAAAAAATAATAATGATAACTTGAACTTGATGTAGTACGGTAGATGAGACACAGAATTGCCCTTAAAATCAATTGTAGAAGAGATTTAAAGGAAAATCAACGAAAAAGAGTAATCGATTCTCAGAGGATACATAACTAATATGATATTACTTTCTTCTTCTTTTTCTATACTAGAGATTGACGCAGCTGCAAAGAAATTGGATGGATATGAGGGAAGTTTTCTGAAAAAATAGGGAAAATACAAAGAAGAGTGGTAGTGGTGCGAACCCGTCAACAAAAAATACAAGAGTGGACGCCATGCAATTACTCGTTCTACCACATTCATGCGCAAGTTTGAGTTAAAAAGAACTTACCTCAATCACTTTATTTCCCCTTTTACGAAAGGTCGAAATTCGTATTTTTGCAGAAATTTTTAAACTTTATCTACCTGTTACTAGGGACTACAAAAGAGGCAACTATTTTGAATTCTTTTCCAATTGTAGATGAGCCTAGTATAGTCTGATTCATTGACATTGTCATGTATAATTATTTCTTAACATCTGAAATTTATTAATTTTGGACTTTGTCATATCTGTACTAGACTACCATTGATAGACGAGTTGATGTGACATTGATTTATTTTTATTGTACGATGAATTAAAGCTTTAATGTGAAGGAAAAATCCACCCCCAAAACAGTTACATGTATAATTCAATTTCCACCAAACTCCAGTAAATATTACAAGATAAAAGAATAATTGATAGTATTGACGTACTTATTTTTCAAACCGGTGCATTTGATACTTATCGAAAAGAAAACCACGTACAATTATTAGTAAATACAACTTCAAAGCATAAATGAGATCATGAACAAATGATTTGTCTGCAACAGAAGGAGTTACCAACTTAGCCCTGATGAGGACACAACGGAGGACGCCGCCGCCACGAACAGTGGAAGTGGACACAGGCATGCAGCCTTCATAATCATCCTGAGGCACGTTTGTCCGTCTGAACCCCACAGTCAACTTACTTACGTCGTGAAAAAACTGTAGAAGGGTGACGAGAATTGTCTGGAGAAGCGATGTTACAGTCTATCCAAACGAGAGGATACATAATTGTTGAAGCAAAATACCCAGGAAAAAAAACAGACAAAAAGCAAAAGCAAATCGAGATTTCATCGGATTTGAAGCCAAGACTCCTGATTTACCAGGACAGGTTGCCTCTAGAGCCTAAGCTATGGAAAACCCAATGCGTGATGCCCGTCCCAGAGAACCCGTTCAGCTTAGTTTTATGTGGAACGGACACTGTCATTAGGGCTTCCATAGCTCAGGCGGTGAGGCACCTGTCTAGTAAATTAGGAGGCCTTGGATCAGACCCCGATGGAATCTGATTTTCTCCGTTCATTTTTGTACTAGTTACATGTGGAATATTTAAATAGGATGATAACTCTCAAACTCAGAAGTTAGAACTAACCTCATGGCGGAAGGAGGTAGATTTCAAATTGAACTTCGCTTGCATGACGGGAGATAGGTTAGACAAGTTGTGAAAAGATGGATTTTCATTTTTTGTTTGATCATTTTTCCACATTGTTGTATTTATAGTCAGTTTCACCCGTTGTTCAAAATCACATGTCTTAAAGAATTCAAACTTATTATCTTCATTACTCTCGAAATATTGATTATGTGTATCTTTCTTCTTTTCCCCTTTTTTTTTGGACTCTGAATCGTTCAAAGTTGCTATAGTTTATCAATTTTCCGCATGAAGTTGTTTTATGATGACAAACTTTTTATTATTTTATATCTTTAACATGTAGATTAAACCTAATAATTTGATGACTTAATTAAGCAAATACAACTTCAAAAGTTCAAATAATTTCATTTTTTAAAAGAGGATAGAATCGATCTAAACTGTTGCGTATGATTAAATGTTGGATGATTATTTATTTCTTACCCAGTCAACATTATTTGTTATAGCGCTAATTTCTTGAAATTGTTTATCCCCACTTTCACTATTGCGAAACCTGGCTATATCTCGGGCAGTTCCCTAACCATACTTCGCGGGATTGAACATACAGTAGTTTATCACCCCCACAATGCCATTTTTGCATTCCCCCCCTTCTCATTTAGGCCCCTTTTGTTTACCAGCAAACCAAGGCCCTGCACTCAGACATGCGTTGACCTGGAAATGTTGTTTTGTTGGGGGTAGGACTGAGGGAGCCTTTTTTTAGCAATGTAAACAAAAAAGAGCCCGAAAGAGAAAAAAGTGGCCAAAAATGGGCATTTCGGATTGACAAACTAGATTTCCCGGGGATGTTTGTGGAACGTCCGAAAATATAGCCAGGTTCCCCAAAAGTGGAAATGGGAACCAAACGATCTCGAAAGAAAAAAGCGTGAGCAAACTAGGCCTACAATTATATTATTATTTTTATGTAAACTATATTGCCCAACGAGAAAAAAAAAAAAACAACGACGAACTATCCGTTTCCAATTTATGTAGGCCTATATCACTTGCAGGATATTTTCTGTGTTATAATTTGCTAATGACGTGCTAGTTGCACCAAGGAGCGGTTATCTAAAGTATTACTTTTCAAATTACCACTTGATATTATAAATATATTGAGAGTTACATCTCATTGTCCCTTTGGACGCATTGTTACAGTCCGGGACAATTTATGTTACAGAATTCAAGTTTGTGAAGAAGATCATAATAATGCTTCTTTTTTTTTTTGAGGGTGGGGGGGAGGAAGTTTGGAAAAAATTAACTTTCCACATGCATACCCTTTATTTCAGTAGACTTGAATGTATGAAAGAAAGATAGAATATATAAGTTATTTAATAGATCTAACAGATCACCACACTGATTTTGTAAAATTCATATTGATGCATTATCCAATATAGAAACATTGAATGCAGGTATAGCGAAAATTAAAGCGTTGAGTAATCCAATAACAATGTGTTCTTCAATATCTCCTAGTCAGCTTATTGAAACGATGACAATGTGTCAACAGTTAAAGTTTATCTCGATTTACAGTTGCCTTGACAACTATGAACCAATGACAGTCGATGGTGGAATAAAATGAGAAATAAAATCATTATATTAATGGAAAAAATAAGGTGTCACTTTTATTCATTTTGGTTATGTATCTTTGCATTGGTTTATGGATCAAGTCATGGACCTGACATTAAATTACATTTTCAAATGATCAAATTTACATTGACCAATTTATTCTTAATTATATAATTATAATATAATTATTATATAATATTATATAATTTATTTTCTTCAAAAATTAGCATAAAAGAGGGGGCTGTGAATTGGGGGGTAGGGGCATGGGAAATCGCCTATCCCCTAAATTCCCTTTTCTTCATTGAAGTGCTCCTTTGGGGGATATGAGGGCCCTCTCCCTTTTTGCTCATCCAATTTCCAAAAACATTTCGATGCCCCTGCACCAAATATTATATTTGATATTTGGCCCAGGGGAAAAAATTGGAAAAGAACTTTTAAGTGCAAAAGAAATTGACTCTGCCATGCCTCAAGCTGGCTTTGTTTGACAAGCTACTGCACCATGACAAGCGCCCCCCCCCCACATTCAGACTAAAATAATAATTAAAACAAAAACAAAAACAACCTGATGTGGAAAAAAGGTGTAACTTTTTGCTCGCCCGGTCTTGTGACGGGGGAAATAATGGGTGTACCAGAATCTTAAATTCCAATTTGCGCACCCCCCCCCCCTTCCTGGAAACAAATGCTAGTGACGCCCTTGGAATCAAATACAGATGATGATGAAAAGTAGTTTTGGAACTTTCCCTGCACTTGAATAAGTTAAGTTGGGGTTCTCAATTGCCGGATGGCATCCGAACCACGGTATTGTTCTTGCCGTGCCGGATTCAGTTGGAAAACGAGGGAAAATGGCATGCCGTGCCGTAAACCGTGCCGGAATGCCGTGCGGGTTGCCGTCCGGATGCGGTGTTAAACGGGCCTTTACACCGATCCGGCACGGCGATCCCGGGCACGGCAGCACGGCAACCCAGAAATCGCTCCCCACTATATCCTATGATGGCTTGTTCACACTGCAACGGTGCCGTGCCGTGCTATACAGTACGGTATTTTGTTGGCGGAATTTTGCGGATCGATCCAAGAGCCATTTTTGGAGCACGGCACACGGCATTTTCACTTTTTAGCCAATCACAGTCCAGAGATATTACGTCACTTTTACTCGGCCTTATTTTCTTGATGTGAGAACAATTTTCCTGCGGTGGCGGTCTTATGGAATTTACGTGTTAAATCGTTTCTGTTTTAATACAAATCGCAATGTTTACAAGCTGAATTTTTAAAACTTGCAAGACCCAAGTCCTTCAGATCAGGCTCCGATCTTGGACCGGTAGAACAACCTTATCTATTGACTGCATAGATAATATCTTGAGTGCGTGCATTTTTCCGAATGTGCATGCGGCTGTGGGAGTAGAGTGTGGCTGCGCTGTGCAGGGTTGAGTGTGTGAGACTGGAGTGAAATGGGAAAGATTTGGCCTTGGCTTTGGCCTATTAAAATTTAACCCTGGTCTAGTCTAGATCTTGATTATTTTACTTAGGGTAGACTACTCGCGGATCATTGAGAAGGTTTTGAAATTCAATTGTCACATTCTAGCGTTAAAAATACTTCGGAAAATGATGAAATCTAAGTGTGGGCTGCCGAGGTCGAGAACACAGTGGAATCACAAAAGATAAGCACATCTGGGACAGTGCTTATTTGTGATAATTTCTAAGCGGCATTTTTTATTACCATGCATTCAGCATAAATTCTAACGGTCATTTGTATACATGTATGTTTTATTCATCGTGTACAAATCACTTCGAGGAGGAGTCTAAAGGAGAGTAGAATCTAGATCTAAATCTAGATCTAACTCTACTTACTAAATCATCTAGGTAGTACTGTACTAGGCAAGAGGCTTAGAGTGTGGATCTGGATCTGGATGCTTTGAGAAACGCCTCTTTATTAGACCAGTCTAGAGAACATTTGTCCTAGAGAATTATTGTAGACTAGACTTCTAGTGATCTAATTTAGGCCTATGTTCGTTAAATCTAGACTTGGGTAGATGGGTCTTGTTTATCTGTGATATTTTGGTTAGTAGGTAGCATGCCTCGTGTTCGGGGGATGTTCTCGAGCCGGACATGACACTCTCCCCGTTGTAGACGTGTAGGTGGGCACTGAAAAAGAACGAGAAAAGGTTGGAAGGGGAAAGAAGCGGCAACAAAGAGGAAAAGAAGAGGAAAGAGACGGAAGGAAAGGGTAAAGGTAGAAAAAATACAGGGCTACAAATTAACCTTACACCTACAGCTACTTGCAGGGGCGCTAAATTAAACTAAGTGGGGTGCCGTCTGGGCATAATCGAATTTTAACCCAGGGGCGCCTTTCCGCTCACATGATCTTCTATCCATGAGAAGTCTAAGTTAAAATCGAGACCCCAAAAAGCCTAAATTTATGGTCATTACGTTATGCTTCGCGCTAGCATAATTTCCAAGTGATCATGTTAGATTAATTCCTGAAAAGAATATTATCCAAAATGCACAACATGTCATGCTTCAGGTCGTTATTTTTACTGTTCATATACTTAAATTGAAACTCCGAATGCTTTATATATTTTGATGACCTGTGATAAAGTTTGCTTGCCTTCGGGCTTCGCTCATTTGCAAAGAGTATATCACTATTCCTGATAAATATTCTTAAAACGCTGGAAACGGCCTGTTTTCACTTCACTAGTTGCCTCTCCGCGCTCGCCTATTATAGGGTTAACAAATAGGCCTACTGGATGTTTACAACAACAAAAAAATGAATAAATAAAAATAAAAATAAAAATACAATAACCTGCTTTCAAATAATTCATGACAAATTACAAAAGTTCCCCCGCTGAAAAAAAAATTCGCGGTCGGGCTCGCATTTATCATTATTATTATATTATTTGTTATTTATGTGCGTGATTTACATTATAAAACTTTTTCCACAAGTGCCTTTGTTTTGATGTAATTTATATCTCGCCAAAGTATTAAAGTGCTTAAAAAAATAATGCTACAATAAATGCTTCAACATTAATTCAAGCCGTAGTCCTTATTTGACTGACGGGGAGGTGCGGGGGGGGGGCGTGGGTGTGCGCCATATTAAAAAAAAATTGGCCTACACAAGGGTGCGGAAAACATGTCGCCCTCCCCCCCCCCCCCCCCCCCCCCCCCCCCCCCCCCGGTTAAAAAAAAAAAACCTCTTTATGCACCTGTACTTACAACTTAATTAAGGGGAGCTTATGCGGCTTTTTTCTTTTGGTTCCCCCAAAAAAAGCTCAGTCCAATCTCCAAAAAGGCCTCTCTAACAAATTGCCCCTTAGATAATTGTTCCCCGATCACTTTCGCTTAGTCTACATATATCTCAAAAAGTAAACGTTTATGCTTGTTTGGTATGGAATTATTGGCAGATAACCATGGAGGAGGAAATAATTCATTCGCAGTAGAGGACACACCATGCATTTGTGGCAAAATCCTGGGAAGCTTTGGGGTGGAGAGAGGAACCCAGAGAGTTGTGGCGTCAAATGGGACCCAACTTGGGATGTTCAGGTATTGTGAAATAAACGGGTTTGACCTTTTTTAATCAGCTTAATATAGCACATGTCATTACTGTGAAAAATGCTTAAACTTGATTTAAATCGAGGAATAGAAAGATCACAAAGAGACCACAAAATATTGCTCCTTTGTGTGTGTGTGAAGGAATGTTTCTAAATTGATGCAACAAGTGATACTTGCAATTCTACAACAAAGTATTACTAAGTTTTGTGTCATTATATTCTAGCCTACTTGCATTTATAAAAATAAAATGAAACTGATCGTGATGTAAGTTACGTAGATTGAGACACCAGTATAGCCCTTACAATCAATTATAGTACACTGTAAAAAAAAAAAAAAATACAGCAAAGTGAATGTCAGCAGAGTCGCCATCCAAAATGTAATTTGAATAACAGTTTTGCTGTAATTCTTCTCTAATAATTAATGAAAGGAGCGAAATGAATCATTAGAGTTCTATATATTTGTCGTTATAACGGAACAAATGTGTTACTCCTGATGTATATTTTGTTCCAATTATTCTTTATTTCCAGGAGAAAATTTTACAACAAAACTGTTTTTTAATTACATTTTTTATGGCGACTCTGTTGACAGCAGATTTTGCTGTAAATACAATATTTTTTACAGTGTATAGATCTAGAGGAACTCAACCGAAAGGTCGATTTCAAAAGGATACATGACTTAATTTATGAAATATTCTTCTTCTTCTTCTTTCTTTTCTAACTAGAGATGACGCAGCTTGAAAGATATTGGACGGATATGAGGGGAGAGTTTTCTGAAAAAATAGGAAAAAATACAAAAGAAAGAGTGGTAGATGTTCGATCCCCTCAACAAAAAATATACGAGTGACGCCATGCAATTCCTCGTTCACATTTCATTTGTCGCAATTTGAGTTTAAAAAAAGAACATTACCTCAATCACTTTGTTCCCCTTTTAACGAAAGGTTCGAAAATTCGTATTTTTGCAGAAATTTTTAAACTTTACTGCCTGTTAGTTAGGACTACAAAAGGAAGGGCGAATACTTTGAATATCAATTCTTTTCCAATTAAGATGAGCTATATAGGTCTTTGATTCATTGAACATTGTCATTGTATAATTATTTCTTAAACATCTGAAAAAATTTATTAATTTTTGACTTTCATATCTGTACTAGACTACCCATGCATGATAAGACAGCGAGTTGATGGTTGTATAATTGATTTTATTTTTATTGTACGATGAATTAAAGCTTTAATGTGAAGGAAACATCACCCCAAAACAGTTATAATTTCAATTCCAGCAAAGCTCCAATAAAATAATACAAAGATAAAGAACAATGATCGTATTGACGTACTTATTTTCAACTCGGTGCTTTGATACTATCGGAAAGAAACACGTCAAATTATTAATTAAATTACAACTTCAAAAGCAATAAATGAGATATGACAAATGATTTGTCTGCCAACAGAAGGAGAGTACCAACTTAGCCCTTGATGAGGACACAACGGAGGACGCCGCCAGCGAACAGTGGAAGTGAACACATCATGCAGCCTTCATCATCATTCTGAGGCACGTTTTGTTCCGTCTGAACCCACAGTTCAACCTTAGGTTGTCCGTGAAAAAACTGTAGAAAGGGTGACGAAGGAATTGTCTGGAGAAGCGATGTTAAAGTTACCCAAACGAGAGATACATTAATGTGAAGCAAAAAACCCAGAAAAAAAAGCAAAAAAGCAAACAAATCGGATTTCCATCGGGATTTTGAAGCCAAGACCTCCTGATTACCAGACAGGTGCTCTAGCAGCCTAAGCTATGGAAAACCGTAATGGTGAGCCCGTCCCCAGAGAACCCTTCAGCTTTAGTTTTTGTGGAACGGTAACTATCATTAGGGCTTTCCATAGCTCAGGCGGTATTAGAGCACCTGTCTAGTTAATTAGGAGGCCATTGATTTCAGTCCCCGATGGAAAATCTGATTTTCTCCGTTAATTTTTTTTTACTAAGTAACATGGGATATTTAATAGATGATAACTCTCAAAAACTCAGAAAGTTAAGAACTTAACCTCATGGCGAAGGAGGTAGATTTCAAAATTGAACTTCAGCTTGCATGACGGGAGGTAGGTTTAGACAAAGTTGCGTGAAAAGTGTATTTTCATTTTTGTTTGATCATTTTTTCACATTGTTTATTATGGTCAGTTTCACCTGTTGTCAAATATCACATGGTCTTTAAAAAAAAATTAAACGCATTATCGTTCATACTCTTCAGAAATATTGATATGTGTATCTTTCTTCTTCCTTTTTCCCCCTTATCTTTTTGACTTGAATCGTCCAAAGTTTGCTATAGTATTATCATTTTCCGGCATGAAGTTTGTTTAGATGACAAACTTTGTATTTTTATATATCTTTAACATGCTAAGGATAACCTAATAATTTGATAACTTAATAAGAATATACATTTACTCTGCTTTCAATTAATTTCATTAAAAAAGAGGATTAGAATCGATCTAAACTGTTGCCGCTCACGATAAATGTTGGATATTATTTATTTCTTACCCAGTCACATTATTTTTGTTATAGCGCTAATTTCTTGAAATTGTTTGCCCCCACTTTCACCTATTCGAGACCTGGCTATATCTCGGGCGTTCCCCAAAATCATACTTCGGGGATTGAAACATACAATAGTTTGTCACCCCCACAATCCCATTTTGCATTTTCCCCCTTCTCATTTGAGGCCCCATTTTGTTACCAGCTGCAAACTAAGGCCCTGACCTCAGAATGCGTTGACTTCAAATGTGTTTTGTGGGGTTTAGGACTGAAGGACCTTTTCAGAAGGTAAACAAAAAAGAACCCGAAAATGAGAAAAAAGAGTTGGGCAAAAATGGGCATGACAAACTAGATTCCCGGGGATTGTTTGGGGAACGTCCGAAAAAATAAAAGCAGTTCCCCAAAAGTGAAGTGGGGAACAAACGATCTCAAGAAATTAAAGCTGTGGAACAAAACATACAATTATATCACTGATTTTTATGTAACCTTATATTGCCCAACGAGAAAAAAAAACAAAACAAAACAATCGTGTTCCAATTTATGTATATCACTTGCAGGATATTTATCATGTTTATAATTTGTAATGACTTTGCAGTGACCAAGGAGCGGTTATCTAAAGTATACTTTTCAAATTAACCACTTGAAATATATTGTAGAGTTACATCTCATGTCCCCTGGACCTGCATTGTTACAGTTCCGGGACAATCTATGTTACAGAAATTCAAGTTTGTGAAGAAGCATAATAATGTTTCTTTTTTTTTGGGGGGGGGGGGGAGGGAGTTTTGAAAAATAACTTTTTCCAACGTGCCGTTACCTTTATTTCAGTAGACTTGATGTTACGGAAGGAAAGATTATATATATATATATATATATATATAATTATTAAATAGATCTAACAAGATCACCACACTGATTTTGTACAAATATTCATATTGATGCATTATCAAAGTATAGAAACATGAATGTAGTATAGCGAAAATTTAAAGCGATGAGTAATCAAAACAATGTGGTCTCAATATCTCCTCTCAGCTTTTATTTGAACGATGACAATGTGTCAACAGTTAAGTTTATCTCAAAACAGCTGCCTTGAACAATTAGAACCTAATGGACAGTCGATGTGGGAATAAATGGAGAATAAAATCATATATTAATAGAAAAAATAAGGGTCACTTTTATTCATTTTGGTTATTGTATCTTGCATTGTTATGGATCAAAAGTCATGGACCTGAGATTAATTTACATTTTCAAATGAATTCCAAAATTACAATGACAATATTATTATAATTATATTAATTATAATACAATTATATAATATTATATAATTATTTTCTCAAAAAATAGCATAAAGAGGGGGCTGTGAATCGGGGGGGGGGGTAGGGGCAGGGGGGAATCGCCATCCCTAAATTCCCTCTTCTTCATTGAAGTTGCCTTTGGGGGATATGAGGGCCCTCTCCCTTTTGCTCATCCCAATTTCAAAAAAACATTTCGGACGCCCCTGCACCAAATATTATGTATTTGATATTTGGCCAGGGGGAAAAAATAGGAAAAAAGACTTTAAAGTGCAGAAGAAATTGACTTCTTGCCATATGCCTCAAGCTGGCTCTTTTTTGACAAGCTCTGCAACCCACATGGGCAGCGCCCCCCCCCCCCCCACCATTCAGGCCTAAAAATAATTAATTAAACAAAAAACAAACAACCTGATGTGAAAAAAAGGTGTACCTTTTTGCTCGCCCGGTGTGACGGCGGGAAAATTAATTGGGGTACCAAAAATCTTAAATTCATTTGCGCACCCCCCCCCCCCCCCCGTTCCTTGAAATAAATGCTAGTTGACGCCCTTGAATCAAATACAGATGAAAAGTAGTTTTTTAGAACTTCTCCCTAGCACTTGAAGTGAAGTTGGGTTCTCGAT
>CALNVZ010002100.1:3719583-3829760 GCA_940671915.1 Paracentrotus lividus
TGCCGGATGGCATCCGAACACGGTATGTTCTTGCCGTGCCGTGTTCAGTGGAAACGAGAAAATGGCATGCCGTGCCGTAAACCGTGCCGGGTTGCCGTGCCGGATGCGGTGTAAACGGGCCTTAAGAATTGTTTCACGCTATACAATAAGTGCAATGTGGCCTCCTTCTAGCTATTTAACATAATGGGCGCCTAGCCTGTTTGACGGCAATTCCAATATTGACTATAGAGATAATGGTGGACATGTAAACAGAACACCGAAAGCAGGACATGGAATTCAGAGTATACCGAACTAACTTTTTGCCGCTCCTTTTTTATTTTAGAAAAGCCTACTTTTCTTTTGTGAGTGTTCATCAAAATCATGATTGCGCGAACATGAGGCGATTATGTAGTCAATGATTTCTTTGTAAAGGCCTTCATGTAAACAATGATAAATTAAATTTCATTGTTGATTAATTATCAATCATCATACTAACAATAAATAGGTCGAATCAGGTCAGAAGCTGAGAGATCTTTGAACTTTACATTACTCGAATTCACGGTCGATCAGGCTTATGAATTAAGTTAAACTACTGAGTTCAGACAAAAAGATATATTTTCTCCAAATTACACCAAACATGCCTCCAAATTAATGAATGCTGATGAAAAAGTCTTAGGCGTTACCCAAAAATATCTTGAGTTATCCTTCGGCGGATCCAGTAATAAAAATTAAAATAATAAATTGACATTTGTTGAGCACCTACAAACTCAGCTGTTCCGTGCTCTCCAGTATTTATTTTTTTTATGGGAGCGGGCTGGGGCGCAAATTTGATATAATTATGTGGGAATGCTTCCTCCCCCCCCCAAAAAAAAAGGGGGGCGCCTCCAGATACAGGTAATCTTGCATCCATCTCTAGATTAGAGCCCCCCCCCTAGTCTGCAAGCACAGACTCAATTTGACACTTAAACAAATTTCAGTCTAGAGTGGAGACTAGCCTCCAAACTCGCTGTCTGTGTCAAATAGGAGCTACAGTACACGAGTGAATCTAGTTCTTTACTTCAGACCCTAGTAAGAGAACAACATGGGTTTGTGCCTGCAAACTACTAAACTACTACTCTAGACTGAAATTTGTGTAAGTGTCAAATTGCGTCTGTGCTTGCAGACTAGCGCGATAGCTCCAATAAAATATCCAACTCGACCAACTACCCTGGACAACCCGACCAAGTACACAACAGAATTTGGGTGACGATTCATCTTTTTTAGAATGTAAGTTGCTTGATACGTATTCTGCTTTGTTATTTTGTGTCGACAACGTTCGACCACTGATATACACAGGATAGGGAACGATAAATTGAGCATTTATGAATGAAAAGTACATGTTGAGAGTTTGCAAATTTGTTGAGTGCGAGACTATCGACTGTATTAACCTTCGGCAAATCCGCTGGTACCGTATCTCACCCAGATGATGGGGTGGGGCCGGGGCAGAGCGCGTACCTCGTATTGTATTGGGTTTTTGTAACTGTGGTATGTGCTGTGAGTAGAAGTTAGAATCCTTTGTGAATATATGTGACGCGAAGGCAAAGCCGGCGCTAGTGCAGTTAAGCATCCAGCCGCGAGGCCTGCTGCTACGTGAAGGGATAGGGTTGACGGCGACCCCCACTAGGGTTAGGGTAGGGTGATGGGGTAGGGTGGTGTGTAGTGGATACCAAACTGCATTAGCGCCGGCAAAGCCTTCTCTCTTGTTTCTTTATCATGTTTATAAGTTTCTATGTTTGTCATTTATGCACTCCGTCATTAAAGAGATAGAGAGAGAGAGAGGGAGAGAGAGAAAGAAAATCAGAAGAAAAGAAAGAAGAAGAAGAATAGGAAAAAAAAGTTAGATATCAACTTGTTTGTCCCTCATATCAACAAATAATGTATGCAAACTGGATTCCAGATATTGTAGTTCACTCTAGTAGGCTAACAGTTTGTTTCAAAAATGAAGCTATAGCCGGTTTTTTGTCTTGGGATTAAGCCAAAAATATATTTTGAATACTTTTTATCATCAATATTTGTTCTCCACAACATTTGTTAACATTTTTGTGCTAAAATACGACAAAGACATTTCTTGTAAACGTATTAAATGGCTTTAAAACTGGGTGACCGGATATCCAACCAGCCTGGACACCCAATAGCTGGGTAGGCCTATACATATTAACTAGCTATGTAAAATATAAGGTCTGTTTATCTATATAGGGGAGGTATATAGGCTGTTTCGACTATTTACCTTGATGCTCTGTATCTTCATGGGAAGTACTACTACTAGTGAATTTTGATTATTACAAAATTACCTACCAGAATAAAAGTATCAGTCAAATTATATTAAATTAAGCACCTCCCACACTGACTGCACAAGAGCACCTTGCCACACATTCACATTTCTTGACGTAATATCCTGACTGATAGATCCTGCTAGTACCGACGTGGAAGTAGAAGTATGATGAGAGTTTTTATTCTATTTTCATGAACCTTTACCTTAATGCAGGCTAAGCTTTTTACATCACTAACTGCTCTACTTCACGGAGAATGGATACAAGATGGTGCTTAACCCTCATCCTGACCCTCTGCCTAATCAAAGTAAATCATGGTGAAACAGTGACATTAGATGTGATGGGAGGAACACTTGTAGGAGAGACTGTTCCTTTTAACCAGGAAGATATACTTGGTATCTCTACAGATGTCAGTATGTTCTTGGTATGTATATGATCCACTTCATCTCCGTATGTTGCTATAACTTCTCGTAGAGGCCTTATGGAAGATTTCCTGCACAATGTTTATCCTTTGGCTAATTCACTTGTCACTTAATAAAAGGTAGAAAGGTGATGATAGACCTTGATGTTTGCTATGGTATAAGATCGGGTAGACCAACATTCTCATTAAAAAAGTAATATTTATCTTTAAAAAAAAGAAGAATGTTTTATGTTTTGATACATCAACCAGAACAATAATTTTGATCAAAATAGGCCTACCCAATTGCGAAAAACATCATGCATTAACTATTATAGAAGTGCTTGTACAACAATTCTTTATAAACCAATTTTTAAAGATTATTCATTTCTAATAATGATTTGTGATTCTCGAATATGGTTACACTTTTTCATTTATAACCTTTTGAAATGTAACATATTCAAATGGGGCATATATTCTTCTTCTTCTTCTTCCAGTAGTGTGCATAAACCTCCAAGGAGTATCGTCGCACAACAGTTGTTGTCTGTCAGCTGATTATCAACGCGTTGTACGTAGCAAAGATTCATACGAAAATTACCAAAAATTGTCCAAAAAGGGGACGTAGGCCTATATACACTTATATACAATATGTTCTCATATCATGAGTTATTGTAGGTTGACATCTCCAACTCGTGTCTTAGGGATCATACAATAAAAACAATTTAAAACCCAAAATTGTTTCTCTGCATATGTCAATATCCCACTATGTTCAGGCATGGATCCAGGATTCCAAATTTGAAATGATTTGGAAATGACAATAGCTTGTCCATTATGTTTGGGCATGGACCTATACTTTGTTTGCGTGACGTAAGGCTTGATTTTTAATCACTTGTTTTTGCCATCATATTTCCAGGGTGTTCCGTTTGCTGAGCCACCTGTTCGGTTTGCTGCCCCGATTCCAAAGGAGCCTTGGGAGGGAGATTGGAATGCAACCTACTTCCGGGATTCTTGCTCTCATATCGTGACTAATCCCTTACAAACGAAAGCCAGTGAGGATTGTCTCTACCTTAATGTCTTTGTTCGTAATCCTATGGTAATGACCCATTCATTTCTCCTAAAGCAAGTTTAATTGATTGTATGTGGGTGCAAAGACCACACTCTGTAGGTATTTGAGCAACTTTAGACATTGAACATTGAACATAAATTACTGTAGATTTGGAACCATATACCTCTGCACACCTGTCAGTAATATAAAGTATTGCCTGTACTTTCAGAGATACATAATACCATTGCACAGAAGAAATGGATTGTTGATATAATGTTAGAATCATGTAAGTATAGTAATTGAGGGCAATATGGGGTGAGGCCATTTAAATATTTTATTTTATGAAAATAACCTTTACCGGGAATGGTAAACTCTCTGGAACAAATCTACAGTGTAGTATCCATTGGAGTTCAATATTATCATACTAGGAGTGGAAGATAGCCCTTCATTTTATCTACTGTATACGTATTTCATTTTCTGTACTTGGATTCTTGTTATATAATTGTTTGAATTGTTTTTGTTTTTTTTCTTCTTTAATCTTATACACTGGAATCTGAAGATGATTATGATTTTCAACTTATTTGTAATGTTACCACTTTAAAATCCATCGTCTTGTCTTTGCCTTACGCTCTCTCTCTTTCTCTAGCCAAGCAATGCTGCCGTCATGGTTTATTTCCCAGGGGGAGCATTTAAATTTGGTGGCGCTTCCAATCCTATTTACACTGGTGTTTCGTTGGCTGCCAGTTCTGATGTCATTGTGGTTACTGTAGGTTATAGAGTCAGCGTCTTTGGGGTTTTCTCTACAGGTACGTGAAAGTTTCAGCTAGGCCTCATATGAAAGCAATGGTGGACGCAGGCAGGGCCATGCCCCCTACAATTTGAAAACCACTCATTGACTGTACATGTTAAAATAAGAAAATTTTCGGCCAGAACCCTGTTATGTTAATGTTATTATTACATTGTTACGCTCATGGCATTGTTACGTCATTCATTGTTATGGCACTGTTACGCGCATGCGTTCCTTAGCAACCCGATCTGGTTAAATGGATACCACATAATTGACGGCACCGGTTTGGGCCTGAGTATTAAACAGTTAATCTTTAAATCTTATATCACTTGTGTGAACTGTATCATATGTGGCCTGTGTGCTAAATGGATACTGTACTTAAACAAACCCCACTCTCCATTTTCAAAGACATCTTGTTTTCAATCGCTCCGTTAGACTTTGACTTAATTGTTGATGAGTCCAAAATGGTTTTTGATTTTTTTTTTTAACCATATGGTCGTGTGTTATAAGTTCGCCGCCTTTTGCGTTACATGCCAATTTCACTACAAATGGCACTATTTCACTTCAAAGACCTGTATCTCGAAAAGTATACACCCTTATATATCAAAACTATACATTTTCTGAAAGGAAATTCCTCACGGAATCTAAATCTGCATTGAAAAATGAAACCAGGTGCAAGATAAAAAAGTTATTAGGAAAAAATTGAGGAAATTTAGATTTTTTTTAATTTTTCATTGTTTTTATCGTCAAGTCATCTATAATCACCCAAATATTAATAATATGATTATATTCTGGTAGAGAATAATAAGACCTTTCAAACAAGGTATAATTCATTATGGTTTACAATTTTAGAATGAAAAATATAACGATCTGAAATTTAGCCCTGAAAATATAGCTTTTTTTTAATTCATGAGGGGGTTGGGTCCCGCCAAGTACTGTTGCACCATCAATCATATTGTTAAAGTGATATGATAGTATAAAGCAGCTTAAAAGCTTCAATTTGGTGCTAAATTCACAATCATAGGCTAAAATTTGGCAGAGATATTGCAGTTTCCCCAAGGGTACTACAATATCTCTAATTCCTAATGACTTTGTACAGGAGGCATTGCCTTTTTAGGTCAAATAACAATTGTTTAGTCTTCCTGAGTACTATTGTAACATCAAACCTATTGTTCAGTGATTTTATGGTATAAAGCAATTTATAAGCTTTAGTTTGGTACCACATGCACAGTCATAAGCCAAAATTTGGCAGAGAAATTCAAGTTTTCCCCAAACCAACCACAAAATGTAAAATTTCCCATTGACTTTGTACCAGCGGCGCCCCTTCCAGCACCACCCCTACGGTCCCAAACTTAAACCATTGTAACTCCACCAGAATGTTACCTAGAACAATGAAACTTCACAGGTAGCTAGCACAGTAACATAGCTTCAAAATGAGATCAAATTTGTTGCATAAACTTTCTTACTTTGGAAAATATTGACAAATTGATGCTGAAAAATAGTAAAAAGCATAACAGCACCACCCTATTTGGGTGGCGAGTTCATAAAACATGACCATATAAGATTTTTAGGGCATGTTGATAGAGATTTATGACTTTATTATAACATGAATTATTATCATATGATTATTTACATGTCAATCATTAAGTAGAATTAAGTACCACCTAACTCATTTGTTTATCAATTCTTTTTCTTTTTTCATTCACTTTTTTTTTTTTTTTGAAATATGACAAAAATAGTTTTTGACAGCAAATTTTCTATATGTTTATGTAAAGCTAGCTCCTTCCAAATTTTAGGAATTTATTGATATTGAAAAAATGGAATGTTTACTTTAACCTTTCAAGGTGATGACGTTGCTCCTGGAAACTATGCCATGTTGGATCAGGTTGCTGCATTACAGTGGGTTCATAACAACATAGAAGGTGAATAGAGTTTCATTCCAAAAGGAACTAAATTAATACTTTGTGAAGATTAAGTCTTTAAATAACACTAATAGCCTAATTTGGAGGTCAAAGATAACAAAATGTACCTTTAACTTTTTTATAAACCCCCTTTACAATATATACTAAACAAACCCATTTTTCTCTGAAGGAACAAAGAGGATTTAATGCCTTTGGATTCAGACTCTTTATATTTGCATTCAATAATTGTAGCGCTAATCCGGTCTTTAAGATTCATTCACTTGATTCACGCACGTACGTTTTCATATCACGCTTCTTCCTTAGTCCCATCCTCATATTCGCTCATTCGATCGACCGTTCAAGTTCACAACACATGCAATAGAAGTTACCTTGCAAAAATTCAGAAATCACCAATATTTAACAGTTCAGTGACCTTTATTCAGCTTCAACTACTGTGCATCGTGTCCAAAAATAACCATTAATGATCAAACTTCCAATAACATTATAGAAGATGGGGATATTCAGAAGATGTGGTAGAAGAAGAAAAGAAGAAGGTTGAAAAATCATACGTCTTCTCCGGATCCTGTTTACTTTGACTACACGAATCCCAATACTTTTATCGTCCAATAGAAAACTTCACATTGTCTAAGTTAGTTCGCCCTTCTTTCTTTTGTAACAAGAGATGGCGCTATTTCAGTGCAATCGGCACTAACAATAATGATTTATACAACTTAACTGGTGTGTATTTTATTTCAATTGTTTACATTGTGTCTGCACTCTCACGTATTCAAGAGGTAGTAGGGTCAAGGTGAATCAATAGAATTTTATCACATCCTATTTACACATTGATTTTTATTAATGTTTCAATATTTGTTTAATGTGCAACTGACATTGCTATACATTGGGAACTCTTATTACAAGGTTCTTGGGACGAGGACATTTTGTTTGTTATATAAGGTATCTATTTATATTAGTTATAATGAAAGAAAACTCATTGATTTCTTTTTGATGAGAGAAATTAGCTTCTTGATTATTTTACATTGAATTTCTGCTATTAATCACTATTTTCTGGTATTAAAATGAAAATGTGATAGTGTTATTTTTCATGAGATGTAATGATGTTTCATGTTAACAGCATTTGGTGGTAACAAGGAGAAAGTGACAATATTTGGACAGAGTGCTGGAGCTGGCAGTGTTGCATTCCATCTTCTTTCAAACCTCAGCTCAAGTTTCTTTTCACAAGCTATCCTAGAGGTGAGTCAAAGAAGAATCTGGACTCTATTGTAGACACAAGTTCCTTCCAATTATTCAAGAAATGAAGCATTTTTTTGTTAACTCATGGAGGTATTAGATTGAAGAATCTGTTAATTATTATTAGTAGGGCCTACATCCATTATGCTTTCGGGCTAATTGTGGTTCTGTCATCATTGACTTCAACCCATATTTGTTGAATAATCCTTATTCTAGTATCAATACGGGCATTTCTTCTTTCGTTCTTTCCTTTGCTATACTACCAAAGTTGGTGCTGTCGGTACGACTGTTCTTTTTTCTCAAGAACCACTTAAGATGTGACCTTCAAACTTATAAATAGTATGTATCACCAGAGCAAGACAATCTATTAAGATTTCAGAGTTCGTAGGTGAAAGGTTCAATGTCACAGAGATAGCAATGACAGTCCAAGTATTGAGTCCATTATCACAATATCTCAAGAACCCATTGAGATATTAATTTCAAGTAAAATGTTCATATGAAGACAAGCTTAATAGATATCTTTTCAGTATGTAATGAGTTCAAAAGTCAGTCGCAGGTCACAATTTTGTAATTTTCTGATTGTATGATGGAACCAAAATAGACGTATAGTAGTCACCTTTTTTTTTTCATACTAATATTTTACTTTTACTGTTAACCATTTCAGAGTGGTAGTGCGTTATCTCCTCGTTACTTCCGTAATGAACCACATGAAGATCGTCGTGAGGCAAAGGAACTTGCAACCACCGTCGGTTGTCCTACCACTAATTCTGCTGCTATGGTTACATGCCTTAGATCAATTGATGAGATGACCCTATTGCAAGTACAAGACTCGGTAAATATAATTTATCATGAGATGTGCACAATCATAACAAGATTGTTATTGATCAATATGATATTAAGAGAATGACATTGGTTGAAATATGTAAGAGCTGAAGGAAATTATTGGAAAAGTTGACTAGACGAGTACACATTGCAATGCCATTGTGGTGACTGACTTTAGCTGCATGCACCCAATAAACTAGCAAATGTTATGCAATTTAATAATTTTCATATTACAAATTTTCCATAGAATTTTGAAAAATTGAGATTTTATATTTTGGTTTTCTGAGATGACCTCAAGGGACGCTCCCAAAACTTGGAGCGTATTAAACCATATATCTATATGGTAATATTGAATGATAATAATATCAATTTATTTACCCAGGGTAGCCACTTCAGTTCTGATAACTGTTCTCCCAGCAGGCCCTGCACAATATGATATGTTATTATTACCCCCAAGCTCCTTGTTAAAAGGCAACTTTAGGTACCATTTGTGTAAGTCTTTGGTATGATAAGCATTGTACATGTAATGATTGAAATAACTCTGTGTTGTTATGATTTTGTTTTTTTTGCAGAATGTCAATAAATCATTACCTTTTGTCTTAATAAATCCACCCACTTTTATCATTTGAAGGAACATATATGAATAAAAATTATGTAATGGAAGTTCCAAACTAAAGTCACAATGGCTGATCTCTGATTACTGGTATATTTCTATATAGGTCTACACTGCAGGTTACTTCATTCGCTTGGATGGGACCTTCTTAAGAGACACTCCAGAGAATCTGCTGAATGGAGAAGACCATGGCATCCAGCATCCGGCTGCTATCATGGCTGGTTTCAACAGTCAAGAAGGCACCTTCAGCATACTTTCCTTCTTCCCTGAATACACCACCAGTGAGACAGGCCCCTTCATCAGTCATTCAAGGTTCGCAAGCATGGTCCATAGTTCTCTCTTGCGTGAGGACAAGAATTCACTGATCAAGGATTCTGTGTATCAGCAATACGTGGATTGGAGCCGTGCTGACTATCCGGATCTTGACTATTTTGATGCCTATGTACCGTTCTACAGTGACTATATCTGGCGAAGTGGTAGTGACGAGTCTCTGAGACGCTACTATCAGATGGGCGTGACCAATATCTACCAATATTATTTTACTCATACGCCAAGCAGGTAAATATGCACACAATAAAATCGGGAGAGAAATTAAAAGGACCATTATGAGATCTGATAATATGACTACCAGTACACCCTACGGACATCACTGTAGTGGCTTACAATACTTGGCTCGTGGGACCCTTTTCTATGCATATCATTAGAAATAGAAATACATTCTAGTCTCATTATAATGTGGTGCTCTGGACCAAGCTAATTACCTTGTTTAATGAAACCTTGTTTTAAATATTATGAAATGACTCATGTGTTTTAGGTCTGGACATATTTGAAATTAGGAGATTTGAGAATTATCTCGATAACAATATCTTGTATCACTGCATTATAATGGGAGTGGACTGTATAAACACTAGGCATATAATGGTGTCCTAAAAAGATGATGAAAATTACACAATAATTCAGAACCCTCTACCAAAGTTGCTGTGGATATTTTTAGCAGTTATTGACCAAGTTACTCCTTTGAACACAGAGTATTGTCAATGTTATGTTATGTTATTTTTGTTTTGTTTGTGTTTTCTCAAAAATATACATTTATAATAGTGTTTTTCACTTGTAAACTTTCGGGACACCCTGCATATCTGCCCTGGATACTAAAATTTGGCCCTATTGATGTATATACGATTGTAATAAATACAATTTGATGTCTTTCTCTTAGTTCATTCTCTCGTGCTGGACCGGTGAATCCCACATGGTTAGGAGCAGGCCATACTGAAGAGTTGCAGTTTGTTTTTGGCTGGTCATTTGATGAAAACATCTTACAATACAAGCATGAGTTAACAGAAGATGAGAAGATACTCTCGGCTCAGATGATGAAAATGTGGACAAACTTTGCAAAATCTGGGTAAGCCTGGAAATACTTTTAACAAAAATTCTGTACTCTGAAGGAGCTAAACATTGTGTGTTTTTTCTGAAGTGTTAGATCTACTTTATTAGTGATTTTATTTGTCATTTTCATCAATGTTTAGCGCCTTCACAGCACAGAGTAACAATAAAATTTGTCTAGTATTTTATTGCTGTACTTCTGTTAAAATTCCTTTGATATCATGGATATGGTAAACCTTGTACATTAAATTATGTCCTTTATATATGTTTCTACAAGTATATCTATTTCAATATTGCAAATTTTACAACCCAGTGGAAGAAGAATTTCTGTATTGGACAGTATATCCTTTATCTTATCTTATCAAAGTGAGAGGATGGCAATAATTCAATGTTAATCGTCATCAATTCAGTTTTGTAAAGATACGATTGTATTTCCTCAAAAAGTCAATGTTTGAATGAAAAAAAAAAAAAAAAAAAAAACTACATCATGTTGATATTCCTTTCATTATTTCTCGACAGTGATCCTAATCGCGAGTCAGCCAATTCCCCTCCCGACCCGGACCTTCCCGCTTGGTCACAGTACACCCTCCCTGAACGCCATTACTTGGAAATTAGACTGAACAACTCTACTTCTGAGACAGCTGTACAAGCTAGTGGGTTGGCCTTTTGGAATCGCTACATCCCTGAGCTCAGAAAATTCCTCGGTAAGGAAGCTCAATGTAATTATCTTTTACAAGGCGCTTTCATCATCATAATGGTTGGAATTGGAATCTGCCTCATTAGGAACTGATATCTATTTTCATCTTGTTATTCATCATCACATATTCAACTCTGAGCTCAGTAGGCCTATAAATATGATAAAGAGATAAGAAATGTGAAGAAATTCTGTACGTACAGTGGGTGATTTCTTCGAATTACGATTGCTGAATTCGCATCGACTCTGTGTGTGTAAATGGACTCTTGTAGCCCCACATATTTACCTGTTGGTGTGTGGACTGTTGATACACCTGCACAGACACTGTTTAATTAGTCTTCTAATTCTATCTCCATGTATCCCTTGATAGTATGGAGAAAGGTTAGGAAAGTCTGAGGACTCTGGTTTCTGTGATTATGAAACAAACATTGATGGCAAACTGAAATATGATAAGCAGGCAGATGAGGACGATTAATAATGATGTGCTGTACTTGTTCAGAAACATATCAAGAGAACGACGAAGGATAAAATTGTGGAGTGTGAAAGCCTTCAGTTTTCATTGCCAGAAACAGCGGTGAGGGCGAAAGGAATCAAAATCAATGATAAGAGGCTGATGAAGGGAAATTTGAAGATTCATATTGACACAATTGCCAGACTGAAACATGAGCGGACAGCTAATCTTGCAGAAGCCATGATGTATATACCTGGATCCAACAGGAATCAAAATTAATTATGTGGTTAAAACAAAACTTGTGCTTCCAAAATCGTTGCACGCATCACGAACCGTCCTCTTTGAAACATTTTATTAGATACAGAGAGGACGGTTCGTGGTGCGTGCGACGAAATGTGACCAACAAAAAATTAATCCCTATGCTATGTGTATGAGTGATATTTCTTGAGGAGAAGGCCGCTGTGCATTAATTGATTATAATGAAGAAGCATGCTCATCTAAAACACACATAATATGCCAAACTGGTGGCAGGAAACTGGAATGGTCTTGGTAATATTGGATCCAGAGTTATGGTTTGCAGATCATGTTCATAATCATTTGTTGTGAGGGATAGAAGTAGTGAAAGGATATAACACTATAACATGAGTGGACTGTAATAGTAGAAATAGTGTTTGTAGTACTGTATAAGTGGTTATTTTCGCGGTAACTTTATTTTCGCGAATTTCGCGAGTCGGTCATCGCGAAAATTTTCTCTTCAGTACAAGGCTATTTATAGTAATGAAGTCATCACCAAAATCGCAAAATTTTGCTCTCGCGAATTTCCCCAATTAGTCCAAAAGCGCGAAAATATCTGTACGCGAAAATATTGGCTTATACAGTAGTTGTACTCAGAAGTTGTACACAAAATAGGAAATGAAATGAAAAGAAATCAAAACTTTAATTTTGAACTATGATTACAAGTACTTCAAGGATGTACTAATGTCATTTATGGGGAGGTATTATGAGCCGCTAGAGAAGATATTCCACACACACACACTGTAAATTTTTCATTACTTTGACCACCTTTCTACAGAGAGCATGAGTGATGAAGAGCTGGAATGGAGAGAAGACTTTGCAGCATGGCAACAAGACTTTGAAGAATGGCGGCTTTCTTTCAACGACTATAAAGATCAAACAACCTGTCCGTAGATGTAACAAGGCATCTTAGTTCAAACAGGATTTATCAAAGGGTAGAGTAGGTATACATTAGGGAACTTAGAACAAAGACATATAGGGGGTTTATATCACTTGGTCTACTAGCAGTCGCAATTCTCTGATTGTCTAAACCCATTTCATCTACTAACAATTTGATTTAATTTGGGTTAGACCAATTGGCAATTTACCCATATCGGGTACCTTTTTTAAAACATTTGTTTATTTTAAGTTGTTTCATTTTAAATGCCTTTGGTTAAATAAAAAGCCCAAAAGCAAAGTTTTTATTATAGTGGACCGGTAATCTGGAAACGACTTCCAGGTGATCTATAGGTCCAGTCTAACGGTCCCAATTTTTAAGAGGCATCTCAAGACCCACCTCTTTAATTAGGTTATGATTACACTATATTCAATGATACTCTGATTTAATTATGTTGTTGTGGAATCATGTTATTTAAGTATGTTTTACTATATTTATGTAAAGCCAATGATCAGTATTAAATACAGTGCTATATAAGAAACAATTTATTATTATTTTTATTTTGTTTGTAAACTGGAGCATTCTTGCAATGTAGCAACAGCTATGGGAGATGCCTTTATGCACATCTCTTTTTAAAAATGACACTTTTTTTAAACTAGTGTACACATAAGCTGTAGTTTTTATAATCTTTGAGATTTTATGATAGAGTATGAAAGCCAAATAATATGAACTATTTTAACAGCTTTTTTTTTGTTGTTGTTGATATAATACTGTAGTATTTACTCTTACAATAATTGTACGTCTACAAAATATAAAGATAATTATTTGTGCAATTTGGTTGAACAAATCATGTGTGTGATTACTGCATGTATTGTGGTAAATGTCAATGTCCTTGATTTTCATTTGATGAATAGATATCTATTTTTAATACAGCGCTTTGTTTTTTACCTTCAAAGATAATTACTGCATTTCATCTTAAATATTGTCTTTCACCATCATTCCAATCACCTACATACTAAAGTTTAATTAAACTTCATACTAGTTGGCGTGATACTACTTCTATTATCAACTACAGTCTACTCCGATAATATATTGAGGCTATTCTTCCAGTCCCAATTTCAAACATGCATGTATCTATGTGCCCATGTGTTCAGTACAATAAAACTTTGTTGTAACAAAGTATTTGGCTTGGTCCTGACCACCTCATTATAATGGGAGTGGACTGTATCTAAACACATTTTAGCCAAGTCAGACCAGTGAAACCGACCTCAAATCGGCACCAAACCCGAACAAAATATTTAATTAACGATTACCACGAATGTCAAGCTAGTGGTTGGTTTGAAGTTGGTTTCGCTGGCGTGACTCGGCTATTACACTTAACAAAAGGAAGAGAGTGTTTGAAATTTTGTGAGTAGTAAATATAATGTTGGAAAGATTTGTTTTGTTTGTATATTATCTCAACATATATATTGATTTAGTTATTGGCGATATTTTTTTTTACTGATTTGTGGTAAATAAAAGGAATGAAATTCTTTATACTAAATGCTAAGTTTGTCATCTGTTCCAGTCTGCCAAAAACCTGCTTTTGTTTTTGTGTTCATGCAACATATCCGCTGGGAACGACAAGGGTGTCTGAAATAAATAGGGTCTCTTGGGTAAAAAAAACATTGTGTTCAACAAGACAATATAAAATTTTCCCCCAAAATCAGCTTTCTATGAGCTTTATTTAGTGAATTAGAGCAAAAAGTATGATTTCATGAATAAATTAGCATAATTAATTCATATAAAATAAAATATATGAATGTCGTGTAATTTACCTATACAACCGCGTAGATTATGTCATTCTCTACCTTCATGCAAATTTTCGTCGCGATCGCGCGATCCGCGGCCGAGATCTTGGGGGGGGGGGGGCCATAATGGCCCCCCAGGACTTTAAGCTCACGAAATAGCCCAGGTAAGTTAGGGTTAAAGGGACGTACAATTGATAAAACATAGGGAAATCACCTTATCTCGGATGAAATAATAACATTCCAATCAGAGCCTGAGCCGTGTTACGTAATCTTCAGCGCCAACCCGTCTGGAGCTAATCCTTCATGGCTAGACTAACTAACCAGAATTCCGAAGTAAATCTAACCTATGTTTTGTTTTTGAAATGGAGCATTATACAAGTCCTCTCTTTGAATTTATACGGAGAGACCCGTTGAGAGTCTATAAACTAAGAATTGTTGAGGACTTCAGAATCCAAAGCTACTGACCCTATTTACTGACTGAATTCGGTCAGCTTCGTCATGTTTGTGCTGTCCGAATGTTAATCCCCAGTAGGCCGACCAATGCGTAAGCCACTGTTGATTGTGTACGAGTCAATGGAGCTCAGGAAAAACGCGCATTCCCCACGATCTCCGACTTTCAGGGGCCTTTAAGGAATTTGAAGAACAGATTACATACTATGTTATATAACTACATTATAGGCCTATCCTCAACTTGCATGATTGTTGAGTTTCTAGCAGAGCACCAATTGAATTGTAAGCAGACATGAATAAATGGACTCGTCACCATATGTCAGTCGCATGCTGCGCATTGAGCATATGCGTATTGAGCATATGCGTATTCGTAATCCATCTTTCTTCAAATTATGTACCTGATCACTTAATTAGCGTCGAATCAAGTTATTTGGGGTTAATTTTATTTGTACTAGCTGTACCGGTACACAAATTATCCTCCTTTTTCACTAAGAGACTCATTGGCCCATATTCAGGAGCGAAGACTGATTTTGTATGAGTTGCAAGTTGGTGCAAAGCTATTTTGCAATTATTTTGCCTGTACATGAGACAAATGTAACACAAAGAGTTTTTTTGTTTGTACTGTACATGAATAGAATCATTATTTATTAATCCCATTCAATACATTGCATGAAATGTCATGTAATAGAAAATATTTGTATGACAGTATAATTAACTTCCAGGCCCAAACATAAATTTAAATTTATCTATTACCAATAGATGTAGGTATTTGAGAGAAGAGAGACCTGTATCTCTGATGCGAGTAAATACTACATAGATTTAGGATGAAATATTCTTTTATGGTCTCACTGGTGGTAGAACGATTCGCAGTGGAAGGTTTCAGTGTTCTTTCTTGAGGTTACGATTTGGGATGACTCTCAAATTTGTAGTTGGTGTCAAGTTTTAGGTCTCTAGGAGGGATACATCGTCAAATAAGATACAGCGGAAACTTGTTCTGAGATCTGATATAGCGAAGTTCCTGATAAAATGAGGTAATTTTGCTGGTCTCGGCTCTTTATATTCCTTTGGGTTTTTTTTAATCCTGATATAAAAAGATTTCCTATATAACAAGGGAACTTCTATGGTCCCAAGGAACTCGATAATAACGTTTATAAGTTTCCACTGTAGAGAATATGCCCCTCCCTTCTAATAATATTCCCTACAGTAATACATGCCTTGCTATGATTTTCAATCATTAAGCCAGCTGATCAAAAGAGAGAACGGTCACTAAAGAGGTTTATGCATGATCAGAAACGAGTAACAGCATCAAAGTCCATATCAAATCACCACAAAACGGTTGATTCATATATTTCCTCCTTAATCTCATTCATAGTTGAAAATGTCTTCCAATAAGTTCTTTCTTTCAGTTTGTTTGTTGCTCCACCTGTTCTTTCTCCTCACTATCCTCCTCCATCACCTCTCCTCCTTCATCTTTAGCTAAGATCATCGTCTTGACGATAGGATCCCTGTGGTCTGCCCATTCTGGTATGATCTTACCATGCATTCTCCATGTTCCGTAGCGATGAGGTAGATGCTTCTCAAAGACTACGTACTCTAGAACATCCTTGGGCACATCCTCGCTACCGACCATGAGGCGACCAAATCTATCATAAATTGCCAGAGTCTGCAAAGGGGAAAACATAAAATAGATTTGTAAAATATACAGGAAATATTACCTATAATAATTACAAAATTATGCTGGAATTATCATGCCTCGTGTGTAGTCAATTTGAATTTTCCCTTGGGGGAAAGGTACTATTTATCCTCTTCATTACTCATTGTTTTGGCTGGATCCTTGAAATGTGTTGTGTATCAAATGATCAATTGACATAAAGTGTATTCAGAATTAGCCATGTCAATTAAATGTGGCATAGGGATCATGGACGTGGCGTGCAAAGAGTTAATATAATTTGTTAACCATATAGCATAGAACATGGATCTTAATAAAAACGATGCAAAAATATAAAGAGAATGTTTACTGTCCCTCCATTTAGTCTTTGTTTGTTAACTTTATTTGTTAATTGATCAAGATGACATGTACTGATTTGCTAACCTGCTTTGTATAGAAGCGGACAGTAACTTGACCATAGAGATTGCCTTTGTTGATCATGTCTGTACATCTCATATGTACAACTCGAGGTTTCTCTATAGATTCTAGCAGCTTCCATCTTATCGTCTTGAAACGGAAACCAGCTATCATCTCCTATAAATGAACATCAAATATACATCTAAGATTAACAAGATCATATATCATAATAAGTATGTAAAATTAATAAAACATATCTTCGGTGGATGATAAACCCTTGTATGAAAACTTTTTTTGGGTATTTATCTCCAGGTAATCAGTCGAGTGGTGTCCTGTCAAAATCTCAGCTTTCTTACCCAAAAATGAAGCCACCACAGCGTGTCAAAGGAAAGGCGATACGCAAAAGTAAAAAATGGTTGTCATGTTTTTTCGCTCTCCTAAACATTTGACAATTTTGAGATATGAGGTTTTATCGCCCTGAAAATATATACTTTTATCAAGTAAAGTATTTAGTTTTGTTTTAGAAAAAAAAAGAGAACAATGAATCTATATAATAATAGCGTTGTTCTTCGTGGGGGGTCGTCCATAGACTTTGCACAGGAGGGCCAGTTTTTGTGCATCTCCTTTTTTGATTCCCCTCGCCGAGGCCCCAGCTTTGGCCCACGGGTCGGATCGGTCGCCCATCAGGGAACCGTCGCATTTTAAGCCCACCATGACGTCGGACGTGCAGGTGATCCTCGATTTCCTCGACGAAAAATCCCCATTTGAAGTCCGACGTCGAACGAAACAGACGACAAGAGCGCAACGTCATCTCGAACCGAACTCGAAAGTACGGTACCCAACCATCACCTCCTCATTACTCTTGCCTAAACAACATCGCCCTGCATGTAAGCATCATGTCCTACTGACATTCATCGGTGTATTTTCTGTTGACCCGGCAGCGCCGAGTTAAGATGCCGAGTTATTTTAGGACGATTGTGAAACTGAGGAGGATCGAGACGATTTGTTTCTCGAGTCAATTTCTGTCATGTACGCGTTGTAAAAAAATGAACTTAAAAACTGGATTAGACGCAAAATAAACATCGTAAAGTCATGTCCATCTACTATCTTTGCAAAAACAGTCATCAGGTAGCAATGTTTATGTTTAATAATGAAAAAAGATAAAAATGCAGGGTTTACGTAAATTCGGCGATTCTACATACAAATTGCATTCACAGTGAATGACTGTATTTTGAGTGAGTGAGTGAGTGAGCTGGGTTCCAGCCGAGAGCAACGCGGTAGAGTCTATATCGAGTCAGTTTTCCTTTACCTTTGGCTTTTTGCTAAATTGATTTCTTTCTTCTGAAATGATTTATCGTGTATTTCTATGAAGTAATACCTCACAGGATATAGGTTTTGAATAAATTTAGAATCATAACCTCCAGAAAAACTAAATAAAAATATAATTTCTTCCCTTTTCCACGAGAATCCCATAGAATTTTGACTTGCAAATCAAGTCGAACGTGAGATTTTTTATTTATTTATATGGTTTGATTTTCATCCAGTTGAAAATTTTTCTTCATACAAATAGTAAAATCAGAAGAGTGGTAATATTATACAATTGTAGGGGAGGGCGGTTACGCCAAGGGTACGCACACTACGTACACTTTTGCCCATCGTACGTCCCCCTCCACAGGGGCAAACCCCCGAGTTACGCCAAGGGTACGCGAATAAAATTTACATACACTTTTGCTACACCCCCCAGCAATACTTATCCTTGGTTACGCCAGGGTAACGCAAAAAAAAATTACGTACACTTTTGCTCCACCCCTCAGGAATACTTACCTTGGTTACGCCAAGGGTACGCAAAAAAAATTTAACATACACTTTTGCTCCACCCCCAGAATACTTACCCTTGGTTACGCCAGGGTACGCGTTACGCCAAGGTACGCAAAAAAAAAATTACGTACACTTTTGCTCCACCCCGCCGCCCCCCAGAAATACTTTTAGATTACTCCAAGGATCAGCCAAAAAAATTTACGTACACTTTTGCTCCACCCCGGCCGCCCCCCGGAATACTTTTAGGTTACGCCAGGGTACGCGAAAAAAAAAATTATGTGCACTTTTGCCCATCGTCCCGACCCCAGGGGCAACCTCTAGGTTACGCCAAGGGTAGGCCTACGTACGCAGGAAAAAAAATTACGTACACTTTGCTCCACCCCCCCTCCCGAAATACTTTTAGGTTACGCCAGGGTACGCAAAAAAAATAATATGTACACTTGCCCATCGTCCCCCTTCCCAGGGGCAAACCTTTAGGTTATGCCAAGGTATAGGCCTACGCGGAAAAAATTTACGCAAACTTTTGCTCCCCCCCTCTGGAATACTTTTAGGTTACGCCAGGGTACGCAAAAAAAAATTACGTACACTTTTGCCATCGTCCCCCACCCTAGGGGCAAACCTCTAGTTACGCCAAGGGTAGGCCTACGGGGAAAAAAAATTACGTACACTTTGCTCCCCCCCCCCCCCCCCCGAAATACTTTTAAGTTACGCCAAGGGTCGCCAAAAAAAACAAAAAAACAAACTTTAGGCCTACATACACATTTGCCCATCCACCCCCTCCCCAAAAAAGAATATAATAATAATAGAATAATACATAAATTACAAAAAATAATTATTAGCCCTGCATTGTTCATTTTTTTTTTCCATCTTAAGATTTAAAAATATTAAAGATGGTCCCCACCCAAAAGGGCCACATTTTTTAATCAGAGGCCCTCCTGAGTGGCTGCAAGGAATTTTATTTTTTTTTCGGTAGGCTGTTACATGACCAAGTCTTTAAATTTAGCCTCCCTCCCCCCCCAAAAAAAAGCTCCTAAACAAAAATAAAAAATATTAACAACATTAACAATAAAAATAATAATGATAAAAATAATTTGCCCCATTTCAAAAAGAGTCCCTTTTCAGTGCTTTTTATAAAAAAATAAATAAATAAATAAAAAAAAAAAAAAAAAAAAAATGACACGATGAAAATGATCACCTTCCCCCACAATATATAAATGAATAAAATCTCACAATAGCCAAATAAAATCATGAGCAGATCTATGCGGGGGAGGGGGGGGGGAATGGGTAAGCCCATAAAATAAAAACAGCACCCCCCCCAAAAAAAAAAAAAAAAAAAAAAAAAAAAAAAAATGAAACGACAGAAAGAACGAAGAAAGAGAACTAAGAAGCAGAAGAAACTTCATCAGGCCCATATGGGGGCGGAGCAGGTTTTATATTTTTCGCAGGAGCCGAATTGTCGCCGAAGCATTTATCGATTTCGCGAAAGGCGTTAAAAAGAAGGGTCGGGGGAATGAAAGAAACACTTTTTCAAACTGTAGGGGGTGGACCTGCTAGCTGCCCCGGCGCGTAACGCCGGGTGCAGCTAGTAATATAATAATAATGAACATTTATATAGCACCTAAGCACAAATCAGACCTCTGGTATGTGATCCTTTTATTAAAATGATACAATAGACCTTTGTAGATTTTGGATGATGCAGATTTTGATGTTTGTACATTCAAATTACAAATCATTATCCAGCCTCTATAGATAAACTGCACTTATATTTGCTACAGTCCACTCAGATATGACATGCTTGGTATAATGAGAGTGGACTGTATTATAATAGGTAACTGCATTCCTTCATGTTAACGAGACTAAAGGGGTTTTATAGAGATACAATATGCAATTCTTTAAATATTAAACAACAAATAATATAGGAATAGACATTAAAATATGTACTTACTGGATAACATTTTTCTGTGACAAGGGAATGCAGCAGATGTCTGTCAAAACTAAAAAAAAAAAAAAAAAAAAAATAACAACAAAGAAAATGGAAATATAATTGATGCATAACATTACTAAAAAGTGAAGAAATAAATTACTTTAGTGGAGTCCCGGTTTAGATTGTACATCATTGGAATGGGGTAAACTTTGTAAGAGAAGCATTTGCATTATTAATTTCAATATATGGTTTACAAATTAGGAAGCCTTCACCTATCTGTATCAGTTGGAAAAATCAGAATCAAAATCAACTACAAAGTTACAGAGAAACCAATCATCAACTGTGAGCAGACACACAGAAGCACACATGTACAGTGTACAGAGCCTATTTCATATTCCCCTTCGGAACTTTGTTCAGCGAAAAACAAAATAGGATCAACAACACAAAATGGTGTGAACCTTAGGGACATTTAATAAATGTAAGCAATGTGTGCAGATTTTTAGTTTGTCCACTTTACATCAACAGGGTTACTGTCAAATTTAAAATGTCAATTTATAGGTATTTTGGAAGAAAATGAACTTGTACGCAGGATTGTAATGTTTAACAAAACGTAAGTTTGAATACGAAAAATTTCATCTGCAGTCTGCTCCTGTTATGCCAGCACATATAAAATATTTGTTATAAAAATTTTTAGGCAATCTCAGAGATAAAGAGGTATTTGGCTGATGGTTCCAAATACCTTATTAATAATGGGAGTTGACTGTATCACAGGGCAAAACAAATCCCAAAACTAGTGAGAAATACTTACTCTTGAAGAGCATTGTGAGCATCAGTATAGATCTGCTGTGCTTTCCATGCAAAATCAGTGGTCACAAACTCTGGTTCAAATTGCCTGATCTTCCTCTGTGCCATCTGTGTAACACCAACATTCTTGACTCTCTCAAGACGTTGCTTTGCACCCTGGGATTGTAAGATCAATAAACATATCAAGGCCATATTAGTGTTGCTCTCTTTGATATGGTATGCATGATTGATTTTCATATAAGATATGAGATTTGAATATGAAACAATCCTTTGATAGAGGAGGAACAAAACTGATTTTTTTTTTTTTAAATAAGTGTGAACAAGGCTAACTGCTGATTGTTCAAAGAAAGGTACATAATGATACATGATCAATATAATTTTCAAACTTGTACACCACAGAAAGATGAATGTAAGCAATTCACAAATTAAGAAATGGTTGGGAAGTTTCATAAAAGATAAAATCCTCATATTTTGTTGCAATAATGAATAGGCATGTATGGATATCCATTAAAAGATAAGTACTGCAAGTACCCATCAAAGACGATATATATCCTATTGGATAGTCTTGTCAAAATGTTTGAGAGGATTAATTACCTCTGTGGTTAAAGATGAAGCCCTTCCATCTCCTTCAGGTGGGACATATGGTTCAAAGAAGTCACCTACAAGAAAGAAAACAAAATAAATATATGATTGACATTATAGCACAAAGTCATTCATGTGGCTTTTAATACAATCACTTGAAGAGAGACATAATTATTAGGCCTACCCCTCTCACAGAGCATGTATAAAGTAGCATTTACTTTATTGAAGTCTATTCATGGTTTGGTTCCACAATACATTTCAATCATGTTATCCCCTCTCACACAGTCAAATTACTTTGTATGATCTGGAAGAGACCTTTTGAAAATTCCAAGGATCAAATCCTCAAAAATGTGAACATAATCCCCAATTAAAAAGGGAGTAATAAATGCAGCAAACAATTATTGACCAATAATATGGATCATTCCCTTTAACATAATGCATCTACATGGCAAATCTAAAGATGGTACAGTTTACAAAAAAAAATCTTGTCTTACTATGGCAATGGTGACTCTGCCCATTACCCCAAAATGATGCCTCCCTCATCTAAAATGGTGCCAGAGGCATAATAATAATAGTGAAAAATTATATTGGACGCACACTGTCCGAGGACACTCATGGCGCTAGCTCAGCAACTACAGTTCTCTTTGAGGAAGGGTATGTTAAAAATTAATATTACATGTACTTACAAATACATGCCAAGATCAAATTTAACATATTTGCATCACCAATCAGCATTCTCAGCTATTCTAAATTTGTAATAAACCTTTGAACACACAGACTCACCAGTGGATGTGATGGTGATAGGTCTTTCCTGATACTGCTGTCCTGGCCTGATACCTGCGTTCCTTAGGGTGTCCAGAATGTACTTCCTCCGGTCATTCTTATACTCTTCTGCCTTTTTCAATCGTTCCTGATCCTTAAGAGTTAGTCTGGCCTTCTTGCGAGCCTTGTGGATTTTTTGAGTTGTCCTGTTCCTACATGGCTGCTGACTGGCGATTATGGGTGTTTTCAGGAAATTTTGTTGAACTATTCCGGATCTGAAATGCCCAGCCTAGAAAAAAAAAAAGTTATGAATCCAGTCTCTGTGCCATTTAAGGCTCCATTTAATTTTTTCTACCCAAATTGAAGGGGAACTTCTTAGGTGTCTGGTGTTGATCGAATTTATTAGATTGTTTTCATCATCATCATCATCATCATCTGATACGGGAAGAAGGTTCATCAATCATTAGAATATTACTTATGAGGACTGCAATTAGATCTACATTGATGAATCTTAAAATAATATTTTACTTTGAAAAGGAGAGGTTCGTAGACATAGACCTGACATGATTAGATCTAAGCACTTCCTTCATACCCAAAAAAAGGGGGGAAGCCTGTCAAACGAGACAGGCTTCCCCCCTTTTTTAAAAGAAAGTGTCTATTATCTTTTTTCGTTGAGGGAAAGTTTTGTTTTTGTTTCATTGATTACAGATTACACATAACAATATACAGAATGACATAAAATTGATTTGAAATAGTATACCCGGTTGTTGTGTGTCCAGTCAAAACCGCACTTTTACTGTTTTAGGAGTTTTGTGATCAATATTTCATTAATCGATTGAAAGTAATAATAATCAGACAATATAACACTAGTAACACTAACACTACAGAGCACAAATATTCACAAATATTTTTGCTATTTAGAATCTGCACAAATTTTGAGAAAATCCAGAGCATCCAGATATGTTTTTATCTGCTTAAGTGTCCGGACAACAGACCCCCATCCTACTTTAATTTAAATTGAAATTTAGATAGAATTTCAAAAGACAATAGCTAAGCGTTGCCAACAATTGATTCAAATTCAATAGACTCGAGTCGAGACCTCGTTATTCATTGCCCCATATGTTGTCTTCTGTGTAGGTTTACTAAGACAATTTATATTTCTTCAGACATTTATAACGGAAAATATGGGGAACCTTATATGTAATGTAAAATGGTACGAAAGGACTTACCAAGTTATTACAGCAAACGAATGACCTGTATAAGATATTAGCCATAATGACCGAACAGGATTTAGATCAGGATTTAGTGTCAAAAACCAGAGCTTAGGTCCCTTGCTTCGGCTTCAGCGACTGACTCGTCCGCATGTGATGTGTGGATGCGCATATGCATATGCAGCTTGCATGCGATATGCGAGCAGCGTAGATGGATGGCCTCATTCAACAGGCTCCGCGCCGCCCATCGCCGCCGCCCATCGCCCATCGCCGCCCGGGGACAGTCCCTGACTGTAGTGTAGTGGTGTTGCTGTGATCCCGCTAAAACACAGCGATAAAAACAAAACAAAACAGTCAGAGGAATACATAAGAATTGACATATAACAGAAGATAAAAGGAAAGAGGAGAAAACTAAGAAATATATAATTATAAGAAATTATAAAATGGAAGAAGAAAGAAGGAGAAAACAGAGAAATGCATTAAAAATTGATGCAAACGAAAGAATGATGAAAAATAAAGAATGATAAAACAACTAAATACAAATGAGAATTGATAGGAAAGGAAATGAAAGAATATGATAAATAAGGAAATACATAAGAATTAATAGAAGAGAAAATGAAAGAAGGATAAGACAAGGAAATACATTAGAATTTGATAGAAGAGAAAGGGAAATTAAGAGGAATAAAACAACAAAAAATATGATAAAAGAGAAAATGGAATGAAAACTAAGAAATAACAAAAAAAATAATAAGATGAAAGATGACAAAGAAAGAAATACATCAAAAATAATAGAAGAGAAAAGGGAAAGAAAGATAAAAACAGAATATAGACCTACATAAGTAATGATAGAATGGAAGTTAATAGATGGAGAAATACAAGAAATATAAGAAAATTTCTCAAAGAGAAGAGAAAAATATAGGTTTTCCTGGTCAATTTTATACTCTTTGCAATCAAATTCGTTCATGTTCATTCAATTTAAACTCATATGGAGCGGAGCTATCGGTCAATTGAATTAACGTTTAGGTTTTTAATCGCGATCACATTTCGGACGAAAGTGCTTGTAAGAAATGTCAAATTAATCGGAGATAGTTTAAACTAAATTGACCAGGGAAAACCTATAGTAAATTTCATTTTCTAGACTAACCAAGTTTGGTATCATCATACTGAATTACCTGCATTCATGCTATTTAGAAATGAAATTGAAATTGATAAAAATTGAAAATATTAGTGAACAAGTGCATTTTTCTCTTTTTTATGAAAAAATATTTTGATGTTTTTCATATTTTTAAAATAATATTGTCCCCAATTTGGAGTCTGTCCCAGCAAAGTTTCTTTCTTCAATATAGGCTATTTATAGTGATAAACAAAATCACAAAATGATTTGTCTAATACATACTTGGTCTACTAGAGACCACTTGGTCTAATTGCCGATTGATCTAATTTTCAAATGGTCTAATGGCATTTTCGTCTATTTGCCAAACAAATATGTGGCATATTTCCAGTCGGTTACAAGAATCGACCTAATGGTGTTAGACCAATTGGACATTACGCGAAATGAACATTATTGGTAAATAGGCGAAGTGGTTGTTAGACCAAAAGGTAATTAGACAAACTGGTTATAGAAGAAATGGAAATAGACCATGTAGGATGACACAAAACAGGCATTAGTCAAAGTGGGTTTAGACCAATTGGCAATTTACCCACAAAATCAACCTTCACAACTATCATCAATTTAAGACCACCTGAAAATGTATGTGTATATTCTGGAATATACCACCCAAAGTTTCATTAACAACTGGCAAATATTAATTATCACAATTCTTCTCAGGGATTATGTCTCATTTCATTTTCACAAAAATCCTGATGTATCATGCTTCAGTGAGCACAAGATATATGGAAATTATGCCAATGAAAAGAAAGTTTGTGTTAGTTAATGATCTCCTGAGGCTGTATGCCAAGTTTCATAAAATCACTCAGTCATATAAACAAAATTTATGATGAAAATATGCCTAATACATGTACAATACACACATTATTTCAGGTGGTCAGAAAATTTGAATAATGACAGTATAATGATGTATTCATACTCATGATCCCTGATGCACCACCTTTCATTAAAACACTATGACAAACTACAAATTTATAATAAAATCATTTTATTACATGACATGATACATTCAAACTTTCAAACAAACTCTGAAACACTTTATAACATCCACTATGCTATTTACATGCAATGCAAAAAGAAAATTACAGCTGTGAAAATGTCTTCACTAATTTATGGTATTATTTTTAACTACTTGATATACCTCTATATGTTGGAGCTTAATCATTTAAATAAATATTCAATGAACTTAAAATTTACTTTGCATGTCTTTTCATTGCTGATAAATATGACAGGAAAAAAGAGCAATCATAGATTTCAAAATGAGAGCACATATCCAGTACAGTTTACTCCGGTTGTGTTGAGGTGCTCAGGCGAGACCCAACAAATTGCCTTACATGAAAATCTTGTAATAATGAACACATTTGCCTAGTATGCAAAATCATATAATGGCCAAATGGAGCATCAACACTGAAGGATGGCCAGTATGTGAATGTGGAGAGAATGAAACCATGAGTAACTTTCTACCATGCTCTCTTCTGCCCAATCCCTGCTTGCAAGCTGATCTTACTACTCTTTCACCTAATGGGATCACCTGCATTCAGTACTTAATGGGTACAGTCTAATTAAAAGTCAGAATCAGTTTCAGATTTTAATTTCCCTATGAAACAATATAAATTATGATCTTTCAAATGTAAACATGTATAATTACACAATCACACACAACAATGACAGAACGGACTCAAGAAGGTTACAAAATCTTCTAGCATCTGTTTTTATTATAACAGGAGTGGTCTTGATATAAAATGAAATGATCAGAACAGATTTTTGTTTTTCAACTAGACATAAACCTGTGACAAAAAGGGACATGCTCTTCCAGCTTTTAACCAACTACATAGATGCACCAATATCATCTTAGTTTTCACAGACATTACCTCACAAACATTCTAAAGGCCGTCTTTCTCTAGTTGATTTATATTTTGCCCTATTGCATTACCCTTTGACTTCAAATGGGAGGTAATAATGTGATATAAACCAGACACCACTTTAGTATTTTTATGATGAATAGTTGGGACTCTGATTGTTACTAAGCTTCCTTCGACAGTTTTCAAATTGTAATAAATAAAAGTCCAGTCTGAAAAACAACTTTTTGCTTCCTGAAATACTGATGGATTCTTCAATCATTCCATTACTAGTATCCTACTGCATGCTACTTGAAAATTGGTATAAAGTAGATGAAAATCTTTCTCCCCACAAAATTCAGATTATATCATTATAACATGCAATTCCACAAGTAAATATACCATGAGCACCAATCAGGAGTCCTAATATTCCTTCTCCGCAGTATGTGTTCGCATCTCATTGCTCCTTAAATGTCTTTTCCATGGAATTCTTGTTACTCATTTAAGTTGAATTTGGCTTGCTTTCCTCAACATCTGGGCTACCTGATTATTCGTACAAGAAATTGTCTTTTAAAAGTCTTTGCCAATTGTTACATGGTGTCCTGGAAGCTCAGTAAAGTTGATTTTGACTTGCTTTCCTCAGCACCTCGGCTACCAGCTCTCTCAGTGTCTAATGTGGAAAAAAACCAAAACAAACAAACAACAAAATACATCAGTTGGTACAAAATACCATACTTGCTGAAGATAAACCTTACAACTCTGAATACTTCATTTGTCAAAACTCTTATAGCAATCCCATGTTTTCACTCTCTCAAATAAATTTATCTCTTATTTTCAATGAGTGCAATGTATTATACTTGATAATCTAAATTCAAATGAGGAGACTTCAAATCATAAAAGAATATAATACAGTCTATTCCCATTATAATAAAACAGAAACAAGATTTTGTTATAACAAGGCAGTTCTCCGAGTACAGATTTCAAAAATGTTATGAGGTAATTGGCTTGGTTCTGAGAACCTTGTTACAATGGGAGGGTACTGTATATGAAAGATATTTAATTCCTTAAGTACATGAAACAGAAATAGAGAATTTCTGCAAGAAATGTAGTTTTACAATATACACAACATAAAACCTCTACATGTATATCTGAAGTTACAGAGTCATACCATACAACCTAATATGTAAACTAATATCATTTATGCTATTTAGCTCATTTTGAAAGATTTCATGATAAAATACCAAATAATTACTTTATGTATACAAGTATCACTAAGAATTTAATGACTATGTGCAGGGCATAATTTTCCTGTATTGCATTGCAATTTGCTATCTAGATCTGTATGATTGCTGCACAAAATTTGTTTTGTTTAGCAATTTTTTTTTTTTTACATATGACTGTACTTTTTTTGAAGTATTTCTATATCAAACAAAACAAATCAAAGTTTAGAAGTAAAATTATTCACTAATGAGTATGATTTCATTCCTTTTATATAGTAACTAAACTGACCTGAGGCTTACAGTACTCTTCTAACCAGCTAAACACACACGCTGAGAGCTCAGCAAAACTAGCAACAGAAATAGAGGCATTGAAGGTCTGGAACTGGGCATCCATGATCGCTTTAAACTGTCATTCAAAAGAACGAAAACTAGGGTTAATCAATTTTAAAAATATACAAATCTGAGATATGGTAGATGCATATAAATGAACTTTTCAATACATTCAAATCTTTAGCACCAATAGGCTGTGTGTAAAAGGACTAGTTACTCCCCAGAGTTACTACAAGTCATGCCAAAATGATCTTTAGATTGTTAAAACCAGGGGCTGCAAAGCGTTTTTCATAAGTTTTTTTTTCTTCATGTTTTTGTACATGTTTACTTAAAAAGTAGGGGGGGATCTGAAGTCCCTAAACCCTGGAAACAAATACACTACGTATTTGCAAGAAGATTTGCCATGCGCACTGGAGGACGGACCGACAGTTTCTGGTGGTTTAGGCAAAGTGTGGGGTTGGTTTAAAAGCCTACATGGCAGGGGGTTTCTATTGGTTTGAAGGGTAAGCTGAACTTTGGTGGTATGAGGGCTAGAAAGTTAATTGAACAAAATCACATTATACTTTTCTTTTTAAACCATGAAGTAGGCTTGTACCTTACCAGATTAATTACTTTCTTACTTTTCAAAAAGCAAATATCAACAAATCAATTTAAACAATGTTTCCTAAAAACAACCAATCTCAACACCACAAATTCATAAATCATGTCTGTAGAAACTCACCACATTGAACTTGACTTGATCTGAAACCTGGTTCTGGCCACGACCAGGTGTGCTCTGATGTGCTTTCACAATCTGCTCATAGTTGCTACAAAACAAAAGTGTAAAAATTAATATGTTAAATTGCTGCACAAATACTACAGGCAAATGAATGGAGGCTTTATTTCATTATCAAACATCTTGGGTGTATATGATTAGAAGCAACATTCTTGAAAATGTGAAAAGTAATGGAATAGAAATCAGTCACAGTAAATTAGTTAATTAAAACCTAATCAATCATCATCCAAATGTAAAACACAGTGACAGAGAGATACCAAGCTTTCACCACAGCATGGCAGTATTTTGAGGTCTCCCCTATCCCCCCCCCCAAAAAAAAAAAAAAAAAATGTTTAAAAACTTTTTTTTTATTTTTTTTTTAAAATCCAGTTCAACATTGCAACAACATGTGGATTACAGTAAAACGAATTGGGGGGGGGGGGGGGGAATACAAAATTTGCCATGAAACCTACAGATACTTTTTCTTTTTTTCCCCCAAAAATATTCTTTAAAAAAAAAGAAAAGAAGAAAAGACAGAAGTTGGCATCCCTGTCATGACGGACTCACTGTCCACATGATGAAGGGTAGCACTTTAATCAAATTCTTATCCTTACATGAGCTGGGCCATAACATAGAATGATAGATATATAGTAAAGATATACAAGAATGTAATTAAAAGAATAAATTTTTAAATTTGAAAACAAAGGAAAGAGCAATAAAGACTCACGCTTTCATGATTTTTAGTGCCATGACTTCTTTCCTGAGAGCTTCCAATTCATCTTCTTGTTTCTTCTTCTGTTGAACCAGGTACTGGATGTAGTCAATAGCTACAAAGAGAACATGCATAGTGTCAAATTGATTCTATGACATTTGCTTCGGCTAGATTTAACACTATATCCTACCATAAGCCTACCAAAAAACCCTATTACAACCTGAACCCTAATCCTACATTTTAGAAGGAATAAAGCCTGGGGGTCATTCCATCTGGATTCACCCAATGGGTTACACCCTACCGTCTCAGAATTCGCTCAAATTTGGTACACAAAGGGCGGGCCATACCTCGGAAACCGACGGACCGTTTACGCTAATTTTTTTTGTTTCATGGGAAGGTAATGTTAAATTTTATGTGTACCAAATTTGAGCAAATTCTGAGACGAAAGGGTGCAAAATTTTCATTGGGTGAATTGGCATGGAATGACCCCTGGAGCAAATGTTGTGTCACGATCAGATTTACTACAACAAATTAAAATACATGCAAAGATCCCGATGTGGTGTTTCACCAAGTCGCTTGTAAGCTATGAACAACTTTATGAACAACTGGTGATCAGTTCTTGTGCTGAATGATTAAGCATGGCAATGGCACCCAAGAACATGTTCCAGTCGTTCATAAAGTCATCCATAACTTCACAAACAACTTGTTGAAACACCCCCTGGAATATGTTTTATTGATGAAAAGAATGCTCAGCAGCTGCCGGGCCCACGAGAAAAGGGGCAAAATACATATCCGTTTCGGACAATAAAATTTGGAGCAAATTTGGAGCATTTGTATGAAAAGAACAAACAAAAATCACATTACATTCCTCCAAATTTGACGACAGAGCTGTCATTATATTCATTATAGGTAAAGTCCAGTTGATTTCTCTCTTTCCTATGCACACTTTGGTCAACTGATTAAACTTTCTTCAAAAAATATTAACTTACATCTCTGGAGGACGGTAGCTTTACTGAGTTTCTGAGATCCAACTTGATCACTTTGTTGACATGTAGGAACAATCAGCTGCAGATCTTCATATCCTTTCTATCAACAAAAACCAAATGCATTTGAATTATCAACACCAAGTCAAAAAATATTCACATGTCTATGCTTAATTACAATATTATTGTAGCTTTGCAGATACATCTTCATTTGATGAACACAGAGCTTTTCTCTCTAGGTAAACTTCCCACCTCAACAAAACTTGAAAGACTACAACCTTACTCAAAACTGAATGGCCCATATTCTGCTATGAAGACTGAGTTTGCATGCATCGCAAGTTCATGCAAAGCTATTGTGCAATCCTTTTGTCTGATGTTGACTGATGCATCAGACAAAAGGATAGCACAATTGCTTTGCACGAACAAGGGAGAATAACACTTTGATTAAAGGAATTTAATGCTCTTTTGTTTCAAGGAAAAATATGAACAACTCGATGGAAGGGATTCATCCTTATTTTAATTTCACTTGAGGGAAAGTATGAACACTTTGATGAAGGGAACTGTACCTTAATGGCATCTCTTCTTTTCTGTTCAGCAGCAGTGTGTGCATTCCTTCTTCTGTCTTTGTAGCTTCTAAATGCTTCAGCTTCATCATCATCATCTACCAAATAAAATATGATAGTGAATTTCAAGGTTCACTTGATGCTTCTTCCTATTATTTTAATTTTCATTTCAGCAATTCAGATTGCTGTTTTTATTCATTCAGAAACATTTCACTCTGATATTTGAAACTTTGTTTCATGTAAAAATTGAATGGTTCCATTCCTACATGCAGTTGTCAAAAAGTGTTTTAAAAAAATTTCAGTTCTCAAAAGGATATGAGTAAAAGAAAAAAAAATTAAACGCTAGATGCAATTACGTTCAATTAATTTGGTACAACAATTGAGATGCAATTAAAAACTAACTCTTCTTGATATCATGGATACAAATTTTACACAAGCAAATTAAAAACAAACAAACTCACACAATCATGTATACAAACTTGTTATATACTCATACTTAATACTACATTAAAATAATTTCAGTCAGAGATTTAAGGGATGCAGGAATGAATATACAATATTCCTGACCTGACATACCACTGTTCTGTCTTGATAGGCTACTCCTCACACTAACATCATCTGGGAAACCTGGAATAAAAGACAAAATAAGATTAATCACATCAAAATTACAACAACACATCCAAGTCTGGGATGACTAGTTGAAATAACACTGACAATTTATGTGACACATTTATTATTTCAACTGGGCTAATTTACAGATTATATTATTTTTTCAAACGTATGTTATTGAGGGGTATGTCAACACACTTTTAATTTTATCAGTGCTAGTATAAATTCATTAAAATGCATGAATTTTTACAGATATTAAAATTTTTATTCATGTATAATTATTGTATGATAATTCGATGTCAATTTTATTTGTAAATGCACTGCAATTCGCCTTTGCCACAATGATGCTTGTTTTGAACCAATAAACCATTTATCTATCTATCTAAATTTCAATACAAAACTATCAAAACTATCTTAAATATCCTTATCATCTATTGGAATATAAAAGCAGGCTATTTACCGTGAAGATTTGAAATGGAACTTACTTGTATCAAAGCTGGAATCTGTAAAACTAGAATCTTGGTTAGCCATGTTTGTAGTTGAATTCCAGGTCTGCATTGAAGAATGAAAACAAAAATAAAGTATATTTTGTGTCCACTAAATCTGTCTAGAGAGTCTAGAATCTAGATTCTATAGACCCTGTGCAGGGCTCGAATTTAGCAGTGGCCCAGTGCCAATGGCTACCTGAAACTTAGTCGGGACACCCAGAATAAACTAAAAACTCAATTGAATCTTGTGGATTCTTCTTCTTCTTCAGTTTACATCTGCCTCCTTCAATTTTGAAGATTCTTGCAGACGGTTTGAACTAAGTGTGTGTGTGACATAGTTGGGTGTTGCGTGTAATATTTACAATACTTAGAAACTACAATATTCACATTATTTACAATATATACATTATGCAAGTGCTTGTTTAGCTCTGGCCTCCCGTCAGTCTCAGACGGAAGGCAGTTGGGGATGAGGCATTGGTGATGCTGTCTGGAAGAGCATTCCATGATCTTACTGTCTTCGGGAAGAAAGATTGTCTGTGGAGCTCTGTCCTGCTGTGTGGGATCTGGTATCCATTTACTTGTACAGATCGAGTTCTTCTTTGTTAAGGTAGAGGGGTGATGTAGTCCTGCAGCGGGAAGTCAATCAGATTGTGGTGGAGTTTGTACATGAGTACCAGTCTAGCCTCCTCCCTGCGTTTTTCGAGTGTTGACCAGCCAAGTTGTTCCAGCATGGATTTGGTGTATCAGTTGATTGTTTGAAGGATCCCAAACCGCAGAGCTGTACTCCACCAGGGGCCGTACCAGGGCTTTGTAGGCGGTTGTCTTCAATTGCTGGGAGTTGATTCTCAGATTGCATTTGAGGAAGGCAAGTGTGCTATTGGCTTTCTGACATCTGCTTGTTACATGCTGGTTCCATTTCAGGTCAGATGTTATAGTGATGCCAAGATACTTGGAAGCAGTAGTCACTTTCAGGGGCGTGTTGTTCAACGTGTAGTCATGATTTGTTGCATTTCTTCTCCTAGATACTCTGATGACCTCACACTTCTGGATGTTGAGTTCCATTGTCCAGGTCTTTGCCCACTCGCCAATCTTGTTGAGGTCACCTTGCAGTTGTTGAGTGTCTTGCTGGTTCTTGACGGCAAGATATGTGATTGCATCGTCGGCAAAGAGTCTTACAGGAGAAGAAAGATTGTCAGGCAGGTCATTGATGTAGTGGATGAAAAGGCATGGCCCATTGCATGTTCAAATGGGGCCAATGGCCACCCAAAGCCCTGCTGTGGTCATTGCAACATGTCCCTGATTCATGGACATGTAAAATAATCTGACAAAAACTGAAATGTATCACACAAGCTGACATTTTTATGTTGTGTACTTTTATTTGGGAGATTTCTAATAAGACCAAATCAGTGATTTAATACACCACAATGACTCCTCTGGCTCTGCATGCATAGATATAGGCTATAGAAATTTACATATTCAAGTACATTTACATGTAGTAGTGACCGGACACATTGAATTTTTAACTCCACAAATATGCACGATGCTCAAATTATCACGTTAGCATATGAAATACAATACCATTATGCCTTCCAATGAACAATAGTCACAATAAAATTTAGACTTGTCATTAATTTTTTGGGTAAGTCCTCAATTTTTCATACGTTTTTATTTGCAGCCACAGAAATGGACAGTTGGATTTGTTGAAGTTCCTATTTATATTTCTCTTCTTTATTCTACAAAGTATTGAAACAGTGGCTTTCCGTGGACACCTTTTGTGAAGTTGAGTCTTGCAGTTTTTCTTGCAAAATAGTCTGCATTATTTATGATCGACTGCGCGCACGATAGAAGCGTTCTTTTGGGAAACAGCTGAATCGCGTTGTTCAGTTACCGTCAACGCACTTCAGTCATCGTGACCGGGTCGAGGCCGAGCTTCACGTGATAGCTAATCAGAGCGCCCCATAATAAAAATGCATTGTCCTTAAGCTCTGTACGTACGAGCTTGTAGACCTTTCTTTGTGCGAGAAATGCAGGTCAACTCCTTCTTCCTATACTAGATTACCTGATGAAAATGATGGAGATTGGAGCCCGCAGGTCAAAGATTATCTGGCGGTGTCAACAATAATGAATAAACAATTCACCTAACGCTAAACTGCTAAACAAAATAGAGAATCTAGTCTAGAATAGGCCTAGAGAAATCTATAGAAAATATAATTTAAAACATTTCATTAATGATAATGTTGAAAGGAACATCAAAAACCCAGTCATCGAATAATTAATGTAGCTATATTACCCCAAAATTAAAACAATAAATATATTAAACAAATGATACCTCAAATTAAAGGTATTGATAAGAGAAATTCAAAGCAAAAATTTTTTTGGAAATCCGACCATTCGTTATGGAGTTATGGCGATTCAAACATGCAACTGCAATGAACACATTCTACCGCATATTTTTGAGGATCCGTTATTGTGAGCAGAACTCCCTATCAGGGGCAAGCTATATATACTCAAGTTAGACTTCTTGGTAAGATGAGTACAATAAGAAAGATAATTACGCAAACATGTAAATTTATTATGAATATACATTTGTATAGCCTAGTTAGGCCCTATAGGTCTGGCCTGGGGGGGGGGGGGGGGACTGCAGCATGCAGTCACTCATTCATCTCTTGAGATCTGGGTTGTTGAATGTTGACTCGCCAATCTCAGTGAAAATTTGCATGTACCATCACCTATCATTACTATTATTTGTTTCCTAACACAATGTTGTATATAATATATACTTTCTTTTTATCATTCTTATTACTTAAGAGGAAAGCTGTTAACCCAGCCAGGATCGATCAAGAGGTATGGAGAAAGAACTACTTGACCCAAGAAGAAGATATTCCAATTAACTTTATATGGCCTCCAATAATCTAATATTTGGCACTCATTGCTATGAGGTCGATACGTAGTATCGACCTCGTTAACCAAGTCCTTTATATTCGGTTGATATTTTTATGAACCACTTTCCCCACTGTGTTTATGGCAAGTGCGTCCATAAAGGATGTAGAAAATGTTCTACAGTGCTTCAATAGTCCATAATAAATTAAGCTAGGCCTAGGCCCTGGGAAAAAAACACAAAATAAAACACTAAAAAGGGAGAAAAACCCACCACACGGGAGGAGAATTACCTTCCCACAGCTTCACTGCAGAGCGCCGTCATTCACTATAATTTGTATGCAGCTGCGTGCGGCAATTGCTATATTGTTAAAAGAGTCGTCCCAGATCAACTCAGCCAATACCAAGAGTCGGCATCGCCACAGAGCGAGTTCTAGTTACATTGCTCGATAGTGTGCGAGCTAGCTATACGTGCTAGCGATTGGGCTCTACTTTCTCATCGGACCTTTACCGAATCAATAATTTGGTATAGGTAGAGTTGAATCAAGCTTCATGTCCATAGCCAAGATAAAGTGAACTTGTTTGGACTGTTAGTCTTTTTCAGCCGTTCACATGTTTAATAAAGACGGGAAGCAAAAGAGACATATGCACTTGATTTTGTTTGAGAATCTATTTTGGCTTCAGTTATGTTTAGCTTCTCTCTGTGGTTAGTATGTTGCTAATTACATTTATGTTTGTTCCAGTTTCGTTTCATATTTTATAACGAAATTCGATAATATAGGGCTTGAAATAAATGTCTCAGCTTTGAACAAAAACTAATTACCGATTGAGATATCACCGCATGATAATCATAGAAAGTTTCGTGGCGATCTCAGCAATGAAAAACTACTCTCGGAAGTAGTACTTGACCTTAACTTATATTTTGAACGAGCGCAAGGCAGATATCTGCCCAGATTGTGTTTTCGTCATCTACGTTCATTTGAAAATAGTTTGGATTTGTTACCGAAACGTGTGTGTCGTCTCTGCAAATTTACAACAAACACTCATCAAAAGTGATTCAAAACAGAAGTTTGAGGAGTAAAAACAGGCGAAATGGAAGTTTAGTGAAGACCTTGGATATCCAAGAAATCATCCATCCAGAAAACGGTACGTAAAAAACTGTATTTTTCAAAATAATTATAAATTTAAAATCGAGCTCTTCGGATTTCTAATGTTCTTGCCTCGCGGGGCCCGCTAAAGTTGCATGCGTGATATTTGGTTAAATAAATACCTTCTCATAGTCTCAACAATTTACTTGGTAAAAAAAGGAATACTATTTTCCTATATATCACTTTTTAAAATTAATAATTTAGACTATGTTCTTCGTTTTTTTTTTTTTTCTTTTTTTTTTCATTGAAATATTTTTTGTTAACGAAATGAGATGCATGCATGATCTGAACCTTAATATGACAAAATGAAGTGAGTGACAAAAGTCATGTAAATAAAGAGCAAAATGTATTGTATATATATTTTTACGCTGGAAACTTTCATGAATATTGATTTTGTATAAGATTATGTTGGCATAAACATATTTTGCCTTTGTCTTTGCTTTTGTGTGGGAATTATAATTGTTCCATAATATGTAACTTGTGATTATTAATGTTGATTTATCTTATTATTTGTCTATGTCATTAATTTATATGATATTCTTTGGAATTAAATATAAAATATTGTTAAAATTAAGTGTTCATTATTTTTACACAATGTTTTTATTCAGCTTCTGGGCTTTTTTTATTTATTTTTTTTTAATGAATGAACCATTTTTTAACTTGAATTGAATTGAATATGATACGAAAATAATTCATTGATCTCTTTTATAATTCTCAAAGTAGGGCATATACATTATAACATATATGTGAAATTTATGAGTTCTTATGTTTAATTCCAAGAAGATATTTTAATGTTTATTGTAACCTATGATCGAATGTTAAAGGAAAATTAACCAAATTATTTTATCATATTTCTATGCTTTCAATAAATGTAATTATACAGATGAATGTTTTGTAGACTAAACTATCTTGTACTTATTGCATTTATTTTGATGTCTAATAAATTATTTTTAAATAAAACAATGATGATGGTATAAGGGTTGTTACATCTAGGTTCTGGAACTTAAAATGAGGGTCAGATTGAAGAAAAACAAAGAATAGAGAAGAACAAGAAAACAAACAATCAACAAGAAATTATATTCAAAAGATTATTTGGAAAAGTGGGAGGGCAATGAGAGAGAGAGAAAAAGAAACAACAATGTCGAAGACTTATTTTAAAAAAAAATTAATCAAAAAAAAAAGATGAAAAAAAGGGGTTGTGTCAGGATTATGAAACATGATATAAAAAAGAAATAATTTATCTAGATTACATATAAAAATGAAAGAACTGAACAAATATTGGCAATGAGAAGATATTTAAGGCAGAGGGAACAAAAAAATGTCGGGAAAATAAAGAGAGTGATAAAATGAATAAAATAAAATGAATATATAACTAGAGTCTAGGCTATAAGGAAAATATTGGGAAAACATATTTTTTTACTAGAAGTCACCATATGCCAATGTCGAGACCTATTTTTAAAAAAAATTAATAAAAAAAGATGAAAAAAAGGGTTGTGTCAGGATTATGAACATGATATAAAAAAGAAATAATTTATCTAGATTACATAATAAAATGAAAAGAACTGAAAAATATGGCAATGAGAAGATATTTAAAGGCAGAGGGAACAAAAAAATGTCGGGGAAAAAATAAAGAGATGTGATAAAATGAATAAAATAAAATAAATATATAACTAACAGTTAGAGTCTAGGCCTATAAGGAAAATGGGAAAACATATATTTTTTTACTAGAAGTCACCATATGCCAGTGCCTAACGAAATAAGAAGAAAGCCATAGCATGCATTGCTTTGTTCGTGACCACGCAACGCGCCCGAGATGTGAATAGAGAGTGGAGGGCCCGCAGCTGCGAAGTCAATGCGGATTATTCTCAGGTATTGTTGTTAAAATCATGCATTAAATTTACATACATTAACAAAGACCAAATGGCAACTAAAGTCAATCGATGACTTTTTATATCGGACATTCTTTGCGTTTGGTCTTTGAGGTAAAATGAGAACATTTGCAAACTTGCCGAATAGTAATTTTGTGAAGAAAAAACCTTCGCGAATCCATTTATCCATGGGAATGGAACGGCGCCGGTGATATTATGATGATATTTTACAGTAGAAAATCGAGAAGAATTTTACAAAATCATTTGATTCAAAGAATGATGTGATAAAGACAGATTAATAACCGATTGTCAAACTTTCTTTATGGCATGAATCTGAGTTTGCAAGCATTAATTTCTTGAAAAAATTATGTTTTTCCGATCATTTGCAAGTGCGTGAGGACGAAAATTAAACCCGGAAGTCAAATCTTGCGCATGACGATAATTTCTACGATGGCGGCAGTTTCAACAGGTAAAGAGTGACGGATTGTCTCCGTAAAATGTAAGATTATACAATTAAAAGTAGTGAATCAAAGTTCCACGGTAAAATATATCAATTTGTACTAGTTTCAGAACATGTAGACCTATTTTTCATTTTAAAAATGATTTGATCTTCCAAGAAAAAGGGGAAATAAGTGCCGTGAATTTAACACGGCGATAGATAGGAAGATGTCATAAACGCGAAGCGGCTGCGATCCCTAATTAATGGTAAGTGAGAAATGTTGATCTTAATTCTTAATAATGAAAAATTAAGTTTGCCTAGACTAAGTTAGAGCTTCCATTAGGCCTAGATTTTTTTTCTAGAAATCTATATCTGGATCTAGATCTAGAGAGGGTTTATAATATCCAATTTTTAGTCCCAGGCATAGACTCTAGCCTGAGTCTAGGCCATACCAACTGTTAGTAACGTTAATGGTTTGCGTGTGAAATTGAAATGAGATGAGATTGAGACTTTGACCTTTTTGTCAATGTCATTTTGAGAGTGACATTCAAATGACAAGTCTATCAGCTCAGTGAACCAACAAAACAAGTTAGTCATGTCAGAAAACAACAACCACAATAAATATAAAGGTAAAAATATATTGATTCATAGCTTACCGTTGTTTAAAAGATCTGGATCATCCATGTGATATGATGTAAAAGTGTTCAATCCTGGCTCAGAAAGACAAACTGCATGGAACGGCTCCAACAGATCAGTGAACGCAGCGATGAAAACGGAGCGGATTTTATGAAAGCCAATTTGCTGACTGTCCCACATATAATGATTTATAAATGTTATTATTTTGAGAATTTTTAGATAAAAAATTGATTCAACTCTAAAGATAGAGACAAAAATTATATACACGAAAATCTAGACTTTTAATCTTTTTTATACTGCAGCATTGACAAAAATATTTCCCTCTGATTCAATAATTGCAATCGGTTTTAAATTGACGACGCAATTTTTATTAATCTAGAACTACTGACTTCGCAACAGCGCGCGCTACTGATGTCAGCTGTGTTGTTGTGGGAATATAGGTCATGAGGATTCTTATCATCATCATCAAGACATCATGATCATATTCAGTAACATTTGCAGTGTTAATACATGTACCTTCATATGATTGACATGGAGCATATAAAAGGAGGATTAACTGACTGACCAAGTTGCATGAGACTTCCTGCATGCTGTAGTGTAAAAACAAAAACATAACTGACCTGCTCTGTGCTGTCTGCTGAGCTCAAATCAAAACAACAAGACTGGAGACCATTGGAGACCAGGAAGACAGAGACCAGGAAGGCATCCACTCCCCAACTTACAAGAAAACATCAGTGGCAGTAAATTAAAGTGGGAAGGAAACCCTTTTCCCCCGAAGAGATAGAACATGGAAATCATACTTGGTTAAACCGTTAAACTGGATGCCCTTTGTAAAGAGTGGAATTGGACAACAATCGCTTGCTTCTTTATCAATTTATCACATCATTCATTAAATGAATGAATGAACAGATAAATGAACGAGGTGATTTGTGGAATGGCATAGAAGTCTAGATGTGAGAGGTCTCAACAGTCCAAGCAACCAAGAGTGGACTGACTCACTGAGATCTGGACATTAATTTTGTTCTTCATTCATCAAAGATAAGAAAAGCAAATTATAATGTAAAATAAAGTCAATATGAAGCCTGGTTGCCAACGAAGTGCCTTCTCAATCAGTTACCAAGAAGGGCCTCATATAGTTTTGCTCTCGATACTTTCCTTGCCAGTCGTCTTTCTATGCGCAATATGTGTAACTGGTTATATCGGTATCCTGACGTGGTACAACATATTCCTACATTTCTTTGATGAACGGACAATCGTCCATCGACTTACGATCTGTCCTTTACTCATCCTCACCTTGCCACTGTTTGTCCTCGCTGTCACGCTATGGTTATCAATCTACGCATCATTGCAGCAACTGTCGTGGCATCTTGAAAGTTGGTGGGACAGTGTCCGTGACTTGGAGAAGGGTTTTTTTGCTAAGCTATGCTCTAAACTTGGTTTAACTGACTGCTGTCCTTACGAGGTCATCATACGCAGAGAAGATGACGACAGTTTTGAGTTGGCATCTGAGGATGTCAGCTTGAAAGGCATAGTCATCACAAAATCAGAAACTCCATCAATGGAATTGTGAATTTATTCAATCAGTTGTAAATACAACTTTTGTTTTGCTTCTATAATGCTTTCAAATATTTGACAGGGTAAATTTGCAGACTGACATGAAGTCAAAGGGACAGTGTTTATCTGGAATATAATTATGTAGTATAGCTAGGTCCTACTTTTGAATGTAGATTTATTGCATGCTCTCATTGACATAAAACATTTCTCTGACAGATTAAAATAACTTTTGTGAATGTCAGTGCATGTACAATGTAGTTACAGTTGAGTCTTGTTAAAATGAGCACAGATACAGCAATATATCATTTATTCTCTTCTCTTCAATTTTAAACATGTGTACATATGTCTCATGTATAGCAAGATTTCATACATGAGATAATTGGCTTGTTCCTGAACACCTCAAAATAATGGGAGTAAACTGTAGGCCTATAATTGAAAACTGAGCTGTCTAGTGTAAATGCATCTAAATGATTATTTTAAATTAAGATGCATTAGTTAGTTAGTAATCAAGTGTTCCTGGTCATTGGACATTCATCTTAATATTGTGTAGATATTTCATGATGAATAACAACTGTTATGTGTATTTTTAAATATTAGAATAAAAAAAAATAATGTACTTGCTTTAAAGAAGTATGACTTGAGCAGGATAAAGTTAGAAATGATACATACTGTCAAATTACTATTTATTTTTATTATACAACTCATAAAATGAGTCCGTCATTGTAAATGCGGAACATACATGGTCTTATGACTATACAGGAAAAACCAAAATAGATTCTACTGTACAAGTGAGTGATTGATTTAGAATGTTAGTCTGCAGAAATGCAATCAATCTGTCCCACTTTAAATGTTATTTTTTGCATGTGACATGACACATATAAATATGCAAACACTTTCCCACCTTTCACTTTGCCATGACATGTTTTGTGCAATGTTTCATCGTTTGTCCACTTGTATTCATCGTAAATTGTATTCACATGAGTGCCTAATTTTGAAATAATGAGTTTTGTATGCATGTTCCATCCTGAAATATGATTTTTGTAAGTTTTTATTATATGTGACAGCATCACATGAATACTGTGGCCCCTAGGGTAATTACCTGAAAGTCATTTTAAGCAGTCTAATTCAGATGGAATTTAATGTTTCCTAGATCCTAAATATCAATACATCTATACATGTACATGTACATGTAATGCCTAAACTTACATAGACCTCAGGCGCAGATTCAATTGGAGGGGGCAAAGCAGGCCCCCCCCCCCCCATGACCCCAAATTTACAAAAAGAAAAAAAAAAGTGTGTAAAATCAACAATTTTGGACCTTACCCCCTTCCAGAGTTTTTTGTTTTACACACCTATCCCCCCCTTCCCAACACCATCCAATAAGAATAAATCTTAGTCAGCTAGATTTGACATTGAAATGTGGTCTACCAAAATCTGCAAATCAATGACTTCCCCCCCCCCCCACCCCAAGGAAATTCTGGATCTGCTACTTGGCCTACCAGTGTTGTTTTTGGAAACTTACACCAGTATCTTTGTACTGTACCTCTCTTCTCGGCTAATATGCTTGCACAGCTAGAGACATGGTTTAACAATGTATTGGGCGCTATATAAATCAAGAATATTATTCTCTCACTTGGCCTAAAATCTGCATGACAATCCTTATACAACTATGTGAAATATTTGATGACTTATGAACGCCTGTCTTCTCTTAGTACCTTTATTTAAACCTGATTTAAACTGCCCTTTCTTTTAATGAAATTACATGGCACAAAATTGTGCTTTTTGATCATGCAACTCTACCTTCAATATTTAGTTAATTGCACTGAATGAAACTACATTTAGTTTGTCAAGACTACAGTGAAAATCTCAGAATATGTGCTTGTTACATTATGTACCCAGTATCTTGTTATATCAATAGTAAATAACAATACAAATTGATTTCACAATACCTAGAGAAAAAGCTTATTATATTTTATCAGAATTTTTTTATATTGAGTTTTCATTGTACTACTAAATGTATGTTTTGAAGCTTAGGCTATAGTAAAGATATATTCACAGTACATGTGTTTAAATTGAATTGTACACTGCCCATTCAATGGCATAAATTGAGAATTACAAATAAAAAAAATGAAAATTAGAGTCACTAAAATATGCCTTTTTTGCTGCTGCCTTTATACTTTTCATACATATGTGTGTGTTTTTGTACTATGTGATCGCTTTGAATTTTATCAATATTTTTTTTAATGATTTCTTATTTCCAGCACAATTTGGAGGAAAAAATTATTTCATGGGAAAGACAAAATATTCATCAGAAAATGCTCAAATTGCAAGGTGTCAGCATTGAATTGTATCATTTGTATTAAAATTTATTTCGTCAAACCAATTTGATATGAAAGTTGTCATTCTGTTGTCAGCATGCGTGTTTTACTCAGATGTACACAATCATTATTAAAAGTTCACATTTCTTACATTTTCTTATAGATTCCTTATAATGAGCATGGATACAATGAGACTTTGATATAATGGGGCAGTCTTAACCCTTTAACACCTAGAGACTTTGTGAAAAGTGTCAGTTTACTCCTAGCGGAAAGCGTTTTGCTGTGTTTCAATCAAGCTTTTTCAATAAGAATTGCTCGTGAAATATTCTTTTTTTGTGTGCAGAATCGGACAACACACATCCAATGGGTATGGGAATGTTTCATCACATATTTTTTAATACTATCTTGACTATAGCATGCTTTAAGACAGAGGCAGTTTGGGGCGGGTAAGTGAGTAAGCTGAGGGGCGGTCTTGGGCGGTTTAGGTGCTAAAGGGTTAATTTCAAACACATGCGCATGTGTCTACATGTATCATATATATGTCAGATATGTGTACAATGTAATAAGATTTCATTGTAAAAAGGTTGTTGGCTTGGTCCCGAGTACTTTGTTATAATTGGAGTGGACTGTATGAACAAAAAATAATTCTCAAGTTTAAAAAAAAGTGACTGTGTTTCCAATGGGATATTTCACATTTCATAAGTTATTAAAACATTTAGATACTTTCAATTTATTATATAGTTTTCTAAAAACGTTCACTATACCATCTGCTTACAAAATATGCCACTTTTTGGGTACATTCCCCTCTCACAACTTGGTAACAGTGAAAAAAAAAGTATTAAACAAAAAGTCATTAAACTTTTTCATTTTATAGTTTTGGACTTATATTGGACTCTTATGAAAATAATACTCCCACTGTGAAATAAGGGTACCAAGTGACTGTTTTAACAATTTGGCTCCCTCTTTTGTCAGAATAATCATTTCTCTTTAAATAGAAAAAAAAAAGAAAAAAGAAGAAGCTCAATTGGCCGGGACCCTGACTTATTATAATAGTATAATATTATGCACGTTTAGATTTCATTTTTCAAGTTATATGAGTTTTATCTTAGATTTTCATTCTATATTAAAGTAAATTAAGAATTTGAAAGATTGTTATTTTATGTTTCCCATAACTGTACACCAGCTTTAATTGATGATATTTATTTGTTAACAGTTACTTTTAAAAAAATTATTAGCCTTAAATGCTAAAATAATAAATTGGGATTCTCTGTTCTGCCATATATATTTGATTTATCTATCAACATCAACTAGATTTTATCTGTCAAGTGCTTATGAAGAATTCAAGACACAAGAAATTAACCCTGATCTATATTCAGCACTAAACACGATTAGTGTGACCTCCATGTGTCTATCCCTCAAAGTTATATCCCTATTTCACAGGTACTGACATTAATGCTTCAATAGAGGGCCAATACAACATTTGATCCAGATTCCCTGTATTAAAACATTGGTGCAGAAACCCTAAACCCTGATAATTCCCTTCTGTATATTGCCCTATTTTATTTAACCAAATCTTATTCTCTTTCATCTTCCACATTAATCATTTTCAATTCTATGCTCATACTGTACACACACCGGTACACAATAAATGACAAGTAAGACCGATAATTCTTTCTTTCTTTTACATTTCATTTCATCTTGAAATGAATTGTCATTTCACTTCACCGTTACATATTTTCATCAATAACAAGCAAAGCTGCAGAACTATGTTATACATTCATATTTTGCCTGCATGAGTTATATTATTCACAAGTTTATATGTACATATTTTTAACATAAGAACACACTCGAACAGGATGCAAGCACAATTTCATTTTTCCACAACCAGAAGCAAATATTCCCAAGAAATAAATATGAAAAGTAGTGCTCTAAAGTCTTTGTTTTGGTAATTGATTAAACACCATTACCCTCCCATTTTAAAACTTACATGTGATATAATTTCACCCAAAAAAAATTATGAGTTCTTTTGACATAATATTTTGATAAATAAAATTCTAAATTCAACCAGAAAAATTTCATCTTTGATCAGCCATAACAGGGAATGTTCACGAACATTCAGAGTAAATGATATATTCATATATTCATCACTGCAAGGCTACAGATTGAAATGATACAAAACTTAAGTGCCATTTGTGTTTATAAGATAATATGTGAATGATTGGTTTAAAGATGGACAAATAATGCATGTGAAACTTTGTTAACAAACAGATATGTTTTGAAACAATGAGTAATCTTTTTAAATCTATTTTTGTAATGAAATTTTACATATATGAATTTCATAGTAAATCAGAATTTCAGCTATAACTGAAACACATTTTTTAAATAACAAAGTTATTACACCATAAAAAAGCAAATTGTAGGTAATAACTGAATGAAAAATGAGGCCCAATCATTATATATAAGTGATCTTTCTCATAAACATATATAACTACCCCACACTCCATGCAATTGATAGGCAGGTTAAAACATTTTGATGAGTATTGCAGGCTCAGCAGCAAACAGATGTAAGAACAATGATTGTCTTTGACGAAAGGAAACACGATAACGCAGCTTGCGTTGGAATTTAAAAGAAAAAAATACAGTCAATCTTGTCGAAGTCAAATCTGATGGGACTGAAGAAGTAGCTTTGACTTTAGAATTCAAATTATAAAGAGTTAAAAACGATACAATATAACTTAGAACGGCCTTTGACTAAGACGATTATTCATGTTATCCCAGTTTGAAGTTGACTATTGATAATCAAGCCCTCCCACCCAGCCAATAAGGCCCAAAAAAAAAATTTGTTTGGTTGTCCTCGACCGACCGACCCTCTGAAAACGGCCCGACCCGACCAACCTCTTTTTTTTTTTTTTTTCACCCAAACGCCGAAAATACACAGCTCATATTTATTTGTATATATTTTTCATATTACAGTATTATAACATGTGTTATTTTTCCATGCAGTCCCATTTTACATAACTCAATAAAACGTAAAAGTGATCTCAAAAATGGAAGTCATTCGTTTCTTTGTTTTTCTTTGTTTTTCAATGGGAGGAAAAAAAAAAAGAAAAAAAAAACCCGACCGACCGACCCGATTTTTGAAAAAAGGCATTCATTGGACAACCAAACAATTTTCTTTTTTTGGCCTAAGTATGCAATTGACAAAAATGCCTTAATTATCATTAGAAATTGAGAAAGCCATATAAAGAAATAAGATTGTCATAGTGCAAAATCCTTAAAAATAAACACATGGTACATGCATCATTGTTTATATCAATCATGATTGTCAACAGGTCACAATGACTAAATTGAAAAAGAATGAAGGTATTAATCAATTCAAAGTCATTTGTTTTGGGGTACAACTGATCAAAAAAATTATGAGAACTGATTTTGCACTTAAAACTTTATCAGAATACAAATTATTCCACATCTCCTTTTTCAATAATAAATTTGATTCTTTGCCTCTTCAGTGATTATCTTTGATCAAGAAAGTTGTTAATTTTCCTCTACTACACGTAGGTTTGTATTGGAATCAAGTTTAATATACTCTTTAGGGACCAGTAAACAGTCAAAATCTATATGAACACTTTTAGGTAATAAAAACAAAAATTCATGCAATAAAATAGGCAAAGAAAGATTGCACATGTGAGAAAGGACGGAGAAAAGAGAAAAAGCACATATAAAAAGAATTTACTTTATAAATACACTAATTCTAAAGATAAATTTTTGTAATAAAGAGCTACTAAACAGTGATTTTACAAACATACTGATAAAACAAGTTTTCCTTACATATCCAAATTACTAATTTTCACATTAAAAATGTATACTATTAACTTCATAACTATAGTAAAATTACCATTGAGTTTTTTTTTCTTCTAGAAATTGAATCAGTCTAATTTCAATGATTTAAACTTGCACATTGAGACAAATTCATCTATTTATATAGGAATTATCAATTTAAAAATTGCAGCAATCCTTTTTCACAAGCATTCTTCAGCAACAGGAAGAATTATAAAAGGTGGGACATCTTTCAAAAATGCATATATGACGTAAAAAACAAAATTTCCAATGCATTTGGAAACTGCATTGCCACATAGATGTATATGATATGTGCTTTATAAAATGGAGTATCATTATTGTTTTTTTCGTCATGCATATTTCTGCATTAATTTGTGGGGCTTCAGAAAGCAGGAAGACAATATCACAATGATTCATTTTGAAAGTTTTCATTTCTGAAAATGGCGGAGTCTTCAACATCCGAGGCTTAATTTTAGAATAAAACATCAGGGAAAGATATAGAATATGACACAATTTAAATAATTATAGAGTTGTTTATGAGTGTCAGAGGAAATAAAACTACAACTTTTTCTTTATTTAAATGATAACTAATTATAAGCCCTTTTTCAAAAGCCTGTATAATTTATCTCTTGAATGCAGCTTTAAAGGAGTACTTGTTTTCTGACATGTACATGTAGGGCAAAAATGAAATAACAGAAACAATAGCCAGCCAACTCCACCCCGTTTCTGAAACTAATGCTGTACATAGCTAAGGAAACCCAAGACAAGATAAACTACGACAAAACAAAGAGTACAACTAAAATATATACTTGACGCACACCCAAATATAAGTTAGATTTGATAAGATGAATGACCACACCATTTAAAATATACAAGAAACACTCCTTAAAGAACCCACTATAAGGCTACAAATATATGTAGCATACTGTATTATCATTTGGTATAGAGGGCAAGCACCATGGAATTGAATAAAAGAATCAGAAAGTTATATATCAAAATCTGTTTACATGGAATGATAGCAACTTTTAAATAAAAGAAGAAACTTCACTATATTTTCTCATTTACATCATTAAACAGTTATTTCAGGCATATACAAATAAAAAGAATGAAGAACATAGTTTAACTCGGACAAACCAATTCAATCTAACAGGAAAAAACTTCCACCTGTTCAAAATATATTAAACATTTAATATCTATTACTATATCAGTCATCCAGTGGGCAAAATTTTAGAAAGATGCATGTTATTCAAACCTATTGGCCCGAATTCACAAAGGTGGATTCTGCAAAATCCATGGTTTCAACCCTGGGTTTAACCTAGGGTTGGACCGAGGATTTTCAAAATGGTATTCACAAAGGTGGACTCGACTGAATCCACAGATCCACATCGTCATAAAACGTCATAATTTGGGTCAACTGTTGGTGAATCATAAACTGGTGGATCCGTGGAGCCGTCGATTAAAAAACCCACGGATCCACGGATCCTTGGGTTTTGCAGAATCCACCTTTGTGAATTCGGGCCTTTGAATTGAAGATGCTAGTACTAGATGTTCCTATGTTATAGTGCAGTCACACCGGCCAGACCGACCTCAAACCAACTAACAAACAAACTGTTAGAAAGTCAAACTATCCCCTCAATTACATCATCCCTTTGTTATATGTAGGACAGGGAAGGAATGAATGCATTTTGAGTTTGGCTTCACCGAACTCCACATAGTTAATCCAGGTGCAACATTCTTCTGTTGAAATTTTCATTTAATTGTAGTTGGTTTGAGGTCGGTCTGGCCGGTCTGACTGCACTAAAACATAGGAACATCTAGTACTAGCATCTTCAATTTCACTAATAATTTCTGTGATTCAGACAATTTCAAATCAATAATAATAACAATGAAGTCCTTCCTCAAGAAGATGTCATTAACATATGGATATACCAGTAACTATGTAGCCTAGTGTTGATTAAACCTTCATAAATTATTATTGGATAATCTCCCTGTGAATGTATTCAATTTCTATATGCTCTAACTTAAAAGAAGGTGTTTCTTATAGTATATTTGGATAGTAATATAGTTCTAGAAGGTAACCCAATTTTACCAATGTTATTTAGATAATGGAATCTGTCTATTATCTATAATTACTTACATTGTTATTTTGGTAATGCACCTTAAATATATTACTTTGATCAGATAAAAATAATTGGTGGGATCTCTTTCAATAATTCAAGAGGGAGGACTACCAGAAGTTAGTAGAAGGCTGGATTAGTATGTTCTATGATACACTTGCGACAGCATCGCTTCAGCAGTCTATAGGCTTCCCTGGAAACCTCATCACAATCCTGGATATTGAGCTGCTGAAGATCAGGACAGACCTGTGCTAAGACTTCAATTACTTGATCAGTTACATGCAAACATCCTTTCAGACTAAGCTTCCTCAAGCTTTGACAGTTTGTTGCTATGGATATCAAGCCGTGATCCGTGATTAGCGGACATTTACCAACGTCCAGAGACCTGAGTCTTGAGCAACCTCTTGAGAGGGCGTCCAAGGACTTATCCGATACCAGGACGCATCCTCGGACATTCAGGTAACGCAGTTTGTAGCAATGCTTGGCAACAGCATACACACCCATGTCCGTGATGAGTTCACATTTAGCAACGCTAAGGTATCTCAGATGATACTCCAGCTTGGCTAGTTCTCTCATGGCGCAGTCGGTTACTCTTGGACAATCGCTGAGCGACACTTCTTTGAGCATGAGACACTGCGTGGTTACATATTGCACACCGATATCAGTCACTCCAACGCATCTTCGAAGATAGAGATTGACCAGGGTTGGACAGTTGGTGGCTATCGTCCGAAGACCATTGTCATCTAGAAGAGAACAGTCAGACATGTCTAGATGGCGTAGGTTGATCCGTTGCTTCAAGAAATCTTTAGGATCAGACGTGGCAGGTTCAACAGGAAGGTTCATGCAGTCGACCTGCTTACAACCTGAAAAGATACAGAATTATACAAAATTAAAATGGAACATTAAAAGGGGGCATTAAGTCAGTGTAACACCTATACTGTACATGTACACACATTCAATATTTATAGACTACTAAGTCATTACATGTAGTAAACATACATACAGAAATTGAAATGTATGTCAATTTAATGTGTACATCACAATGAATTTGACAGCTATCACCATAATCATTGTATTTTCTTTTTAACAACCCCTTTCCTCTTTGGAATGCCCAATTCATATAGTTCAACAAATCCAAAAACTATGTAGAGTTTTCCTTAAAATTACCTAAATGAAACGGTGTTTTCAACCAAAATTCACAATCAATAATAGAAGCTTGGATAATGCAGCTTGGCTGAATATAGGATTACAATGCCCTACCCGCTGGCTGAGACAGTAATGATATATTGTTCTTCAAGATCGTATCTTAGGAAGTAATCTACACCAATAGATTTCCTTTTTCTCTTGTTTGGGAGTATTTTACTTGCCTACTGGCAATAATCAAAGTTCAGGCTAGAGTTCACCTCATCCTCCCATATTTATGCCCACCCAATACTTATTCTACAACCCTACATGTATCAACTGTGCTTCTAAATCCCCAAAGATGCTAATATTAAGAAATAATGTTGTCTCAACCTGATCAACATTGAGAAATGCATTGATCCTCTCGATGTTTTCGATCTAATCTGGCACATTAATATAATTTTCCAATTTAAATTTTTTTTTTTGAGGAAAAGAAATTTGATGGATTTTGAAAATAAAAACTATCATTACAGCATATGGTCACTGGGCTGATAAAACCTTGTACCTCAGAAATGGTTCAAATGCTAAGAAAGTAAAAAAAAAAAAAAAAAAAAAAATACATGGCGGCCAACAATTTAAGACTATACAGTAATCTGTGGGTCACCTTCCCTTCGACACGCTGTGGTGGATTAATTTTTTTTCTTTTTTTGGGGGGGGGGGAGGGGAGTAAGAGAGTCTGGATTTGGAGTGGCCAGCCAGCATTTGACCTATTACCCAAAAAAGTGATTTTCACCAAAATTTTAGATACAAGGTTTTAAAAGCCTAGTGACAACATACAATTATGCAGATTCTTAAAATTCAAAGGGTATTAACACTAATCTTATGAACTTTTCTCATAAGCCCCTATAATTTTGTTCAACAAGAAAGCCCATCAGTTAACCCAAAATGGATAAAAAGAAACCGACAGAAAAAGATGACCTATCTGGTCGTGAAATGGGTCTAGACATATAGAATTATTTTACAAATTGGTTTTACATGTAGCTGGATTATAACTGAGCATGCATAGTAGTTTTCAAATGCCATTAACTCTTTGCCTGCCAAGTTCGACTGTAGTCACAATTGTATTTATTAACTATACAATTGTAATAATTCATTTTCTCTGTAATGGATGGGCTAAAAGATCTGAAAATCCCTGATAATGCAAGGACCGGGTCTGCGGCATAACTTCTCGTAGTTCATACTAAGCAAATATTTGTTTTACTATTTTTAATAATTAAAGAGAAAAGTCTTCTTTTTTATGCTTAAAATTAATGTGGCGTGCAAAGAGTTAACTGAATACTTACATCCATTTAGGATTACACTAAGTATCTAGTTAACATGCCGAATGGGAATATTATTTGATGTAAGCCTGGAAAACACTCTCTTTCTTAAACAAAATTTAACAGGCCTATTTGGGAGTCAATTATCTACTTTCCGAGGCTGGAATTCAATTCAGGCTTTATCAATATAATAATACACAGGTACCAATGGAAAGTTTTTATATCAATTTTCAGCAAACTGGGTTTCAATAATCTGCATCTCTGAATGAACGGATTATCATTCATATGTCATTTTGTCTCCAAATGATCTTGATTGATGCCCTAAATTAAATCAATCCATTGTTGACTGTTTTGACATGCTAATGGTTACATTTGAGGTTGATTGATGAATATGACAGTAAAATAATAATAATAATAATAAACATTTTGCATGATGCATGCCAGGTATTTGTAGAATGCCCACATATTTTTAGAGATATTTTGGGTAGTAAATAAAAAGGTCTAATTGTGTAAGACTTTATCTTATACTGCCTGCAATTAGATTTTGTAAAGGTTAAGACAAATAAAAGTATTATTTTCCAAGTGAAATTTGTATTTGTCATATTTTCTTTTCTTTTCTTCTTCTTCTTCTTCTTTAAAAAAAATTGTTTTATAACAATGCTTTGGAAGTGCCTACAATGTATGTTGGTCCTCTAACTAGAATTTGCATTTTAATTAGCAGAAAATATTCATGTGTTAACTATCATTATATAATTTTCTCAAGCATATTACATGTATGTTCAAATAGAATACACCTAAAACTTAATTTTGGAAAGACTTATATGTTTATATTGAAAAAAAAAATCATATTATTCAACTAATTTGTACCATCATTGTTGCACAAGTTCAGCTACCTCACCATTTTGAGCTGATTAGTTTTGAAACACCATCTAAACAAATCTGATCATTTCAAGAGGCTAATACTAGGTTTCCATTAAAAGGACTTGTAGCATTTAATGGGATTTCTCCCCATCAAACATATCTAAAGGAATTTAAATAATCAGAACTTTCACCTTCATTGCACTTTTTGAGTGAGTAATTCCTTTTCAATAATTGCAGGAAATGGTGAATAAAATGAGAAGTGTCTAGGGTACTCAAATTTGGGGTCATCAATAGATCAAAACAGATTAGACCTCACTACAATCATAAGGTGATCAAAAGATTTTCTAGGATTACTACACCATCATCCTAATCTTTGAATTCTAAGCTTCTTTCACGCTAAAGCTGTTAATCTCTTTCTGTTACAAGCTTCTTTACAATGCTAGTCATTTATTTTGATATAAAGGAGAACAACCTTTATCCTGTAAACCACTTTCACTCTCAAAATAAGATTTTGAAGGAAATTGAGGAAAGAATATCTTCCAGAGTTGTATAGTGTTTTGAACTTTTGCAATATCTGGGACTTCTCAACAACAGTAATTCCTCTTTTTTACTGCACATTTTGCTTTTGTTGTTTATAAATAGTAAAATTAAGATCATACTAAATAGATTCTTACTACAACAATTTATTAGTTGGCTTTAGAAAGTTATTGACAGGTCTGGAGGCCATTTATCATCAGGGGAATTTGTTGTAGCCTTAGTGCTTTTTGATGACTTTTAACAACAACCCACTAAATGTCTTCATGTACTTATAAATGCCTTAATTAAAATGTTTTGCCAATGCTATTTTTTATGGCATTCTTCAAGTACCTTTAACTTCAAGATAGGTTTCAGCTTTGAATAAACCTTAACCTTTCATGTTACAATTGGTGAAAACCCAGCCATACTTGATGGGGGGGGGGGGGTGTTTCTTGTAAGTTACAAATATTTTTACGAAAGACTCAACATATCAAGAGCCAAATCAAGATCAAATCATTTCAATTCCACTTGCTAAATTTGAAAAATACAGATAGGGATGATTCCTGTTTTTATTTTTGACTAAATCTTTGAATGTCAAGGAGATTCTTAAAAAAAAATTAATTGAGGTTGTTAGACATACAATCAAACCTAAAGACGAATTTTGGGAATTCCATTCTGCTTTTCATAACATAAGTCATTGGTAAAGTCATACCTAACTTACAAATGACTTAGTGAAACACCCCCTAGCATTGCATTATATGGGCTGCATGGCCAAAAATGTGCCTGTTTAGAGTCTGTTTCGATGTGACTGAGGGTCAAACTTCCAGTCTCTATTGCCCATATTCTGAACCGAAGACTGAGTTTGTATGAGTTGCAAGTTTGTGCAAAGCGCTTGTGTGATCCATTTGTCTGATGCATTAGTCAAAATCAGACAAAAGGATCGCACAATAGCTTTGCACGGACTTGAGACTTGTACAAACTCAGTCTTCACTCGAGAGTATGGGCCTATGTGTTACATTTTGCTGTTATTCCTACTACCTACCAGAGATGTCCAGGTAATCCAAGTTAGGGCACCTTGAGACAATCTGAAAAATGGCAGCATTACTGATCTGGTGGCATCCCATCAGTTCTACATGAAGTAACTCAGGACACCTATGAGCAACAAGCTCAAGTGCCCTGTCAGACAGTCTATGACATCCATTCAAGATGAGTCTCTCCACCGACAGGCAGAGGTACGGCGTCTCTCGTGATAACCGCTTCACAAGCACTTTCAACGCAAAATTAACGTCCAATCTCCTCCCAGAGAGTTTTATCGTGGTCCATAACGTTGGTTGCCATGCCAACCGATGCCATCTTCTGCTCACGCAAGAGCAGCGGCACAATTGTTTTGTGGATAGGTATGAAAACATATGAGTGATGATGGTATCTGTGAGTCTGTCAAACGGTGATGGTCTCTGGACATCCAATGATGATCTCGATGACGACGTCTCCTCCTGCCTCTGTGCAAGGACATCGACATCGCTGATGTCTGCATTGTTGTTGCCATTGTAGTTTGATTCCGAGTGGGATTGTATGGATGAGTTTGTCTTGGATAGCTCAGCACTTGATGTAGGGCTCTTGGAACGATTGGAAGCAATGCTGCTCTTGGTGGTTGATTCTGGTGTCTGGATGTCACTGGTTGGTGTGGTGGGTTGCTGGGGAAGCTTCTTGGTGACAGTCCCATTGGGGATGTTCTCAAGCTTCAAGGAATCTGAGGAGGTTCAACACAAGATGAGAAAGAAAAAGCATACAAATTAAAGCTAAGTTATTATATGTCAGGACAATAGGGTTCGATTTTAATGTCAGAAATGGATGTCACTGGTTGGTGTGGTGGGTTGCTGGGGAAGCTTCTTGGTGACTGATCCATTGGGTATGTTCTCAAGCTTCAAGGAATATGTGGCAAAACAGAAGATGAGAAAATGCATATAAATTAAAGCTAATTATAGTTGGGACAACAGGTTTTGATTTCATGTGAGAATTACTTTTCAATGAATCCAAGTAGAAGTTGATACCATTTTAAATACTTAACATACATCATGAGATAGAGATTCACTATATTATATTGGAGATATTTGTCTGAAACATGACATTGTTATTTTTAATAGTACTTACACTCTGCTAATCTAGCAAAGCTGGAATACTATCGGCCTCATGCCAAAAGGGCCTTACCATTTTTAAGGGCATTCTTAGTACACAAACAGTAAAGCCCTTTTAGCGTAAGACGATATTTGAATTGTGTAATTGATGGGGAAGCATTATGATTTTTCAATCCATCTATAACATATTTTTTCCTTAGATGCAGTGGGAGCAAGATTCGTATATGAATGATATTAAACCGGGTATCAAATATGTTTCAAATCTAGTGTTATCTTTTTTTCCACACTCATTTGCAACAACATATCTGTTAACTTTTCTTTAAATTGTGGGTTTTTCCCTTTAATTCTTTACTATCTATTCCAGACATCATGAAATTATACTGAATGTTTGCCCTTGTCACCTTGGCTATCAATACATTGTCTGACAGACACCTTGTTTTTGGTTGTCAAAAAGTACATCATTATCGCTTTGATAATATCTTTGAGCAATCAAGCAAAACTTATAAAGTTTGTGTCCATAAAATAACTTTGTTATATAAATAGAATGAAAAGAGAATGAATGTCTATCAAATGTCTCTTTCAGATTCTATTGTATGTTACAAATAGAGCAGTGTAAGAGAGAAAGAAGAAAAATAACAAAACACATAACAAGATATCATCTTACAGACAAAGTACAATTTGGCAAAATATTTTTGGAAAGGATCAAATGAGCTCCATATCCTTTCAATAGGAGATAACACACTTCATACACATTTCATCATTCTTAACGATCAATATTCTTTTCAAAATTGTCGTCAGAGCTTACTTCAGAATATCAGATCACCTAGATTATGAATGAAAATGAATACCCTGAATTGAGCAACAAGGCCCGTTTTGTTTTTTGTTTGTTTGTTTTTGTATACTAAAGGTGCATGCCCCAAATTTGAAGAACTATACCTGACACATGATTAAACTGTATCACTATTAGTGCTTTATTTTTCAAATGAACACATTTTCTATCCTACGCACTGATAGTGATTCTGATTGACATTCTGTCATAATTATCATAAAACTTATATTCCTGCCCACATCCCTAATATTTTCATTTTTAAAATTATCATAACTTGAAACATTAGAAATAACTTTGTGTGGGATTTGCATACATAGAACCAAGGTCAAATCAGCCTGTCATCAATATTGATATCAGGGATTATCAATGTGACAGATGTAACTGACATATTGGGGATTTTTATTAAAAACAAATTAATTATGTATCAAACTATGCAATATTACATTCATTTGAATCAATGAAGAATGAATATAAATCATCTTGGAAAAAATAAAGTGTTAAGCGAGCTTGGTCTGTGTGTTTTTCTCACTGCAAAGCAATAATTGGAATCTCAGTGCTGATGGCAACGTCAAAATGAAATACTTAATACAGCTATGGGAGAAATAATAACACGCATACACAAGCAAAATAGACCTGTCATCCTAAAGTAAGCATCGAAAATGCCAATAGTCTCTTCTGTAAATAACCTTGAAACAACAGCATTATGAAAACCACTTTGGTTGTCTTTCTATGAACTGATAGTCTTGAGAAAATATGAAGGATTTGTAAAGGTGATGATGAAAATGAATTTCACAAATCAGGAATTCTCTATTAAAGTAAGAATTGATATTGATGTTGCAAGACAGCTTTCAACAGTTTGTCTTATTAGGAAATTAGCTTTTTTTGGTATTCTATAAATTATCAATTTGCAAAGAGAGAGAAGAAGAAAGAGAGGGGAGACAGAAATAGTGGGTAGAGGAAGAACAGGCCAAGAGGCTGAAAGACAGAAATCAAGAGAGAGAAAGAAAGAGTGAGAGGAGGCACAAGAGACACAGAGCAACAGAGATCTCATTAGCACACAGTTATATTTCTATGAATAAATCATTCAATTAATCATTAATCAAGGCAAATATATCATTCTTTTGAAGTAAATCAATCTATATGGCTACAATTTATTGTTTAACATGCATCAAATCCTATTCAATTTTTCTATAAAGCATTCCATTCTTACAGAAGGAAGGGACTGTGTATGACCTTTGCCGAAAAGCTGATTTCGAACGATAAACTGTCCTATCTTATCCCTCCTTGCAAAAACACTCGAACACTTCGTAGGTCTAATGTTAGAGAGCAGTTGAAATGTAAAACCAAACGGTTCAGGAGCAGCTCAATACCTTATCTAATTGATTTGTTAAATTCAAAATAGTTCAGTCATTTCATGTAATGACTTCGGGCCTCCACCTTGTTTTCTGTTTATAATACTACTTCTTATGAGTATTTTTAGAATTTGTGGATCCATTGTAATTAGTTATATGTATTTTAATGACAATTTTGATAAATTCATAGTACCAATTTTGAATAATTCATAATACCTTTAATGGCGTAGCCATCATCAATCCATACACTTAAGCCTGCTATTTCCTTGTCGACCAAAAATGTGGCACTTATATCATTTCAAACTATCCTTCTTTTTTTTAGTTTACACAATCTGTAAAATCTTTCAATATTTCAATATTTTGAATATTTCAATGTTACAATGTTTCAATATTTCAATATTTTCAATATTTCAATATTTCAATATTTCAATACTTCAATGTTTTCAATAATGAAATATGCTTTCCGCAATCTCTAAAATATTGCCATGTTCATCATTCCCAAAACTGGTAATTTTTGTATATTGTATGCAATTTGAATATTGTATTTGTACGCTTCATGTTTACATTTGGAATGAATTATTAGTTATTGTTATTGCTAAATGCTATTGAAACGTAAATTTTTATACTTACCCTTAATAATTTGTTACACACTTCTTCGTAAATTCACTTTATCATGATTTTTACCAGATGCTAAGTTTTCCTATTGCCATATCTCAAACCTGGATAAATCATAATTATGTTCTTTTCATGCTTATGCTCGTTGATAACTAGCTGCTCACTTTTCTTCACCCCTTTTCTCCTTCTCTGCTATAATTGAATTTCGTAATATTCTTACTTACACTTAATTTTCTTACGTAAATATATATACATATCCTAATCACTAGATAATCCCGACTCGACACTTAATTATTATTATTATTATAACATGTACAGTGTGAGTTGTTTAACTTAAGGAAAAATGTGATATATTTTATGATCTTTCCTGTTGCAATGTATATTTTACCTATGTAAAAATGATTATTTGTAAAAAATTCTACAATTCGGCCATGTGGCTGCAATTGAATTTTTATCTGAATAAACCATTACTACTACCACATGAAAACACTTTGTACTGTAGTTAGTATCTGCTGCCTGAAAAAGGAGAGTGCAAAGCAACAAACACTTTTGTTTTTCCATATCTTATTTTTCTGAACTACTGACAAACTAAAATAATCAACATTCTTTCATATCGCTTCTGAATGCATACCAATTACAAAAGAAAGCAAATTGTAATGATTGAACCATAGGATAATCTTAAGTCTCTATCTCCTCCCTTCACAGATTTGAGAGATTAAATTGATTATATTTTGTTTTTCGATGTTGAGCTATTACAGTATTTCTTTGCCCTGCAGCTGGTACCCTCAGGGCAGATTTTATATGGCGACTGGTCCTAAAAAAACTCCCAAATCAATATCTGCATTTCTTTCTTTTAAAGCCATCTCCTGTAAAATTGTGGAAGACTACTTTTGCCTGAGGAGGTGAGTCTTCCCCAATAACAATTTAGAGTGCAGCGGGAGGGGTCTTCCTTAGATGTAAACCTATTGGAGCTGGAGCTTTAAAAAGAATTAAATATGTAAAATTAAAACTGTAAAATGGGACAAACATAAATGTAATGTACCCTGACACTTACATGTAGTTAAGCTTAGGAGAATAAATGGAATCGTGATATTAACATACGAGACAGTATAAGAATAATCAGGCCATATCTTTGCAGTGATGAACTAAAGATAAAAGCTGAACAGTATAGTTTTGTGAATTTACAAATAGAGACATGGAGCTCATTTCAGAACCCATTAAGACAGATATACATTAATGTGTCACATATGTTTTATTGCCAATTTCCATGCTTCTACTCTTCCCAATATAAACAAACCAAAATAAGAACAAGAAGTACAAATTGAAATGGATGCTTCTAATCATAACAAGTTATAGAAACCTTTATCAATGAAGGTCTCCTTGCCACTGGAATATAAACAGACAATTCATTGGGGACCATTACTTCAAATAAACAAAGGAAATATTTAGAAAGTAATCTTCTCCATAGCAAGTAGACAATTTCACCAGATGTAAATATTAATTGCAAGCAGAAGAAACAAATTTGTAATCAGTCTTTTTCCTACATTGGAAATAAAAATGTTTTTTGTTTTGTTTTGTTTTTTGACAGATGGTTTTTGACCCCTCTGAAAAGTGCAGAAGGTCCTATATTAAAGATGCACCCAAAGAAAAACAACTTTGTATCCTCTCTTGATAGAAACAAAAATCAATATTTCCCTCACAATATACAATCAAAGCTCAAAACAGAAAAACAGGGTTGATTGCAAAAATGTGTATGGGCAGTTCCAAGCAAAACAGGACATGGAGCTGAAATTTTAATGTGCCGCTGTGCCTTTGAAAATGCAAATTAGGATCTGAAATTACCACAAAGGCTTCTTTACAATACAACCAATCATTTAAGTTAAAAAACTTTGCGATTCGGTATTCTTGCGCTGAATAATTGATCAAACCCAAATTTGCACGTATGGGACTATGGGGCTTTAAATGCCTCTAATTCTTATATCTCGTCACTTTTTGCCGATTTTTTTTGGCTTAATGTAATTGTCATGGTCTACTCCAACAAACTTTGGTATTAATATTTCTTTATAACGCATTTCTCCTCACGAAAAAGACCGGGAAACCAGATGTCACTCCGTAACCGGACAAGGGTTCAAGTTTTAAGTCATAATTAACAAAATATTCAACCAATTTTTTTATGCAAGGTGGCATATTATACCTAGAATAACATATAATCCAATCAATAACTAAAAATTGTGATAGCCATTTAAATTTCAGAGAGTTGAAGCAAAATGTTTTCTGCTCAAATATGCATGTCCGTTTTGCGTCACTCCGTAACCATGATTATGAATATTCATATCTCATTAATTAAGAGGATCACTATAAAAAAAATTATCATTTTGAAAAGAGGGTACCATCAGCTTTTGTCATGAACAATTTCTTTGTACATAAAGATTAAAGTATGGATGATAAACTTGTTTGAATGCTGAAATGTTGCTTCTGAATGTCACTCCGTTACCTTGGAACTGCCCGTATAACTCAGAAAGCAAGAGCTGTAACAATTTATTTTTTATATTTTCACAAAAGATTCAACATGTAAAAAATTGGTGTATCAGCCACTTGCTTTGTTTACAGATAGTGTTTCAGAAGAGACCAATATCATTGTTATTATTCAATCTTAGTAAAATTATAACCACAGGCCATCATAATTTAGAACTCTGCATACTTTTTCAAGTTGAATATTGTTTTGTTTTAGGCAAGCAATACAATAAATTCTTGAAATATAAATGGCATGGTGTTATTTTTGAACAAAGAGTTTAAAAAGGGAAAGCATTTTGATCATAAATAGAGCAATGTATGGCTTACTGTCCATAGCGAGAATGCAACAACACAATCTCCACTGGCACGAACATGACATGTCACACATAACTACATGAAGATGGAGGTAAGACGATGCTATATCATTATTAGTCATGTCACATGTTCCTAATTTCCTTCCAATCCCCTTTAGAGGGATGGTCTCTATGGACATTAATGGAGGCAGGACACATTTAGAATGTTGAGACAGAGACGATGAGCTTCTATCTAGCAAACAGGAATGCGTCATCATGCACTGAACATGAAGACATTGCATTAGTTCAAGATTTCATCAACAAAGTGCATCCTTGAGACTTTCTACAATTTAGTCATTCAATTAAGTTAACATAAACCAGAAAAAAAGAAATTTGATTATATCCTCCTACTGTGAAAAAGAAATCTGCATCTCTTCATTTTGGTGGGGAAGTGGTCATCCATTTTAAAGTGCATGTTTCCCTCTAGTAAAAAGTATAATGTCATCAAAGGTTTTCAAGGCTATTCATTGCTAGTGCGTCTTAAGTGTTCATCGATTTCTTCAAAGAACTTTCCTGTAGAAATAACACTCTTTTCACAGCACAAAGTAAGGAATGATGCATAAGTTGGTACCCAATCGAACAGTAATCAAGTTTCACTGCCACGGACCACTTCGAAGGTCTAATCAATGGTTAAATCCTCCATATTACATGTAGATCTAAATTGAGCATGCACTTTATGGTTCTCCAGCATTCAACAGCACGTACAATCCATGGCAATTGACAGTAGAACTTCACCAAATCCACTTTGTAGGAACTTTGTCTCATCTGACAGATGTCAAATAAAAAGACCTCATGCATACCTTCATGCATGCAGACAGGTACTGATACAAAATACGAGTATAGAATTCAGGTAGAATAGTCAGTGCACAAGAATGAAATTATGGAGCCAAAGTTCATGACATCTCAGCCCCAAAGGCATATAGTGTATCCCGTTGAAACATTCTGAACCAAAATTTGTTTATTAAATTCAAAACCTTAAATGTGGGTTTGTTATTTCCCCATTCTTGCAGCTTGAAAAGAATGAAGTTTTGTCTTTTCTTACTAGCCTGAGTGCAGCAGACAGGTCTACAAAATGTTAAACATTATATTCCCCCAAGAAATTGGGTAAAAAAAACTTGAATAAAGAAGTTCCTTTTTTTGATAGGTTTAAAATGGAAAACCAATGGGGAATGAAGAAATGTTTGACAGACACTTCTAGACTTACAACACGCCATGTAATTGTGGCACAATTATAATAGAGTAACAACAAACCTCCAAACTTTGTAAAAATCCCCTAGGAAACTAAGCAAAATACACCAAGCGTCAGTGCAATTTCTATAAAATGGGTCAAGATGTCAAACCTTTTGTTTGCGTGGGCTGAGCGCAAAGCCAAGGAGATCTGGGACTCAATTGCATAAAGAGTTTCTATAATAATTATAATTTTCATGAAATATTGCATTTTGATTGGCTGTTGAGCAACGTTACCATGGTAGTTACCATTAAGAATATAGAGAACCAGTCTAAAGGAATTCCTTTGTCCAATCTTCATATTTAACATCTGCATACCAAACTTTACGCTATTCAGTATTCAGCTGTTTTTTAGATGAGAACCTACGATTTTAATTTTGAGCATGATTAGTTCAGTAACATTGAACATTTAAAGAATTCTATTTTTAGCACATATCCATGGCAACCAAATTTTTGCCCTCATTTGTAATATCCAGTGGTAACCTTCACTTTAAATTACGAAAAAGTTCAATAATTCTCATAATTAATTTTTCACGGATGTCAAACTTTGAATATCTATGAAATATCCTTCCGTGACAAACTGATCCGGCTCTTTTCTGATGACTTTTCTTTTCTTAAAATGAACATGAATGATAGAGATAAGTGGTTGACAACATCAGTACATTGTAGCTTCAAACATATATTTTACATTTCATTATGACGCAAACACCTGTTCATGTATTAATGTAGCTGGCACTTAAGATCATTCTTTTTAACTCATGATATTTTATCTATATCAATTCTAATAAATGTTCACATTATACATGTACTTACATTTGAATGGTGCTGGCTTGCTGATGACGAACTTGAGCATTATTCTCTCACAAAAGAGCGAACACTTCCATGAGACATAATAGTTTTTACGATATAATGGCTCCATTGAGCGTTTTTCCAGAGAATAGAACGCATATAGAGCAGTAGACAGCATAGTCAAGCTGTGGCACCATTTAGACTGTCTCTTCAGTAGCTGTTTTTTACAATGTCACAAAATGTTTTTCAAGTCCTCGTTCAAAAGTGTTTGGAGCATCAATCACAAAGGATGATAAAGTCAGGAGGGGTCATCAAAACTATTCATGGATGCCTTGACTAATAAAGAAATATTAAAATAAGTACAATTAAATTAACAATAAACTTATACGACCATCCATAAACAAGTATGGTTTCTATTTTATTTCCTCAGGGATCACTTACAGTCAGAAAAATTCCAATAAAAGAGAGATGATAACTTCCAACAATGAAGACAATGCTCATCAAAGATAATTCTTCAGGCTCAATATTACTCACAAAACTTTTCATGAAATCACTGCTGAAGGCTCAATATTACTGACAAAACTTTTCATGAACTCACTGCTAAAGGAGCAAACGGTATCCGTGAAATATCAAATCTTAGGAAGTGAATCCATACTAAATACCGAACACAACACCGATCCGAGGGCAGTAAAACGCAGGAGAACAGTTGTTCAGAGTGAGCAGCTCGAAATCCTCTTTGTTAAAGGCATAGATTAAATCTCTGAATACTTGTTATTCCACATTGAGTGGTGTAAGTTGAATAGATCGTTCCAATCTGCTAAGCCTTGAAATCGGATGAGGTTTGTGCAAATGTCCTACACAAAGCACAAATTAGAGTGCCTAAAATATTATGCAAGCCTATACGAAAAGTTCATTAAAAAATCTCTGATAAGTGATATCAATTAGATTGGGAAAAATTTATTCTCCAATAGAAAAATTCAAAAATTGGGGGTTTTTTTTCAACCATAAAAAGATGTTTATTGCTGCTATCCTCATCCAGGGTACTATTGAACAGATCTACCTCTGACATTGAACATCACAAATCAACTGACCTGCTCGACAACCCATTAAAACCATCTCCAGCTGAACATAAACTTTTATTGAAGTCTTTTACATAGCAACTAGGCTAGAGGGAACTTCTGGTGAAAGAAAACGCTGAATTTATAATCAGTGATCATTTCCATTTCGACCGGCAGCGGGGGTAAACCGAGACACCAACAACGTGCACAACGTGCTATGTACGCATCAGCCTAGGAAACCGGAGTTGGGCAAGACTTGGTAGGCACACCAGGGAATGGTTTATAGACACAGCTGTAAATCTTGTTCACTTGGGGGCATGCCTAGTAGCTCTACTTATTTCTCTCATGAGAGCTGTTGCAGCCGCAGTACTCTCTTCTCAATTTATCAGGTCTCTATTCTTCTTCCAAAATCAAATCTAGCTAAGGTCAATGGTAAATCTTCTTGCTGATATAATAGTTTTATAATCTTCACATAAAGCCGCCCTTGTAGAAAGGTTCAGCCTCATATATCACATCACAGTTAACCCCGATAACAAGTCAAGCTCCTGACACTGAAATCTCAAGTTCAAAACTGAAGATTCATATTTCCATAACAGGTAGGTCACACGACTCTTTACAGCATGTACATGTACCATATAACAGATGGAAGAGAAAAAGCACAGACGGATGACTTTCAAGGTGTCCAAGGTATAAAATTCAATATTCACATTTGCTTGATAACCTCCACCGACTCAGAGAAATCTTCTCTGAAGAATGATGATTTATACAACTATAACCCCAAGCTGCACTGACAGTTCATTTTAAGAAGATAACCCTTGGTGTGATCATGTTTACCAAATAAATCCAATAAAAAGCACTTTGAGATGATAACACTCCCTGTAAGGTCATCGGAGCAAATCCTGATTGTCATTTTCCTTTCATTGAATCTGTAGGTGTCTATAACACCTCAACAGGCAGGTCATGGCCATATTCCAGATCTATGAAGAACTTTTAGATCTGTTTGTTTCACTCTGAAAAGACAGAATTGGTTCAATGATATTCTATAATTTGAATAGAAAGAAACAACAAAGCTTAAAAGAGTAAAATGGTTTCAATTCCAAAAGAACAAAGTATCCTACAAAGGTTATGATGAGGTAAAAGAAGCAAGCAAGCCACACATCATTTGCATATCACTTCAAACTGCATGAAATTCTGTCAACAGCATGGTGGTTACAACTGTTTGACAAGTGACTACACTGATTCAACGAAATTAAAGAATGACGGCCAAGCAGCATCAAATGGAAATTAATGGAAACGTCCATTAATTCTACATGGCAGATTACAGATCCATTACTTAGGTATATTCAACATGGCTGAACACAAAGCAAATTGGTGAAAGACTCAACAATCACTTAGAACACCGTTGGTGCATAATTATGGACACCAAACTTACAGCCCGGATTTTCCACAAAAAAGCCCCCCTCCGAGCATCAATTATTTCCACAATATGTAACCAGGTGTAAATTTCAACGCTAGTGGCGTAAAATCAACATCTTAAAAAGGAGACAATTGTGATGGAAATAATCCAATCACACCAGTTAGATGTTGATAATAGCTGCTGACAGAAGGGAAATCGCTATTGATAAATCAAAGTGAAGGCAATACAAGTGGTATAGATCCTTTCAAGTAATGCCCTCACAACAACTGAAGTTTCAGATTCATTTTTAGACCAAACCTGAAGTCAAACACCTCCACAAGAAAGGGATAAATTGAGCATGATCAGAATGTCGGTTTAGAAAAAGAAGGAATCGTTTTCTCCTTTGATTGGAATCAAGATGAATTAAACTCCAGTGATATCCAGGTGGGATTTGAACTTCAAAGAATCCTTTGATTGAAACCGACTCTAAACATAGATCTTCATCAGCTGGCCGCATCCTTTATGGTCATTGTGACTTTGAAATAGAAAATCCTCAGGGTTTCCTAATTAATCAGCACCTCCAGTGTTGTGAATTGCGATTAACAGATCTGCAAAAACCTTTCTAAATTCATTTAATCCATGATAACAAACTGAAAATTCACCATCACAACCATCCACCATGATAAGATGTATACATTCACATTTGCCTGGACTTTTTAGCCGGAAATATGAAATATTTTCTTGATGCTCCTTGATCCACTTTCCATATTCCAATAATCCCTTCTCTCATTGCTGAACAAGCTGGGAAATGGTCCACTGAATCAATGAAACCCTGCTTGGATTCCAGACCTTTCTATTATTGTTAAATGGTAGAATGAAATCCTAGAATCTGTTTTCTTTAAAAGTCTGTTTATCTTGTGGCTAAAAGTGAAACTCATTTTCAGCTTGGTTGAAATCTAACCTGCATGGCCTGGGATGGGCAGATTGGAAGGTCAAAGGTCATCAGAGAAACAGACAGAAGATGACACTTCACCTTTCACACTCTCTACCTTACCTGCTTACACCCCCCCCCCCCCCCCCCACGGTGTTCTTCACCTTGCTTCACACTCATTACCAATCATTGCAGCTTCCAATCCATATCTGTCACAAAAATCAGCACATTGTTGATATGAAGATGACGAGATGTGAAGCTTGAAGCAGTCTGCATTTAATTCCTCGGATATGAAATGATGGATATTATGGATTGAGCTGACAAGAAATGGAGCCCTTTTGAGCTGCGGCCGAGAAATGGAGTCCTTTTTACGAGTGCTCGCATGAGAGGCAGAGATCAAGGATCAAGATGCGAAGATGTCAGAAAATATGACAAGTAGCAACGTTCAGCGCCTGCTTGCCTGCCTGCTTGGAGTGAGATAAATCTCATTTGTAGCCAATGATGTGCAAATGACAAAACACTCCTCGGTGCATGCACACTATGCTGGGTTCAGATTTTTCAGCTGGAACTTCCAATGCAATATGAAAAATTCAAATATAGAAAAGAAATTAACCTAGATTAAAGGATTTTCTTTAAGTTCTCTAAAATGCTATAAATATGAAGCACGCTTGAAGGGAAGAAGCAAACAGTAAATATATATCCACAAATCCAAGCATCCAAACCTATATTCTGCTGGTATACAGAAGTAGTCCAATGATGATAAAATGAAAGAACGCTCAACATCAAAGAGCGAAATATGAAATATTGCATACTAATAATCCTAGTTTTACAGAAGACAAATACGCAGCCTCCATGATGAATACCAAGAACATTATGGAAGGTTAAAAAGGGTGTTTTCAGAGAACACTGAGATGTTTACATGCTCTGTCCGATGATAGCATTGATTTCACATCTGTTGTTGTGTGGCACCTCCTTTGTCCCGTCTTAACAGATCAATAACTGACCAGTGTAAACAACTTCGTAATGAATGACCACTCACACAAGCATCCAATTGCGGCATAATCAAACCAAGAGGGATGCTACATGTAGCTGATCACTAATGAATTCATCCCAATGGTTTTAATAATTTCCTTGTATGGGGCACCACTGTATGCATAATATCAATTGACCATGACATAATGAGAAGCATCAAGCTGCATTCACAACTGAACCAATATTACATTGGTGTTCAGAACAGGTTCTCTGATGGCCTTCCGTAAATTTTAATAAAGAAATTGATTTTTATCAATTCCTCCCTTCAGGGCAAGACAAAAACTTTCATAATGAAGTCTCTTAGAATTATAGCCCTCAATTAAGAAGTGATGATTCAACCTGTTTGGATGCGGTCCTGACTCCAAATCAATTCCAATCATTTTAGGAGCTTCATGACAGGTCCCTGATGAGAGTGATGATGGAGGGATTCCAGGCTGAGGTTTTAGGGCAAAGTGAAGAGATGCTGCTGGAGATGGTTAGATTACGTGACACGAGCATCGCGAGGTAAAGAGTGTGTGCACTGGGAGAGCACACACGAACATGTGTACCTCCAGTTGAGCAAAAACAGAAGACGCCACAGACACGGCACACATGCAATATCCGGTTATCATTAGATTCAGCTTTAATCTAAGCAGGCGTGAATCACTGCACACCAAGGATCGATGATCTCTAAAATGAGCGAATACATAATCAAACACCAGCCGGCCAGGCAAGGCACTGCAGAAGATTATTAGCCAAATATGATGAGATGATGAGATGAGACAGGGTGATTATCAGTATCACGCCTCATAGAATGCTCAGTGGTAGATGACGAGTAAATTCTTTTACCGGTTACATCATGATAATGGTTATTCCTTGTTGACTTCATTAAAAAGTGTAAAATGACATTAAATAAATGACATAAAAATTACGGGCATCAAGATGAAATGATGACTAAGAGCCAGGTACTGTTAGGTATGAAGTGGTGAATGTAAATGAGCAGTTGGATTTTTTTGCTGGTTTACAGCAAACATACAAACTGTCAACGATCCAGTAGCGAAGGAGGTGGAAAAACACTTTCTCTCCTTACACAATACCAAGGAGTTGAAGTACCAGAGTAAATTGAAAAAAAAATGTGCGAGTGGGTAAAATAGAGAAGAGGGTTCCTACGAAATAGCCAGGAAGTGCAGCTAAAAGACAAACATAATTGTGGTTGATAATCAGAGAACCAATAGTGTGAAGGGGTGAGAGCTGGTGAGAAACCGTAGGCCCCATCAGCTTGCACAATGACTTCAACAATAACCCCCGATTGGCGCTGCTCGCTCTACTGCTCACCAATATACCATCTCAAGCCACAATGGAACGCCCACAAGCCAAAGACTGGATTACATGACCATGTTTGCTCCAAAAACACAGTTCTCCCTCCCTCTCTTTCCTTCTCAAACTTCTCCTTGCTTTCTAGAAAAGGAGACAGTCCATTCTAAATAAAAATACATCATGCAAACACTGAATAATGAAGGGAGGGATTACTTTCATCAAGTCTCATTTGTGCTATAAATGGCTATTTGTGTTTGAAAACAAACTAGCCCAGTGTTTGGATGTAGATGAGTTAAGGAACTCAATATACCCTCTATAAATGGCTTACAGTTGTACACTTTTTATGAATAAAATCAACCTTGTATAACTTCTTCTGAATTAGAATCACAATTTGGTGAAATAAATTATTCTAAAAAGAACAATGCTGCCTTTTACTAGTAATACCCCTAAACCCCTAAAACACCGAGATTCAAAGACGAATCTCACTGTGATGGGTTGGTGATGTAGGTTTGAGCAGGAGACCCCCCCCCCCCTTCCCTAATTTTTTAGTATACATGATACCCTCTCAAGAAAATCTAGTGAGATCTCCCTGTCTCAACAATGCGAAAAAATGTATACTGATTATTGTATGGTCTTTATTTCAAGATACACTTTCCATATTCATCCCTAAAGAAAATGTTATTTTTTAAAATGAAGTATCTACTCTCTAAAAAAAAAAAATTAAAAAGAAATAAAAAATTTACTCTTGACAGAGTGAATTTCAGGGAGAGTGTAATTAAACAAAATTTGGAGTGAAAATCTAAGAAGTATATTGACTCATTTTGAAGTAATCGAGTGATCCCTGAGGTAACTCCAAAATGAATGGAAATACATATTTTCACTCCAAATTCACTCTAAATTCATTCTTTTCTGATATTCTATCCTCCAAGACTAGAGTGAGTTTTTTTTTTAGAAATTACTAAGATCCTTGAATTTTACTTTTTAAATGGCTTATTTTCTGTTTTTGTAAATTCATTTTTGCTTCCAATTCTGAAATAAGCACAACAGGAAGGAGAGAGAGAGCAGTAATCAATGAAATACATGATAGCTTGCCAGTGACCATGTGCATCAGAGGGAATAGATTTTTGAATTACCACCAATCCAGGAATATCGGTGTTGAAACGGTGTGATCAATACTATTCATCCGTTGGTCAATACCCTGGCCTGGTCAGGCTTGGCCTTCGGGCTAGGGGATTGGGGGCACCTCTTGATGGCTTCTATTGTTCCAGCTCAAACATCTAATCAGGGAGTGCTTCATAAACATGTTTGTCTGCTCATGTTGTTTACAACCATAATCTAACGCTGCAACAAAAGTAACTCCATAGATGCATGAGCACGAGGTACAAAAGCCCATTAGGTAATTATATGATGTAAAGATAACATCAATATTTGAAATCTTTCTACAATTGGCTATCTTACAAGTCTTCACTCAAAGGTTTAATGATTTCATTCTCTTGGCACAAAAAATATCACATCCATCATATCCATCTCAATGGTTGTATTATTTTTTTAATAATTTCAAAAATATGCATATTATATCATTGTTCATTTATACAGCTAAATGACTTACAAAAAATATTTGAAATCATCAAGACGTTGGTTGAGTACCAGAAGGGCGCTATTACAGATCAAAGATGTTCCGTTGAGAACAAGAAGGGCGCTATTACCAATGACTTTGTACAGCAATAACGCCCTTCTGGTTCTCAACGGAACATCTTTAAGATGCAATAACGCCCTTCTAGCTCCTGAAACACAAAGATGCTTCCTCATCTGCAGACATGATCTTACATCAATAAAAAATACTTCCAATTTATGCTTGATGTACGGTAATCTATTGGAATAACAGGTAGAAACTATCGCTATGCACACTCCCTCATTTCCAGATCCAGAACAGTTGCATTTCTTTTAAAATTGAAAAATTTTCTATGATCTCTCCATTCTAAAGAATTGAACGAGACCGATAAGTGGAGTAATCACTATACATGTATATGGTTTATAATGTATACTTAAAAAAGCTGCCAGGAAATAGAGCTCTAATAATGATCAATTATAAATCCACCAGTTCAAAAGTAAAGGGGAAAAAAAGAAGGCAATAATTCAGCATTTTCCCATCACTCACACACTGTAGTAGTAAGATATATTCCCCATATTCCTGCTGTATCTTTTGTGATTTAAATCCACCATAATCACCATTTTTGTTATGCCCAGCTGATGCTTCCATGCATACAATTCAAATTATTAATTTTTATTGAAAAAAAACCTTTGTTAAACATGTGCGCAATTATAAAGGTGGTTGTAACGGTTATTGCCATGACAAAAAGCATGAAAACCACATTTCCAATTAATGCAAATTAAACACAACCTCATTTTGTAAAAGCTTGCAAGTCAATTAATAAATATCAAAATTCGACACAATGCTGACACACTTAGATTTTACATGCAATTTGATATGTGATTGGTGTATGAAAGCTTGTGCATCATAAATCAACACAAGATCTACATACATGTATGTACCACTATAAGGTTTCTGTGGATGACAAATAGGGGAGGGGAAAAATAACTCTTTTGTTGAATATTAAAAGATAGAGACTTTAAAAGTAATATATCACATAGGTTAGGTTTGGCTTTGAACAATATACTGATGTCCGTTAATTCTTCAACTGAAGGTTTGATTTTTAAATTGAGGATCTGATGAAGCCACAATAAATGAAAGTGCCTCTTTTAGTTTGTTTGGGTTTTTTCCGCCTGTTTGGAAAGCAAATTGGGAAGAAAAAAAAATGTATCTTGTAAAATATAAACAGATTTCATTGGGGGCAGGAAAGGCCAATTACCATGAAATTTGTTTTCATCTTTGTCATATCTAGCAAAATATTTATATTTAATAATTAGTTAAAAGTATGATAAGACCTATTTTTAATTAGTTTTTATTTTATTTCAAAAGAATATTTATTTAATTTTATTTTATTATATTTTGAGTGATAATGAAATTAAAACTGAGTCAAAAATCTTTGTACAGTGTACAAGGCTACCATGCAGGAACAAAATGGATTTTAAAAAGTCTGTTACGAGTATTACAAATGTGTACAGAAATTGAATGCATACATTACTGTACCCTCTTTTATTGATCAATGAGGCAAATAAAATGACAAGATCACAAGTCACATCCTTGATAAGCAAAATACTGGCCAACAGATGGCGCCCTTCATATCATGACTCACAGACCATTGATCACTCTTCTGTATTCATGATGTTTTCTTCATAGGGTCAGGAGGTGGAGTCACAACCTAAACACTTTTTTTAGATATTTGAGAAGCATGGCAAACATTGAATCTCATTTTGTAACATTATGATGATGACAAATGACCAGATATTTCATGTTCTTGGCTCTGTGACACATTAAATCTGGAATTCTGGACTAATAGATCACTGCAATTCAAAGCTGGTTATCATTTTGAGCTTGGGCAAACCATTCTGCATTGTAAATTATCACATAAATATATAATCACACTATTTCGGGAGAGAAGATAAAATAGCACAGTAATGAATTTGCAACAATAATAAAGTTGAGTTAATAACTCTACGCCTAAGACATTGTTCAAAATCCACTTTTTGAAATACATGTATACTCATTATTACTTGAGATTTAATGGCCAAAGAGTGGATTGGAATTCAGCCTCAAAAGAGCTTTCCACTCTTTGTGATGGGAAATCCACTTAAACAAAAGGTAAAGAGTATAAAAATGCATATTTTCTGTTCAAATTATATTTTAAGTAGCTTTAAATTGTACATCCAGTCATGCTCTTGCCTTCAGGTTTTTAAGCAAATAATTTTTCTCTAAAAAATCATACTCCCAAGCAATATTTTTGCTGAAAGGTCATTCTGGTTACTTTTTTTAAAGGAACGTAACTTAAAGAACACCTCAAAAGCTTCATGGTTTAATAAATACAAATATTAAAAAAAAAAATTAAAAAAATTAAATACAACATCAGGAACTAGACTCTCTCACATATGGTGGTATCTCACTTCGCGGAGACGGATTTGGGACTACATTGAGAAGGTTTTGAGATGGTATTAGAACTTGTCGTGGAGATGTCTCTGCGACTAAAAAAAGTATTGGACACGTCTCCGCAACAAGTTTCAAAACTGTCTCAAAGTAGTCCCAAAGCCGTCTCCGCCAAGTGCACCATTAACTTGCAAAAAGATTGAATTGAATTGAATTAAATTGATTGGATCTTATGTTTCATGTCATTTCCTCCTGCAACAACTGTTCCACGGTCAATCATACAATCAAATAAAATTTTAGTTATTATGAGTGGTGTCTCACTTCCTGGAGACATCTCTGCGACGGATAAAAAGTATTAGAGACGGCTCCGAGATAATTTTCAAAAACTGTGACAAAGCAGTTTCAAAGAACCCTCTCCAAGTAGTTTCCGCGACTCATGAAACGTGGAGAAGTTTTGGAGACGTCCCGGAGACGTCTCCGAAACCCGGAGACGTCTCCGAAACACTTTTCAAAAATTTGTCGATGAGACGTCTCCGAGATGTTTCATGAGTCGCAGAAACTACTTTGAGACGGTTCTTTGAAACTGCTTTGTCACAGTTTTTGAAAAATGTCTCGGAGACGTCTCTAATACTTTTTATCCGTTGCGGAGACGTCTCCGCGAAGTGAGATACCACCCTAAACTCTGTACCTAAACCCTAAATCTAGAACAAAATAAAGTTGGACAAATATCAATGCAAAGAGATTTCTATGAAGATCCTTATTCACCAAATGTTCATGCTGTCTGTGATTGTAATTTCTTTTTTTCATCCCATTTTTATTGCAGTTATACATGTATCCATTCCTTGAACTGATATTTAAACCAGCAGTGCTCTTACTTTCAAAATGTTCAACTAATTGTCCGCGATTTACACATATCCATTTCATAAAATTGAAATTCCACTCACATAAAACTCATTCTATTGGAACAAAGCCAATAGATTTTGCCGTACAAATGTAGGATTTAAGACCAATTTGTTGAAGATGATATCTGTCTGTAATTTTCAAATTGACTGCTCAAGCAATGACAATTACAACTGATACCATCATTAAACATACAATAATATGTAATGGCCTGTTAAATTGGTGATATACTTCTAATAGTTCAATCTAATTATTCTATTTTAACCACAAAGATCTTTGGTACTGTTCACTTATTTAGTGCTTATATCATTTTCATACTTACATGTACAGGTGAATTTCTACATTGCAATTTTTATAAAATTTATATATTTCAATTTTTAAAAGAAAAGAACTGACACCCTTGCTAATTGGTGAAGGAAGGAATAACCATTGAAGCACTTGTAGAAGATTCTTCTTCTTAAAATAATAATACTATGGGTTGGCCCTACAATAAACCTACAAATAGCCGCTTATTACAATTCCGTACATTTTTTTTTCTTCAACATACCATTTAATGTCAACTTAAGAACCTACTACATGTCTGTATAATAATCAGCCTATAGTTTCACTCTTTTTTGTTATAATCACATCTAGCTTGCTGCATCAATCATGAATCCCAAACATACATATGGTTAGCACTCAGAATTAAGGAGAATCATACATGAAAATGTAAACATCTGCACAAGATATTGACTCTTACCTCTCTTAAACTCTCTTGGAACCATTTTATGAAGTTGAACAATAATGTAACTTCCAACTGTCTACTTTGAAGTTTAAAATGTCTGCTTCGTGTCAGTTTTTAAAAAACAAGATTTCTGTAACAAAACAAAATTTCCTATCGACAAGAATTATTACACTTTGTCCTGCACTGATGAGCCGTAAGAATGTTCATAAATATCCACAAAGCTTTTACAACCAGAATATTAACAAATAATACAAAGAAATGTGGGTAGAACAGATAATACCATACTTTTTTTCATACCTGTACACAATGTCATATGTTTGTCAGACTCTCTTTGGCGGTAATATCTGACACGCAAACTTGCTGCATTATTGACTTGTTATTGTTCAAGCATGAACGGAAAAATATTAATTAAAATCTATGGCCTGTTGATTAACTTTTTGATTTAAATTCGGGTTGATTTTGCTTAGAAAATAAATAATGAGAAATAAGTTTACTACTGGTAGATAATGAGGAGCAAACATACATACATGTATACATGTATGTATATATTCTCAGTTAGATAACAAGAATGGAATTTATGATGACATCATTTTATGATTACGTAATGAAAAGAACATGATTTCCTGTTACTATTTTTTTAGCATTCATTTAAAAACTTTAGGGATATTCCTAACCAATAGTGCAAATCAAATTTTGTTCACATTAATATCAAGACGAAAATAGTACAATTTGTACCGGTACTTGTACAAATGTATACCGTCTTCAACTCTTGAAAATGTTTATGAGCAATAACAAAATAGCAGACTCATTCATAATTACACCAAAAAAAATTTGAAATTAATGACTTTTAAAGTCTCAAGTACAAACTCTGAAATTGAAAATATTTTACGAGATCACATACATGTAGTGAGTGACATTACAAACAATTTCTTCCCATATAAGAAAATATGTCTATTTGCACAATGTTGAATTATAAAGTCCTTCCAATGTTCAATGTGCCAGTTATCCAGGCCTCGTTACACAACAGAAATGTGACTGCATCTCAATTTATACCTTCACTCTTATTCTTAAAGCCAATAAAATTCAGAAACTGAATTTTGTGGCCTTGACCTTTGACCTTGAATATTACTTAAATAAAGAACATATTCAGCACATCTTCCTGCAAAGACCTCATCAAGTTTGAAGTTCATAACTTGAAGGGATTCTGGAGATAGCGAGAATAAGCTTAATACATTGTACATAGAATTTCATAAGTTGAGCTCTTGGACCCTTGATCTGTGACCTACGTTCTCTAAAATCTAATTAGATTGTCTTCCTATACGATGATACATACTATTTTCAAGTTTGAAGTACATATCTCAAGTGAATCTCACGTAGCAGTTCGCTTAATACTACTGTATTTGCGGCAACTGGAAGGTCATATTGGTAACTCCTGAATCAAATAAAATACAAAGGTCAGTGACCTCATATCTTATGTTACCCCTCAGTATGCATTCCTCTAGTAATCTATCTACATCTACGTTTTGTTTTCTTCTCAAGTGTATTGTATTAATTTCTTGTAATATAAATGCTGAAAGAGTATAAACAACAGTATAATGCATTGCCTAGCCATTGTGTGTTGTAATTGATCTTTTCTCCCACATTACGGCATAAACAAATAACTAATCCAGGAATTTGATCATGATAGGGTTATAGCCTAATACTATCCCTTGGCAAAGATAATATTTGATATTATATATATATGCTTTTGATTTAGTAGTAATTTCATTTTGGTCTTTGATTGTAATGTAATTTAGTTTTGAATGTAGCCATTCGTTTAAAACACTTCCCTCTTTGAAAATAAATTTTCTTTATCCTTACAAAAATGTATGATTAGTATACCTCTCACGTTTGTCTAGAGGTAACAAAGAAAATGTCTTAATGTAAACATTTAAACTTATCACATCTTCCAATGCGTCTGGCACAAGCAATATGCCCTTTGGCCTCACTACCATTCAATTGTACATGGGCACAATCGGCAAACATTTGCAGGCATCATCCATTGTGCGAATGTACCTATTGTATTCCCCGCACGGCAGACATTACATACACGGTCCACACTTCTCACATTTCGGTCACCCTTCAACATTCGGCATGTAACCGTTACTGAATGTTAGCTCACTACTTTAATGCAAAGAAAAGAGGGAAGGGCAGGGGATAGTAAGCAGGTAGCACAGAAGCGCAGGTCATTCAAATCGATACATTGATCCTTATTTCTATTGTCCTACTGGATTTGGAGAAGGAGATTCTCTTGTGTGGGCATTCAAGTCAGAGACTGGGGTATAATACAAAGAATGCAAGTGTACAATATAAAGGGCTGGTCTATAACAGAATACTCCCTTTAAAAAGTCATCATTAATTCAGCATTACAACCAATTAACAATTGGATTTAAGTTGATGAACACTGCACACACTCTTCCTCCTAATTCCTGTGATCAATCTTGCATATTTTTTTTGTTTGGGTTTTATAGTCATGTAGTTGGTTTAAAACTAGTGGGTAATTGAAAATCAAATTATTCCAGGAGGAAAATGATAATGACTCCTTTATTTTTATCAGAATATTTATCCCATACCCACATAATTGTGCCATGTAAATGTACATTACATATTATTCAGAATTATTATCTAAAATTGACTTCTTACCAATAGACACATTATAGTTTGTTACATAAATTTATATTTTTTGATCAACCAACATGCCATTTCTTTTGTTGGCCTTTTTAATTCACCTCTTTTCCAAAACTTTAAAACATAATAATAATAATGATAAAGCATTACCATGTTTATTTTATACAAAACAAACTTTTTTAAATGGTCTGAACATACAAGTGTGGGTGCTGTGTAGAAGACTAAAAATGGATACAATGAGGATGAGTTTAATGGCAAACTTCTTGAATAGACTTATAGAGAAGCCCTGGCACCATGACCTCTCCTTTTGAAATTAATATCATGCAAAACGCTGAAATTCAAGCATAAAAATTGCTGTCTTTCAGTGATAATAGGAGAAAGAAAGGTTGAAATGAAAGCCATGGCACGCTCCTAAAAAGCAGTCTTTTCATCCTGTTACACAAAGCATCACATAAATTGCATAGCTCAGAATATAAATTTCAACGTTATGAATTTGAATTATTTTATAGGATGTAAATTAGAACTAACTTGGCATTTTCTGGAAATATTGCAGCATACCCATGTCATAAGCTGACAGAATGTATCTGCAGATAATCTTAACTATGAAAATATTGTTCAAAATTAAATTAAACAAGATACGGCTGCTATAGCCATAGATCCCAAATAACTACAAAATTAAAAAATATTTCAAACACTTGACCGCTATGTAACACTTCTTTTTCATATTTTCAATATGGGACGTTACATGTATTTAGCGCACTGTGTTCACTGTATACACATTATTTTATGCTAGGGGCCTCATGCATAATTCGTTAGAGCCCTATTTGTTGGGACAAAGCAGTTTCCTGCGACGGGGAACCAATATTCCCTGAAGATACCGCCTCATATTAGTATCACTAATTTGCATATTAGAGGACAATGCTAAATGTATCACATCTCCCTCTCTCTCTATCTCTCTCCCAGTATAGCAACAGGCGGGATTTCCTACACCAAAAGAACAGGTAGGGCCTACACGTAATGTATGTAGTAATAGGAGAGCCAAGAAATCAAAACCAGTGTTATTACTGTTTAAAAGACAGTTGCATTGTGAAATTATTTGGGGAGGATGGGGGGGGGGGGGCATTTTTCACTTCAGATTGGGTTTAATGTTTTAACTGCACCCATTCAAGCACAAACTGTGTGTGTTTCCAAAACAACAATATAGGCCTACTAAATACATTTTTTTTATCTTTCTCTCTTTCCATTGCTTTGAGCTGTATTGACTGGTGTGCTAGTATTAAAAGGTGTGCAGATGAAGTATAATTCATGCAAAGTACATTGTATTTTATCTATCTGTTCCATTTCTAAGTATGGAGAAAAAATTGATCTGCCATTATCTAATCTCAAGCCAAGAGTGTATCATGAATACAGCAAGGACACATTTATAATTGCATCATGGTGAACTTCCAGAAATACAATGAATTTGAATGGCTTGTGAGCAATGTTACCATGGTAGTTAAAAATATGCAATGGGGGGGGGGGGGGGTACGGGACCTGCCAGCAATGGTGTTCAACATACTGGGGAAGGCTCTAAGATCAACCAGGGAATATAACCTCCTCCCACAATACAGAATATCGAACTGTATGGTATAAAGGATTAGACGGAACCAAACAAATTCAAATAAATCACAATTAATGGGGAAAATAACCCCATCCTTTAGGATAGAAACCTCAGTTAGATGTCTTCCCCGAGGTGAACAAATAATAGACTACAAGGTTCTAATAGTTATCTATGCAGATGGAAGATGACAGAGGGGGAGAAACCTTATATTTTACACAAAGAAAGACTTGCTCCCATGCTTCACTACAGTGTATGTGGTATATAGGAAAGCCGGTGTGCTCGCATCAAAAAAGTGAAAGAAAAATCCTGAATGTATCCACATTATCTACACTGTTGCTCATAAAGGTTGGATATTTTTTGCGTGATCCAGCCACATCTTTTTGCTCCGGCTTAAATTTCTTGAAATTGTTTGTCCCTCCTATCACTTTTCTGGGCCCTGGCTATACCTTGAACGCTCTCCAACCTATTCCCGGGGAATGAAAATAAAAAAAGAGTTTGTCAACCCCCAGAACGCCCATTTTGCCATTTTTGTTTCATTTTGGGGCCCCTTTTTGTTTACCCGGCTGACGAAGGCCCCCTCCGTCATACCCCCTCGAAAAGCGTCTGAAATATAGAGTTGTTATCGTTCTTTATGATAAATCAAGGTTTAAGATTACAGGCGTTAGTGTCTTGTCTAGGGGAGGGGTTGAAGGAAAAAGTGAAATCGGTAAAAAATGGAAATATTCTATCCAACCTTTATGGTCAAAACAAAGGAAATGAAAAACAACTATGAACCCTTAATTAATGTCATTTTCCCCAAAATCTTGTTTCAGCCTTAATGACAAGGTTGTAAACGGTAACTATTGTCTATTTTTCATTATGATTTATGTCTGGCTGAGATTACACAATACATTTTTGAGAAGATATAAATTTCTATGTTGTAAAAATGAATAAATTTAATTTTCAACCCGAATCGAAGTAAACTTTTTCCCTTCCCCTAGACAATAAATCTAAGTCTGTGATCAAAAACTTGGATTTAATTCAAAGAACAATAACAACCCTTTACATCAGACGCGTTTGGTGAGGGTGGGATTATGGGGGCCTTAGTCAGCAGGGTAAACAAAAAGGGGCCCCTGAATGAGGAAAAATGACAAAAATGGGCGTTCTGGGGGTTGCCAAACTTTTGTTTTATTTTCATTCCCTGTGAATAGTTTAGGGGTGTCCAAGGTATAGCCAGGGTCCAGAAAAGTGAAAGTAGGGACAAACAATTTCAAGAAATCTAAGCCGGAGCAAATAGATGTCGCTGGATCACACAAAACAATATCCAACCTTTATGAGCAACAGTGTACATTGTACAATGTACATGTACATCTGCCATCTACAAGCTAAAGAATTTTCAACAGAAAATAAAATAGTCACAAAACAATCTCAGTTCGCAATGATACCGAAATCTACAAACTACAGTAATGTACATATACATGTACATGTAGGCCTCTACAAGAAAGACTTCCAATGATTAATATGTTATTTTCCTAACTTATAACTCAAAGATCTAGGGCATGTCTCAGGAAACTGACATATTTTCAAGAAAGAGTAAATCCACTTTTGGGCCAAACAAAGTGTATTTCAACACATTCTATAGAATAGGCCTACTGCTTGAAGGAAATATCCACCAACTTGGACTTATTTGTAGAAATTCATTCTGATTAATTTGTCAAAAATGCAGAATTCAATTGATACAATAATATTTTACATCACATTTGTGAATGGTTGCATTCCTGGGCTTAGCTTGACAGTAGCCAGACACAATTGTTTTCTGTTTTCAAACACCTCTGGATATAAGTGGAAAAAAAATGAGAGGATAAAAAAGGTGACAAATTGCACACAGGAGACAAAGTTTGACAAATTGCCCTACTCTTTTACAGATAAAGAATCTTATCCATGCTTCAGAGCGACCATGAATATACCTGAAAACTGTTGATAATGTAATAAGTGTGCTAATACAATGGTTTACATATCTCCAATCACAGTAAACATTTCACAGCTCAATTGACACTGCTTTTTAGTCTGTTGATATTGATTTACATGTTGACATTTCTGTTTATTTGTCTTCATAATACTGTAAATAAAGTAGCTGAGCCATAAAATAAAAATATGTCACCTTATCAATTTGAACAAAGTAAATATTGCTCAGCAAATTCCTGAGATAAGTGTTGGACAACACCCATAACATTTTAATATTAAAACAAGCCTAAAAAATATGATCAAGACCCCCAGATAAAAAGTAAGGCCCTGGTTTACATGATTTAAATGATCACATACCTGTAGTTCAACCTGCTTTCATTCATTTGTTAAAGCTAAATAGTGTTTGTTGTGAGAATTATGGAATCAAGAAAATGATGAGAAATTTACCAAATTCTTCTGCTCAAGAGTAATATGCACTGCACTAAAAAAATGCACGAATGTTACTACAGGTATATGAGCACACAAATGGTCCGAACATATCACCATTTGAAGAGCAATACTTGTCAGTGGAACTTTCTACTATAAAATTCTTCCTACATACATGTACGTACCTTGAAACCTCAAAATTATTTTATTCACCCATGGTTCACCTTTCCCACTACACTAGATTCTCTTTAATGATTTTAACATCTTTTCGTTTTACAAATCTAAAAACAGAAATGCTCTTTACTTAGTCAATAATGTAAAAATAAAACCCATAATGTGCTACATTTATGTTATTGAGAGGATAAAGCATCGCCTTTATGTTGCAAAAGGACGACTTGAATTATATTGTGATCCTTTCTTCTGCACACCCCATGTCTTCTTTTATAGATCATAAACACGTCAATATTTCAATTCAAACAGCCAGACATTAAGTCATGGCAGTTGCATTCATATAATGACACATCACAAAATGAACCCATTTTTAATGTATGGCCTATGACCTTAGGTATCTACCATTCTATCGTTCAGAACCAATCCAATGGAGCGGAATGAAAAGGGAATTGAATATTGACCTGTTGTTGTTAGTCTCAACAGTCAACCTTGCTAAAGTTAAATCTGTTGGGACTGAAGAAATAGCTTTGACTTCAAAGGAAATTGATTTATGAAGGATTAAAACAATAGAGTATAAAGAGAAGAAGACTTAGAAAATATCTTTGAATTCAACAAAAGGAAATTCAATTCTACTTATGCACTAGTATCCTCAGGTTTGAAGTTCATATAGATCTCAATTGGTTCCTGAGGTATTGCAATAGTAGGAAAGTGGGAATGGCATAATTTACGGACAGAAGGGCAACCTGAAATGTGACAAAACCAAATTTCATGAGGGGTAATAATTGGGAGAGCTGCCAGCTAAAAAATGTTTTTTTTAAATTTTATAATAATAGTCTATCCATGATAACAGAAAATATCAAGCCAATGCCATTTCTTCTCCCACAAAGTAAACATCTCTATTAATCCTGAAACCAAATGTGATTATTCACTTCCAGATCTCCGCTTACAAGGGCTTTACATAATCATACAGACATTTGTATTTTAGTACTTGATAACCCCAATAGGGAGGAATGTAAGCCAACAAAGATTGGAGAATAAAATGAGGTTGGAAACACAGGTTTCAGGATTACTCTTTCCATAGTAAACAGCACTTAACCTGTAACCATGCCTGTTGCCAGTGAAAACAGTATTTAGTGTCTATTTGCTCAGGGACAGACATTCACAATAGAGAAAGACCACTGCCCTGTATAATGAATCAGGATGGGTCTCTACGGAGCTATATAGAAGAGAGGACATGGTTTGGCATAGAATTCACATATCAACCCTCAATAGAGCATTTACAATGAGGATCAGTGGTAAAATTTGAAGGATGCAACATTAGCAAGTAACAAGAATTTTGTATAAACGAGAAGGCCACACAAAGTTGCACTCATCTCAATATTATGTAATATTTGCATATGATTTTTTTTTCCCCCTGACTTACCACAATTTTCAATTTCTGAGAATTGTATGACTTTGGGTAAAATATCATTTTTTTGTTGATTTTTATTTGATTTTGATTTTTTTTTGTTTTTTGCAGAGGTAAAAATCTTGATTTAATTAAATCTTTATGCAAAATTCCTCATAAACCCTTCAAGACACATTTCAGATATCAATTGTTGCTACAATATACATGTATTTCATACATCTGCATAAAATTTATGCAGTTTTAGATGTACAATGATATAATTTTCTTTAAAGAGATACATGTAGTCCTACTGTCCTGTTTCAGATATTTACATGTATTCCAAGCTGTATTCTTTTTAAGTATTAAGATTTGTTTTATTAAAAAAAAAAAGTTTCATATATTTATGGGTTGTTATAGCTGTACATGTAGCTATTAATTAGAGTCCTTTGACATTCTTAAAAGGACTGCCTTACTTACATGTACATCAGGGATATGTAAATTTGTAGGTCTGAATTTCCAGACAGGTACAAATTTTGAATACATTCTGTGCAAGTACATGTAGTATGCCCAACAACCCCAAAATTAAAAACTAGTAGCAGCTAGCCACCAGTTTCGAGCTAACAGATTACTTGAAAGAGGCGTACCGAGGAAGAAAGAAGGAAACAATAAGGAAGCATTGGTAAGAGGTTTCTAGCTACCTGCTTGTGTGCACACATTGTGGTAAACAAGTGAAAACATGGCATTAGGATTAACAATAAAGTGCATTCCTTTTGCTTCACCATAAGGAGGGGAAAGTAATTTTGGAAGGCTCTGATCAGGGGCCCCGTTTCTCAAAACTGTAATAAGTCTAAGTTTGTGGACATCCCATTGAAATGCATGTTTATTCTACAAAATTTGTCCTTTTGGGTTATCCAAGTACTTAGACTTATGAAGGTTTTGAGAAATGGGCTCCAGGTTCCTTTTTTCCTCTAAAAATGTGAAAATGTAAGTGATCATTGTATAGGCACTATACAGTCCACTGGCAGCGCTTTCGAAATCGCTCGTTTTTATACAACTCGTATTCATGAGTTTGTGTGTTTGAATACGTAATGAGCAGCTTGTACCCCTGTCTTTGTGCGGTTATAATTCTGCATAGAAATGACTATTTGACATGAAATTTTCGGCATTAATATATCATGCTATCATGCTATCAAAATATATATTCCTTAATAAGAAAGAAAATATGTCTTTCAAAATAGTAGAAATTGTTGGATATATTTTGCGTTAAAATCCGTTTGGGAATTTTTTGAATAACTAGCCACAAATACGCTTTATTTTCAATGATTCGACGAGAAAATAGGTTCAAAATCTTCAGCAACTCTCCAGCTTTCCAAAAATACACCAAACATGGTATTTCAAGATTTATACCAGTCAGGAGCTAGCTAAATGTGCAGCAAATACAAACTTGCTTCAATAACTGCGATCTGATTGGCTGGTCTGATTTTGAGTGTGATTTGATTGGCTGATGCGAATCTCACCACGCACCAAAGGTCACTGAGCGGTCAGGTAACGGCTCCCACGTGTTTCAAAATCCCCGCTCGCATCAATCCTTGATTCAAGCAGCCAATCAGAAAGCCGCATTTTCTGTATTTTGGACTTGCTTTATATTTTGCTAGCTCCTGACTGGTATAAAAAGTAAAGGATATTAAAAGTTACTACGTTTTGAAGCTAAGATTTCATTCTTTCCAAATATGTAATTTTGTTTTGGGATCATGCAAAAATAACTACTTTTCTTGTCACTTATACCGAACTGAATATAGGTTTTTGTTCCATATCTTTCACCAATACTTTTACAATATTCAGATATGATAAAATACCATAAAATGTGCATGATAGGTAGGTTTAGAATTTCTTCTTTCTGAATATGTTAGAATCAAGAAATTCCGTTCACAAAATCAAAATCTACAAGAGTTGCAAAATCTCAGTTTTAGCCTGCACAGGTCCGCACAGCTCCGCAAAGTGCAGATAGAGGACTGAAATAGTTGTATAAATTTCGCACTCTTGGCTTATTACAGCTCACGCTGCCCTTGGACTGTATAGGCCTACATGTATGTGTACATATCTGTTCTTTCCCCTAAGATAGAGCATAATAGTTTAAGACGCATCACTGTAATGAAATACATTGTATTTTATTAAAAAGTGATATATTCTAAACTACTTATATCGTTTGCTTTCAAAAAGAATTGTACACGTCACACTTTAAAGAATATAAAGAATTTACAAGCACTTGACCTACTATTTATAAAGTCTTTAGCAGTTTGGTTTTATGAGGTGTTTACTTCCTCTTAATTACACTTAAAGTACCTATTAGTAGTAAAATGTTGAGTGAGGAGCCATTAACTAGCCTATCAAATGACCATAAAACTCACTAGAGGATCATGTCAGTGTCCACTCAGTACTTTTTACATCCATGGTAATATAAAATCCAGAACCAAGTGATATATTAACTTCATTTGTACTGTACAGTCCTTGATTTGCTATAATTTGTGATTTTTAGCCTCTCAACTTTTTTTTCTTCTTTTAGCTGGATTTTCCTATCTCAAAACAATAGATTAATATAATTTTGGGGCCGGATCTGGAGAGAGGAGTTTGAAACTCAAGACAACTTCAAAATTGAATTTGTTTAAACCTGGTGTATAGTTTTGGTAACAAAAAAGGAATTGGCACAAAACCGATTAAATGTAGTTACATGTTGTCCACATTGCTTTTTTAAAAAGATATGTGTGAGAGATCTTGTGACATTCCTTTCTTTATTTCCGATGAATTTCATTGAAATTGTTTGAATCAAGGGTAATTCAACTGCCATTTAGACCTCTGCTGACAAGTTCGCACGCCGGAGGTTACGGCGTGAATTAGTGCGAACAATCTGTGTGTAACACCCACACAAGAGAATCCCCATTGGTTTTCCACGTGAGCGCTAACCTGAGACAGGTCCCCGACTTATCTTTTTTATCCTTATATTATGAAATAAAGACACTAAAACGAGATTTCAAGTACTATAATTTGCTTTATTATAGTTCTTGGATTCAATCTTTCATAATTTATCTTAATGTGAATCAAAATTAATTTTTCTTTCTCCAGAAACTATACACCAGCTTTAAGATATAATTTGCTTTCAAAGAGCATAACTCCCTCCAGTCCAGTATTGTAAAATGAATGTTTTTGACAGAAGCAGACTATGTTCGATGTGTACATGACACAGCCTTGCCCTCAATTTGTACACATTGTGACTCTCATTGAAATTCAGATAATAAACCTGCATTAATGAATATCGTTTCATATTTACTCAATGACCTGGAAAGGAATAACAGCAATGTTTGTCCCCAGTGACTTCACCGGTATGTTATTTAGGGGGAGTGGTCACGATTAGATCTTAAAATTTCAACCACAACAATGCAAGCTTAGAATATATAGCATTGAAATACAAGAAACTGTATATTTTCCTCATGAATCGTGTATTAAAAGAGTTGAAACTTTGGGAAACATAATAAGACGACATGGACTATTTACAGACTATAGGATGTACATGTAATGAGATGATGGTGGGAATATAATTTCATTTTTAATAATTTGAGTTGTCACACATGTTTTAATTGATTGATTTTGAAAGGGAGTAGCAATGTCAAGGTCAGTTGGTCCATGTTTCTCTCTCAAGGGACATACAAGCACTTCATCACGCCCCAATCCAAAATCAAAGCTACCAGTCACGGTATCAAGTTTCACTTCATACAAAATCCTTCATCCATATCCCTCTCAGTTTAGAAAGCATAATATTGTCATGATGTAAAGTTTTTGATGCAGTATAAAAATCATGTGAACCGAGTGATGATTATTTGTTGGTTAATTTATCTCTATGAAGGTACAATATAGAACATTAGGGACTTCTAAAAAGGTGAAATAATATTTAACAGTTTGTAATGTTCACAAAACATACAATGTACATGTAAAGAATTATGTAGTAAAACAAAAGAATAAAATTTTTATTAAAGTTCTTTTTCATAAAATATTAGATGAACTTTCATACACATACGTATCACATGAATGTACATGTACTGCAGCAAGTTAGTCTGAACAAGATTTTTTAATATTACTTTTATTAATATTTTCGCCATGAAAATGTCCCAATTATGTTGATATGCTTATTTTCTTATTTTCTGCCTTTACTAGGTAGAACATTCTTCCTCAAAATGGCTGAAACCATACAAATGCCTGGAGGCATGGAAATATCTCTATTTATACAATAGATAATGACGTGATGCTATTGAATCAGGTGTAAATCTCATTTGGTACCATGATAACAGCACATTCAATCATCAGTATGACCTTTGACACGAAGCACATGCACCTATTCAGCATCTATTTACAATGACATACCGATGAGTACATAATACCATCTAACGGCATCGATTCATGGATAGTACATGTACTATCTACTTCTACCTTACAGTAACTCCAGAAAAAGAAGTGCAATCGACCAATGTTTTCGTAACGTAACCAAATTTAATGCAATCTTTTAAGAAGTGCCTACATGTAGATATACAAATGATAGGATGCACCTGGATTTCAGACATTCAAAGTGAAAATAGTTGTTAGGTTGGGCAAACATTTTGGCTTGTCCAACATAGCAACCCATAATCATGCAATTTTCATGTTTGAACATCAAATCATTCATATGTAGACACTGCATTAGAATTGGTTACATTATGAAAATGGCATGTTTTATGATGTCTTAATTCTAAACTATGTTATATTTATTTGGTGCTTATCATGATGACAGAAGCTTTATTGACAAAACGAGGATGAACCATGAGTGCAATTGAAGATGCTAGTACTAGAAGTTCCTATGTTACATTTTGGCCCTCTGTTACATTTATGTAACAATGTGTCGTGTTCATCCAAGCGTAAAGACATACCACACAAAAATGGTACCAAAAGATGCGGGAGGAGTTACTCTTTCGGAATATGTAAAATAAGTGAAGATGCTAGTACTAGATGTTCGTATGTTACATTTTTACCCTCTGTTTCTCAAAACTGATTTGATGTAACATAGGAACTTCTAGTACTAGCATCTTCAATTTACTTTGTTCTTAGGAATTTTTCTTTCCTGGTAATTTATATTTTGATACTTTCAAATATATATCACAATGGAGGGAAATCCTCCAAATTATTATCCTCTTTAGAGAAAAGAGAAAAAGAGAAGATCTTGAGAAATGTAGAAATGGAGAAAGTATAGATAGACCACAAACAACAGTGCTATCAGGATTACCTGAAATCAGTAGTACAGGAGCTACATGTATATCAAAATCATATCAAAATGAGAATGTGGTTACCTGAAGTTGATGCTGTATCCACTGTTCTTGGTGAGTTGGATTTGAAGCTCATATTCTCAACATCCAAACTTAGATCAGATTGGGACAAACTAGAGTTTGTCTTGCCTACAATTCAAAGAGAAAATATTAATAGTCAATCTTTTTAAAAAATATTTAAAGCAAAAGCCATGCTTTATTACATTTCTGTAAATTTTTGTACTTTTGTGTTGGTTACATGTATAAATATAATCACAGGAACATAACACTAAGAATGTCAATACGAACCAGCAGCCTTGTATAGCACCACCTCAAGTTCTCAACTACTCAAATCTCCACAGATTTCTAACCCATGATAATGCATCATTCTGAGCAGTATAGTCTTATAATATAGGGGCACTTGAATGATAACACACTAATGCTCTACTCAATACATTTTGGCCAATATTATTTGATTGTTATTAATATACAGCATACAAGGCTTTTAAAAATAGGTAACAAACATTTGTTACCTACCACAGTCTACCTTGTTATTAAGACACAAAAATTACTGCCTATACCACATGTATGGCCAGTTAGTTCACTAATTATAATTTATCTCATATGATGGTAACAGGTGGCTGTCATTGAAAGCCATTTTAGCCAATCTAAACACAACACCAAAAGTAAGTTCTCCAAAATCAATCATCAATACATTTTTTAATTATTAATACTAAAATATTTGTAATTACATAATTTACCCTAAATTTTATACTCTTGTTTTTTTATGTTATTATAATCATAAATTGCCATATGCATTCTGTTATGTTCACACTACAGTATGTTGAAAATATGTTGAAATTTATGTAATAATGTGATTTATGAGAATATATTCATATCAAATCAAATCAACTATGAGGTTCGAGGTTCTAAATTATGTCCTTGTATTGTCTATTGGTAAGGCATTAGTCCAAAAATTGGGTCAACTGGTGTACCTTTTTACCTTTGATTATTTTCAACTACAGAAGCACGTACCAGAGTTGCATTATTAGTCAAAGCAATGGTGAAAAGTCATTTTGTATACAACCAGTTTGTCTAATGCCTAACTGGTCTCATCCCACATGGTTAAATCCCTTTGTATCTGCAACCTGTTCATCTAATAACCATTTGGTCTAATTACCATTTTGTCTGATTTCCATTTAGGCTAAATCCATTTTGTCTTAGACCATAAGGTCTAACCCAATTTTTTTGACATAGATATAATCAGAAAAAGTTAGTAGACGAAGCAGCAAATCAAATCCTCCAAACATTAGACTAATGTACATAACAATTAGCTCTTCCGAGTGAGTGTTAGACTAAGAGATAATTAGAACAAAAAAAAAACAATTAGACCGAACTGATAGTAGACCAAATGGGTTTAGTCGATGTGGTATTGGACAATCAGAGAATTAGATCATCTGCTTGGATCAGAGATGCCACTCAGTAGCATTCAAAAATCCTAAAATTGGCAAAAAATCCTGAAAATGTGAGTGAAATTGCTGGAAAAAAGAGAGCTGATAATACATAAATATGCAGTGAATCTCCTGAAAAGTTTGATCTCTCTTGGATCTTACTTACCTCCATCAGACTCGTAGTCCTTGCCATTGGTAGCTCCAACCTTGAAGGTCTTGAGTACATGATGTTTAATGGCCTTCATCTCTCAATCATCATCTACAAGAAATACAAACAAAAATCACATAAAATCTACAGTCAAAGAACACAAATTTGTGATCCCTTATTATTTTGGGAAAATTCTGTTTTTTCTACATTCTTCAGTCCTCTGGAATTGTTCATTCATATCAACATGTAGCAAGCTGAACATCATTAAAGTATCAACTTTCAAAGGTCTTACAGTTATAGAGATAGATAAAAATGAATTGGTCTAGAAATTATTTCAGGTCATTGAGTCATGTTATTCCCCCTACCCAAGAAAAAAAAAAGGTAAACTGAAAAAAAGTTCTGATCAACTCTTGAATTTGGAGAGCTGTATCAATTGTTAAAGATGTAGGCCTACTGTAGCTGAGATCTCCCGCTAAAAGGCAATTTTTGAAAAAACTCACGCTCTCTCGCTTGAGTTTGAAAGTCTCGCTGTATTTTACCTCATTTATTGTTGTTGTAATGTTCAAAGACAGCACCAGATAGATTTTGTCTACGCGCATATTGAGATGCGGTCTCCCGTTTGCTAGGGGTTCTCGGCGGGAGAAGCTTTTAACGCTTAAGTGGTGCTTTGGGTTAAAATTTCTGCTGTAATCAATCTAGTCACACCAGTTGTGTTTTGTCTCAGGAAACAATACAGGAAAATGATAATGATAGGAATAGGCCAGCCCCTGGCTGCATTTATTATCAGAAATCAAAATGTTTTTATTATTAGACTCAAGCTAGTATAATTTGTACAAGGCCAAGTGCAATGCATTAAACTTAAACAGAAGAAAAGAAAAGAAAAGAAAAATGATCAGTTTCCTTCACTTATCATATGTATAAACGTTTATGAATTATGATCTGTGAAAATGTTATGTTAATTTAATCAAAAGGAGGAAGAACAGAACTTCATGCAGCTAGCTAGGCTAGGCCTAGATTCACGAGAACTTAAAGGGGAATTATGCCCTCAGAGAAATTTGGATTCAGTGAATGGAGACAAACCCCAAAAACATATTGGTAAAAGTTTCAGAAAAATTAGGCAATGAATAAGATAGATATGAATTTTTAAATTTTGAGATCACTTTGATATGGAGATCCTCCAATTGGCAACGCGACCATGATGTGTGATGTATTGCAGGGAGATCTTTCCCATTATCTATTGTACACATTGCATTAAAGTCCTCTTTTTTTCTCGATTCTAAAGGGAGAATAAAGAATCTTTTGATAGGATGACATGTAAATATATGAAAGTCATAATATATCATGAAAAGAAAAGCTGTTCTATCATTAGAATGAAAATAAATAGACACTTTGAATAGTTTTTGTGCACACCATATGGGGAGTTCTCCCTTTATGACATCACAAATGGTGACTGCGTTGCCAATGGGAGATTTCCTATGTCATCAGAGATCTCAATATTCAAATACTCATAATTTTCTTATCATTTATCCGATATTCACCAAATCTTCACTAATTAATGTGCTTATTTGATTTTTCTGCATCCACAGTAAGACAACTATCTTCAAAGGGACAATTCTCCTTTAAGAATGCTGGATTATGGATCATTTCCCCAAATTCCTAACGAGTAAGTTTAAAACAATAAAAAACCATTAGACCGTTTAGTTCGATATCATCAAATAAACAGATGAAGCCATACAACCATCTCAATGAATCGGCCTCCCCCAACAAACACACACACACGTACACAGCCATTTACCTATTCGTAACATGAACATCAACGGATATTGAAAGCTTCATAACGGGAATCTAACGGCAGAGTAAACAGCATCTCCTACCTCTGCGGTCGGCGACGCTATCGGTTTATCTCCATGAATCCTTAATTTTCCATCTAATTCCAAATTCCAGAGCACCACAAACTGTCCAAACATCTGGTCTATAGATGATCTAGATTAAAAACTACAGAAAGTAATAAAATATGAGCAAATAAAACTGTTTATATGTAGCAACCATCTTTTCACTTCGAAGGTCAAGACAACATAAATCTTATTGATTACATTTTACGTAGCGCGCCACCAACGACAATATACTATATATGCCTCAATTCTATATTAATTTATTGGAAGTGTGGACTGATACAAAGGATTTTCAAATCAAATATGACCCTTACAAAGGAAATGAAGTGATATTCAATAAAATTTATAAGAGTAAATGGGAAATGTATATTCCATCAGAATCTGTTATTAAAAAACATATATAAACTAAAACACATTATAGATAACAATGGAATCTTGAAACCCATTACATATTTCCAACAGTTGGGATTAGAAGAAGATGATATCAAAGTGATAAAAGCAATTTATGGAACAATACCATAAACTGGAAAAGAAATATGAGGAGAAATGAAGATAATACTCAGGAGACTGAGGGTATAGCCTTTGTTTTGGGTAAAAATATTGTTGCGATGAATGATATTGTTTCAAAAAGATCTATGCTTCTTTGATTAAAAAACACTTGGTAACACCGGAAATTTTTGATAAAATGAAAGAAAAATTTAATTTCACTTATAAAGACACGGAAAATATTTTCAGAAGACCAAGAAAATGTACAAAATAGTAGACTAAGAGAGTTTCAATTTAAGCTGATACATGGAATCATTTATACAAATCATCATTTATTCCGTTTTGGTTTTGTTCAAAATGCCTTTGTGCTTATTGTAAAAAGGAAGAAGAAACCTACCGCCACATATTTTTTCGAATGCCAAAACGCTAGATTTATTTGGAATAACAGTAATGATATTTTAAACCTTATTCCCATAAATAATCTAAAATGGCAAGACATCCTTTTTGGTATATATTTAGAAAATCAAGGTAAGGAAAAATGTAAATCATTTTTTAATCTTGGTTAAGTATCTTATTTTTAGAGGAAGAGAACGAGGTTCACCTATACCATCAATGAAATTAAAAGTATGTTCAAAGAAGAAGAATGGGAGGAAAAACGTTTGGCTCTCGAGAGAAATACAATTTCTCTTCACCTTAAGAAATGGGAACACTTAAAATCTTAAACATTCTTATGAGGGAGAGCGAGGGGCGATTGCCAAGTTATCATCCTGTTTGTTTTTGTCTTTTGTTTTGTGTAAACGAATCCGTATCCCTGACCAGACAAGTGGAATTCCTGAGGGGGGAGGGGGAGGGAGGAGGGTGGGGAGGGTGGGTTATTTTAAGAGGGGAGGGTGGTTTTTTCCTTAAGATCTCTGACGGGTTTTTTTTTCTTTCTTTCTTTCTTTTTGAGAGAGAGAGAGTTTCAGAGTCTTAAGGAAATGAAAAGAATGGAGGAACTTTTTTTTTTAAGTCCCTCTTTTCTTTTTTACATATAATTCTTCCATATTCACAATCAATATTTTATGTGATTCAAGAGAGTAAAATTTTGTTATACATTACTGTTTTGTAAAATGGATATATAGTGATATAATTGATATGATGATTTGTGTTATGAACAATTATCTTTGTAGTATGAGTACAATGTACGTTATTGATTGTTATGTTGTATATTATTTGGAAGAAATAAAAACATACTTAAAAACAAAAAAATATAGTTCACTATCTCTCTCTCTCTTTTTTTTTTTTCTTTTTTTTTTTTTTCCTTTTTTTTTTTTGCTTTCCCCAATTGATTTCATCTGATATATATACTGAAACAATAAGTTTACTTCCAAGGTATAATGTTTTGTATATAAAACCCTATGTGACATATTGTATTTCAGTTGTTAATTTATTAATCTCAATGAATATTAGAAAGTTATTGTATAATTCATCTACTTTTAATTACTGGAATAGTACTGAAAGAAAAATTCTTACAGAGACATCAAAGAACAACCTGTCAAATTAACTTGAGCAATAAAGATTGATTTTTTCACCATTTTTCTTTTTATTTCAAAATATTCTAAGACACTTCATAATGTTAAAGGGCTGCTAAGCTGGTGTTTTCTGCAACATACTGTGGCATCTAGTGTACTATCTTTAAAAAAAAAAAAAATTAAAAAAGACTGAAAAAATTCTCTCTGATGTTTTGAATCTCAGAAAGAATGAATTAATAGATAAAATACACATTTTTACTCAATTTTCACTCATCTTAGAGTTGATGCCTGAGTACATACCAAATATTTGAATAATGATCCCTAAAGTCACTCCAACTTCAATAATTTTTTTCAGTTCTTACCAATTTATTTGATTTGGACTAAATGGACCAATTGAATGTATATTTTAACTCTATATTCACTCTCTTCTGATATTTACTCCTTCAAGAGGGGATACTTTTACTTGATGTTATTGTTTTCTTTTTATTTATTTATTTTTTCCAGAGAGTAAAGTTTGCTAACTTCCTAATGGCTCAGTTTCAGTGTTGTGTCAGTAGGCCTTATGGTTTTCCCGTTGAGGCCCATCATAAAAACAAGTTAATGCAAAACTACAGCTCTGTAGTGGTCAAAAGGCCTTTTCATTAGTTTCACTCAGAGCAGTACAACTGAATTTAACAACAACAACTATATCTCTTTTTTTTCTATCTTTTTTTTTTTATTATATTTTTTTTGCGACAGAGGTTATGTGATACACAAACTTGTTTATTCCATGATGTGCATGATGTGTATTTTATCATTAAACATTTTAATACAATATTTTCCCTAACCGCCATAGTTAAAATATGAAAGACTTTAGTTCTTAATATGATAACCCTCTCTTTTTACCTTTTTCTTTGTTCTATACCCTCCATGCCTCTTGACTCAAAAGGCTGAATCAAATTGAGTTCATATTGGTTACTTCATTATCTTTCACTTGGCATGCAGATGATCATGCGTGTATCATCCTGTGGCCTATACAGGCCCAAATCTCTTTCTTATATATCTCCCCCTTTAATTTCTTTATTTTCTTCTTTCTTACTTTTCTTTCTATTCTGTTTTACTAATTTTTTTACATTAAGAAAAGTTATATTAGGATTATTTTGTTTCTGTTGGAAATGACTAAAATTCAATCTGAATCTGAATCTTGTTATTATTATGTTGTTTTTGTCATTTTATTTAATTAGTTATCAATGTAATTGACATTTGCTGTTTTTTCATTCTCAGTTGTAATTACGTCATTGTAAAAATCCCGTATAAAATTTTTATATTATTATTTTTTTTTGTAATTGTGGAAGAATAAAATAATTTGAATTGAATATATTGATTCAGTATAGTTGCTTCAGTTAGGGCACTGTTTGGAATAGTTTTGGGAGTGGCTCCTTTTTAGCTTCAATCTCTGTCTTTTTGAAATTTTGTTCAAAATATCACAGAGTGTATCGTAGGCCCATGGTTAATTTTCATTTTATTAATAATATATTCTTTAAAACGATCACTTCCTAAGTTCCCCGTCGAGTCTGAGGTAAGCCTAAAAATATAAACTTTAATAGCTCACTTTTCGCCCTAATCTCGTTCTGCTAAAATTTTCAAGTGTGTACAATACATGGTACGTTTTAGATTTGCACGTACCGGTAGTGACCACATGTACCTCTATGGTAGTGACTCTTATTTATCACAACAAAAAGGGCGTGAACTGTTGGATTTTTGACCGAGTCTTAAAGAAACGTCAATCGCAATCATGGTAAGTAAAACACCAAAATATAGTATATTTACGTATTGATATATGTTAATTTTGGCTGTAACTAATTGGAATTTTCTTTTATTTTTATATTTCAGTCTTTGTCTGAGGATCAGCTTGCTGGTAAGTGATTTTTATTCATTTATCTATTGCTGTTCACAGCACATTCCAAACCACTGACGGTGACACAAGGGCGGCCGCAAGCTATGGGCTGGCCCAGCGCAGCGCGAACGTTACCTTCATAAAGTGGCCACGATTTAGTTTTTATACAAATGAGAACCAGGAAAGATTCAAGTAAATTAAAGATGGTTAAATGGAGTGCCGTTCTCTAGTTTTAGACTCACTTATTTTGTCACAATTTAGAGCATATAATCATCAGATTATTAGTCTTCTATTTCGGATAGAATTCTGTAAAAACAGTTTGAAAGTGGACACTTACAATTCATTTTTGCCTCAATTACACTGACTGCACTGTATTACCATTGGAAGTGTTTTACTTCCGGTTTTGAAGACATCCACCTTTGCTTTAGTATTTTGAGTCTTAAAGCCCAAGTATAGTTGTTGTAGAGAAAATTGCATTTAAAAAAAAACTTACTCAACTTGTCCTAATATTGTTCCAATGACATATCAATACATGGGCAAGTAATATAACCATGCGTCATGCATGTCTTTTCATGATATGTTATAGTTAGAATAAACATGGGAGGATATTCATCAAAATGAGGCCATACTTCCTTCAGTCTCACCCCAGAACTCTGGGCATGCCACACCTCTGCTGACTGGCATGGTGTGTGTGCATTCTTTGTGTATCAGTCTGTGTATCAATAGCATATACTTTGCACACAAACCAATGCACGTTGCACTCTCCCCAGTGTGATCCTGTTTAGGCACGTCCCAGAAACAGATCAATTTACACAGTTTTGTTGCTAAATTCAGGTCTTAGAGTGGATTTTATAACAAATCATTTTGAACACAGAGGTTATTTGAGGTATTAATTCATATTATTCTGCTATGGGAGTAAAACAAAAATATGTTCTCCCAAAACTATACATGAGCTTTAAGTCTTCATTGTTGAGTAATACCATTTAACTCTAGATCTAGATCTAGATTATATAGTATGTTTATTACCTTTATTAATTCATGTACTGAAAATATGCAGTAGACTGTATGAGCTGATTGATGAATTAATTGAAATTTATTTTGTTATTAAACTTGAGAAAATCATGATTCAAAGAAATAATAAAATGCTTTAATTACATGTACCGGTAGGTATAGACTGAGGCTGCTCTGTCTTCATCGTAATCCCCTCTGAAGACAGAGATCATGCATTGCGCGAGCTGTTCAAACTGCAGTGCCGTGATTCTCTCGTAAATTTCCCCAAATTTCATGGGAAAAACTTGGGGGAAACCACCAAAAACCAAATTCAACAAGACAGTTGGGCATCAAGGACAAGAAACAGATAGATCTAGAGAAAATCTACTTCCAGATGTGGGAGGGGAATAACTTTCATGTTATAGCAAATCTTGGATCACTCAAATATAATCACCGAAAAACACACTCAGCTGTGTACACTGCAGTTTGAACAGCTTGCGCAATGCATGATCTCTGTCTTCAGAGGGGTAAGCCCTACGATGAAGATAGAGCAGCCTTGGTCTACGGTAGGTAGATCTACATTGTACATGTTGCTACCGATATAAATGCCTGTAATTTGTAAGACATTTTTTTTAATGAATATTTTTATGAAATTTTTTTTTATTAATCACCAAAATGTGAAGAGAATGACATACAGACTACAGCAAAATTATTTTTTATTGTACAATTTAGTTGCACTGACATACAATATAGGACACTACATCTAATAGGAGTAGACTTTATTGAATATTTTGTTAAGTTGGATTTAAATTTTAAATTCCAAGGGCATCTGATATTTGATGTGTAATTGTGATGTCACAGACTTGCCACTTTTGCACGTCCCCTGAGCATCATCTGACCAATTACGTTTGACTTAAAGGACTCATCCGGGCTGGAGTTTGCATTATAAGAAAAATAAAGTAAAATCGAAAAAGCACAACACTGAAAATTTCATCAAAATCGGATAAGAAATAGCAAAGTTATGACTTTTCTTAGGTTTTGAATTTTTTAGGAAACAGTTCTTCAAATTGGCAAACTGATGTCTCATTCCCCCTACTTTCTTTGTATTTTATTGTATGAAATACCAATTATCAAGATTTTCTGCCCCAATGACATAAAAACAGGGATTAATCCTTGTGGAATGTTCAAGGTCACAAGTGCTTTTACTTATTTCAGTATGAGGGACAGATTTTCTGTATACGCAATATATGAAAAAATGAAATAAATAGGATTTCATATAATAAAATACACAAGAAGTAGGGGGACTGTGACATCATCAGTTTGCTCATTTGAATATTCAAATATTCAAATGAGACAATGAGACAATTGCCAAGAACTGTTTTACAAAAAAAAATCAAGACCTAAAAAGTGTATAACTTTGTTATTTTTCATCCGATTTTGATGAAATTTTCTGTGTTGTGCTTGACGAATTTTACTTAATTTTACAAAACTTTTTCATTTCAGCCCGGACTCCTCCTTTAAACTGAATTTAACTCTTTGTTAAAGAGGCCTTCTATTTACACTTGATTTACCTCTTTGTGGCTTGATCAGGCATTTTAAAAACTTTAACTTCATTTTGTTGTTTAATGAATTATAGCATGAATTGGTCAAACTTAAACAAATATCAAGTTTTACGTGTTTTCAAATGAGTCATTTCAAGTAACTTCTTGTTTGATTTAACCAACATGGGTCAATCCACATCAAATCAACCAATTTTTTGGCATTTTGCCACCCGACCCTTTTTGATTTTGCTCAAATTTGCACCAAATACTCGCCTAAGTGTCTGACGGAGAATTCTCAAATATTTTGCCCCAAGGTCATTCGGTTGCTAAGATACAGGCCTTCTTAGCAACCAATGCACAGTCAGAGAGTTGGACTTTGTAAAAATGTGCCACTTTTGGGAAGCTGCTGTATCTTCAATTTGACAGATTAGGCACTCCTTCTTTCCAAAATGAAAGAACTTTATGTGCTCTCCCAAATGAATGTACAATGGGGCGAATCGGACCTTGCGTTATTGCGCAAGAGGTCTCTGAAAATGGCTTTAGATGAAAAATGCAAAATTTTGAAGGCATGTTTAGAAGCTCATAGACAGAAAAATATGGCAAGATGAGCATATCTTGGTATATACAATGATAGACAATCACTAGCTCTAGAGATTGCAAAAAAAAAATTTTGACAGCACGTCAAGCTTTCGCGGAGGGAGCCCTCAAACTTTAGAAATTTCAAAAATAGTCCAAGTTCAAGGTCAAGGATCACCCTTCGTCCCACCTAGTACTGTCTCCAAATCTTGTGCATTGGTAGACACTTACCTATATTTTCATTGGTCACCCGAGAATTTTTGCTTCCGAAACGTTTAACGCTTTATTTGCGCTTGCGAAAATTGGCGTAAATGCCCCAAAATGAAGGAAAATGGTGAAAATGCTTAATGAGCCCATTTCATCCATTAATTACTCTATGATGGTAGGACTAGAAAGGCTGATGTTTGCAGTACTTGTAGAATTCCCTAAGTAATTTCAAAATATTAACAAATCAGGGTTCATCATTGATGACAATGACCTTGAAATGGAACCTGAAAGTGCTTGATAGAGCCAAATTTCATGTAAAGCAATGGAAAAAAGACATTAATTAGCCCAATTAAAGTATTGATTACTCAGTGATGGAGAGACAAGTAAAGCTGAATTTTCTAGGGGTAATATAATTTATCAACTTGATTCAGAAATGAACAACTCGGGTTTCAGTGAAGAAGACAATGACCTTGAAATGGAACCTCAAAGTGCATACAAGAGCCAAAATAGTGGTAAAATGATGGGAAAATAGATTAATTAGCAAACTTTCAGCATTAATTACTCATTGATGGAAGGATAAGAAAAGCTGATTGTTCTAGTGTTGGTACAATTCCTCAGGTTAATTCAGATTTAAAAAAAAATTAGGCTTATATTGTGATGACAATGACCTTGAAATCGGATCTCAAAGTGCATTCAGAAGTCAAAGTACGGGACACACAACATTAATTAGCCATGTTTGATCGTTAATTACTCAGTGAGCAAATGACAAGAAATACTGATTTTTGCAGTGATGGTACAAAACTATAAGTATTTGAAGAATATTGACAATTGAGGTTTTATACAGAACAACAATGGCCTTGAAAGTGGACTTCATTGTCCTTAATAAAGCCAAGATACTTGCAAAATGGTGGAAGAATAGATAATTAGCAAACATTAAGCTTTAATTATTCAGGAATGGAACGACAAGAAAAGCTGATATTTTTAGTGACAATATATCTTATCAAGTTTGTTTAGAATATTAACAAATGTGATTTCTTTGATGAAGACAATGACCTTGAAATTGAACCTCAAAGTGCATATAAGAGCCAAAATACTTGCAAAACGATGTGAAAATGGATTAATTAGCCAAATTTCGGCTTTAATTACTCATTGGTGGAAGGTTAAGACAAAATGATTTTACTAGTGGTAATATAACTCATCAAGTTAATTTAGAATATTAACAATTCAGGCTTCAATTGTGATGACATTGACCTTGAAATTGAACCTAAAAGTGCATGAACAGTCAAAATATGGGAAACACAACATTAATTATCCAAATTTAATACTGAATGATAAAATGACCATACATATTGATTTTTGCAGTGGTGGTACAAATCCATAAGTATTTGATAAGTATCAAAAATTTATGATTCATTTATTCCAATAATGACCTAGAAATTGACCTCAAATGATGCGGCTAATTTTTCTATTTCCCATCGTTTTGCAAGTATTTCGCTCCTGTATGCAATTTGAGGTTCAATTTCAAGGTCATTGTCTTCATCGATGAAACCTAATTTTTCATATTCTAAACAACTTGATAAGATGTATTGTCACTAAAAATTTCAGCTTTTCTTGTCCTTCCATTTCTGAGTAATAAAGCTTAATGTTTGCTAATTATCTTTCTCCCACTGTTTTGCAAGTATATTGGCTTTATTAAGGACATTGAGGTCCAATTTCAAGGCTCATTGTTGTTATAAATAAACCCTAAATTGTTAATATTCTTCGAATACTTTGAATTTTTGTACCAACCACTGCAAAATCAGTTTTGCTTGTCATTTCATCAATGAAGTAATTAACGATCAACATGGCTAATTAATGTTGTGTGTGCCGTACTTTGACTTTTTATTTGGCACTTTCAGGTTCCGATTTCAAGGTCAATGTCATCACAAAATAAGCCTAGTTTTTTTTTAAAATCTGAATTAATCTGAGGAATTGTACCAACACTAGAATAATCAGCTTTTCTAATCCTTCCATCACTGAGTAATTAATGCTGAAAGTTTTGCTAATTAATCTATTTCCCATCATTTTACCACTATTTTGGCTCTTGTATGCACTTTGAGGTTCCATTTCAAGGTCATTGTCTTCTTCACTGAAACCCGAGTTGTTCATATTCTGAATCAAGTTGATAAATTGTATTACCCTAAAAAATTCAGCTTTACTTGTCTCTCCATCACTGAGTAATCAATACTTTAATTGGGCTAATTAATGTCTTTTTCCATTGCTATAACATGAAATTTGGCTCTATCAAGCACTTTCGGGTTCCATTTCAAGGTCATTGTCATCAATGATGAACCCTGATTTATTAATATTTGGAAATTACTTAGGGAATTCTACTAGTTCTGCAAACATCAGCCTCTCTAGTCCTACCATCATAGAGTAATTAATGGATGAAATGGGCTCATTAAGCATTTTCACCATTTTCTTCATTTTGGGGCATTTACGCCAATTTTCGCGAGCGTATATGAGGCGTTAAATGTTTCGGAAGCAAAATTTCTCGGGTGACCAATGAAATATAGGTAAGTGTCTACCAATGCACAAAATTTGGAGACAATACTAGGTGGGACGAAGGGTGATCCTTGACCTTGAACTTGGACTATTTTTGAAATTTTCTAAAGTTTGAGGGCGCCCTCCGCGAAAAACGTGACACGCTGTCAAAATTTTTTTTGTTGCAATCTCTAGAGCTAGTGATTGTCTATCATTGTATATACCAAGATATGCTCATCTTGCCATATTTTTCTGTCTATGAGCTTCTAAACATGCCTTCAAAATTTTGCATTTTTCATCTAAAGCCATTTTTAGAGACCTCTTGCGCGATAACGCAAGGTCCGATTCGCCCCATTGTACATTCATTTGGTAGAGCACATAAAGTTCTTTCATTTTGGAAAGTAGGAGTGCCTAATCTGTCAAATCGAAGATACAGCAGCTTCCCAAAAGTGGCACATTTTTCAAAGTCCAACTCTCTGACTGTGCATTGGTTGCTAAGAAGGCCTGTATCTTAGCAACCGAATGACCTTGGGGCAAAATATTTGAGAACTCTCCGTCAGACACTTAGGCGAGTATTTGGTGCAAATTTGAGCAAAATCAAAGGGGGTCGGGTGGCAAGCACTGGTTGATTTGATGTGGATTGACCCACATGTATACTTTCTGTAATTAGTATGTTGGGGAGAAATTTCAATATATATAAATTTTGCATAAAGCATATTACCCACTGGTAAAGAAAATACATTTAAACGCAACTTGCTTGATCATGTTTATTTTAAACTATAACATTATTGGAGCTTAATATGATTTGGTTTAATTATTTGCCATGCTATACTGCAAGTTTGAATTACCATTGAATGAATCAAAAGTAGAAATACTGAATGAAATCTTATCTGGTGAAATTTTCTAGAGATCATGAGATAGAATGACCTGAGGTTATACCCTGCTGTGTGAGATCAGGTCACTCTCTGCTATTTAGTTGGAATAGAAAGCAGTCTTAATATAGATCATTCAGGAATTCAATTCAGATTTACACAAAAATATGAACTGCTTATAATCTGTTTTGAAAGAAAAGTGATAGTAACATCTTGAAGAAGTATTGAGATTCTTATTTAATATTAAATCATATTACACAACAGACAAGGAGTTTTGTCTATTAATTTAAAATTGATAATACAATGCAATTTATAAGGAAGTAAAAGAGGTCATGTACATGTAAACATCTATATGCTAAAGATACAGTGTAAAATAACATCAGAAGAGGGTACCGGTAAAACTGCTGGTACATGTACATGTAATTTTGTCCTGGTATTGTGATATAGTTAGTCTGTTATTCAGATGATTACGGAAGCTGTGTCAACTACATGTACATTGTACTGGGTGACTTCAAGACTGTTACTATAATTTAGATTCCATGTAAATACTTTATTTTTAAGTACCAGATGAAGGTTACAGTGGTCTGTTGTGTACATGTACATATAGCTTCTTGGAAGTGAATGTGTGAATTCTAGTTATGTATGAAAGAATATGGTAAAGAATTTACAGGAAAGAAATTGGGATGGTTGGTTGAAAATAATCAATAGCTAGGGTACATGTTTAGATAATTATGATTTTTCAAAATAAAGGCCCAAACAACTATTTTGACAAAATGTGTGCAAAACATTTTCATAATCCATATCCTGATGTAATCCTGATATAATGATTTTCTCTTGTCCTTTTATAAACTTGGTTATGTGGTTAGGTAAAAATGAAGTGTATTCTCTTCAAAAGCTAGAATGTGACCCCTGGTGGTTGGTGTCACCGACATTGAAGCCAGACCTGTTTCAAATCAATTATACTTAAATTAATTTGATTGCAGTTCAAACATAATTAGATTGTAATAAGACACCAATGTCCATGAACAGCTGCTAATAATGTTCAACAAAGCCTATTCAGGCAAAGGTAAAAATAAATTGTTGCATCTACATGTACCAAAAACCTAGATTGGACAAGTACATGTAGGCCTACTGATAATTAATTTTATTGAGAATAAACAGATTTTACATTTTAACTTAAATTAATGTACTGCACATTATGTACTACCAGCTGTGCATTAATCATCTTTTACTAGGTTGAAAATGTCCTTGTAATTTTTAAATCAAGCTGTGATGTCTAGAAGGTGCAGTAAATGTTCACAAACACATTATCTCTAATTACATATGAAGGCAATAAACATTTTACGTCATGATAATATTATTTCTTATATTTGTTTGTTATTCAAAATGTATTTATTTGTTGAACAGACATGCAGGAGTGCTTTGGTCTCTTTGATAAGAGAGGAGATGGTAAGATTGATACAGAGCAGCTAGGAGATGTGATGAGAGCTAATGGTGGTAATCCAACTCAAGCTGAAGTCAGGAAACTTCTTCAAGAATTTGATGCTGGTAAGTGAAGCAACATGCCGTTTCAAATGCAGGGTCTTGTTTGACAAAGTTTTTCTAAAGTTTCAAACGACTGGTAATCAGTTCTAGTGCTAAATGATTAAGCATATGATTAGTATAGCACCGGAGAACATTTTCCAGTCGTTCGTAAAGTCATTCGTAACTTTACAAACGACTTAATGAAACACCCTACAGATATCATAAACTGAAACATTTCAAAGTCTTGAGCCCAAAGTAAAATCCTAGCTTCAGCATTTACCCTTCTTTGCACTGACTTTGATGTCTAGTGTGCTCCATCACTATACTTTGAGGAAAATGGGCCTACTTGCATGCACGTATTCTCGGGGCCCCATGGGGCCGGGGCTTCCCGGGTAGGGGCGCTAAAATGACCTAAACCATCAAAAGCCACATAGAGGAAAAATGGATGAAAAAAATTTTTATTCCCGATCTACAAACTGAACCCAACCCTATCGCTGATATATGTCCTTCATCACGGCCAAAGGCTGAAAAAAATTTAACACCTAAAAGGGATTCACAAGATATTTACCGGAATGCCAAAGCTTAAAAGACCAGGCGGATTGTAATAAGAGTATTCATTGTTATTGAAATGTAATACACCTGGACTTTCTCTTCTCCAAATTTGAACTTCTTTGTTTCTTCTTCTCCCAGGTCACAGGATCCGATTTGAGGAGTTCCTCCCCATCATGACGGCTACCATGAAGAAGAAGGAACAAGGCACCCAGGATGAATTTGTTGAGGGTCTTAGAGTATTTGACAAGGATGGCAATGGCTTCATCAACTCAGCTGAACTCAGACATGTACTCACTAGCTTGGGTAATTATATTCATTCGAAACTTTCATCTTTTTAAAGCTAAATTATTGTTAAGGTCATGAGATTGAAATGTGGAAGACACTATCTAAAAGTGCTTTGGAAAGGTAGATAACAGTTACCCTGGGCATAATTGTGTGCTGTGAGATTTTGGAATTGCCAAAATGATAAGAAATTAACTGAAATCTGCTTGGAGTCACATGCACTTCTTCCAGTACTCCTTTCCCCTCAATCTTTCCCATCAGTGATAGATTCTCTACACCTACCTTAAATATGAAATGTCCCAGGGATCTTGTTATTTTTTATATCACATTGGGCAATTCCATGAAATAGTCAACCTTCTGGTGCATCTGACACCATTTTCAGTCTTTACTTTATTTCACAAGCTAATCATGGCCTGATATAATGAGAGCAATTACGTCTTTTCATATAAAAAACTGGAAGCAAATTCAGATCATTTAAGAAAGGTCCCGCATTGAATGGAATTTCCTCAAAGTAGTTTCTGAGTACTGGTTAAGGTAGTATTCATATGATTGTTTGGCTATAATATCAGTTAGTAGTCTGTGAGCAAATAAAGATTGCATAATTATTAAAGGTAGGCCTATGTAAGCAATGCTACCCATAGTAGTCTGTATACATTAAGCTTAAGGAGAAGATATGGGGACCTCAAAACCCCATAGATGACATGTAAAGTAGTCTAACTTTTTCTTATTAATCTGTATTTTTATTTTTTTTTACTTAGGTGAGAAGATGTCTGATGACGAGGTCGATAGTCTGATGGCTGGATGTGAAGATGCCCAAGGTCAAGTCAACTATGAAGGTCAGTATCTCATATATTGTTTATTTTACAGTTACTTAAATATTCCATTGTCTAAGCAATGACCATGCAAATAAATTATGTAATCATAGATGTGAGCAGACAAATTCAAATCAGTTTGGTTGTCTATGGAGGGGGAGGGACAATAACCAGTGCCCCTGTAAAATAAAGAGTTACAATCAATTGCAAATTTGAAACAACTATTTTGATTGGATCACAGGGAGATTTTTACTCAAGAAGTCCATGCAACAAGGAATCTGATTGGCTACTATTGATTTGCAATTGATTTTAATTCTTTATGTTACACGGGTTGCCCTAATTTGCAATTTTGTTTCAATTAAAGTAAATGTTGAAGTAAATATTAAAATTGAATAACACAATTAACTACTGGTCAGAGAAGCAACAAAAGTTTGATATTTGCTGACAGATTGGCTGAAAAAAAAAGTTTTAAAAAGTAAATAAATTGAGAGGCCAAAGGTCTCAAAGAGTCACAGGGGTCAATTTCTTAAATAATTGGATTTAATTTTGGAAGCATATAAAAATACACAGTTGCATTTGTCTTGTTAATCATTGTGTTTAATCACATCTTTTGTTTCTCCTTTACAGAGTTTGTCAAGATGGCCTACAACAACTAAATGAAGATTTACCCCAAGAAGATTCCACATCCTTTTATACTTAGTTCAAAAGCCCATCATTGGAAGCCTGTGTAATGATGTAATATTGTCTGGTAGGAGGTTAATGGTCATATATCATATGCTGTTAGTTACCCCTTCTGCTTCTTCAGAGACAATAAAAGCCACAGAACTCCTACAGACTTGAGTTTACATCTAAGGATCCATCTATCATGTGTAAAGCAGAGAAGAATTTTAAAGGTTCTAGAGACAAATCTGGAGACATCTAAAGAAACCCTCTGAAACAAGAGTGCTAATAAAAAAAAAAACAGAATTCTAGCCTTTTAAAGATCAGTTCTTTTTGTAATGCATCTTGATATTCTATACTAATGTTTATTTAAACACTGATAAGCGTACTAAGATTTTAGATGTTTATATCTACGCATGCATACACTCATATTTTAACTTTTTGGGGGCTGTAAATAGCATATATGCAGGTGTTTTGTATATCAATAATCATGTTAAACAACATTGTATATGTAGATAACATGTGCAGATTTGTTCATAACAATATTGATAAATATATGAGGTCTACATTACGGACTCATGAAAAAGTTAAAGTATTTATTTGCAAGAACTGATGAACTATTCTTTCTGACCTCACATTCAAAATGAAAGACAGTGATAATGATTATCCATTCATCAATACCAATAACATTGAAAACAAATTAATGTCACAACCAATCACTTTTCTTTTTCAATTCTGTGTGCAAAGTACAACTGTTTATTGAGTATGTCCCATTATTCAATTATTAATTATTAAATGGTCTGAAGGGTTAGCGATAGCTGAGTAATGCTTAAAGAAGAGGAAAGTATTTACAAAAGTTGGCTTAAATTTAGTATGTGGTAGGTTTGGTCTTCTAGGAAAGGTAAATATTTTTGTTTCTATTGTTCCAATATTTCCAAATACATGTATTATGCATTCCAAACTTAACAAAAATACATTGTTCATCAGTCTTTATGGCAAATCTTTGACTATTTTGATGGTGTTACAATTTATTTAAATAATAATTGAGCAGAGAGAGGAGGAGAAGATATTTGGAATGACTTTGTTTCTTGGATCATATCAATCAAAGAAAAAATTGAATAACATTTGTATAATGCGTAGTGCTTCCATCTATTTATGGGATTGACAAGGAAATGAATATTTCATGTATATTTCATGTAAATTGAATCATCTAATGCACAAACAGTAGTTCTTGTATAGCAAATTACATTGAACACAATATTTGTTTTCTCTGCTCAAAGCGATTATTGAATAGATATAAAAAAAATATATTACAATCCATTTTCCAACCACACCCTTGATTATGAATCTCAATTTGATATTTTTTTTAATTTTAGTTTGTTATTGTTGGCTATTTCCTGGGAGGGGAAGGTGATTTTTTTTGTGGAATTATGTGGTTATCATTAATTTGACAAATTTCATTAAATCTATCAAACTAATTGGGAAATTTATAAAGGTGGTTTTTAATCATTTAATGCTGAGATTATCCATCAATATTCTAGAGAATTAGTATGTCTTTCGGTTTACTCTGTTTTTATTCTTAGATCCATTTCCGTTTTGGGGAGATTTTCGTTAAAAAGATGATACTAATCGATGGTGATAATTTAATGTTTACCAACAATATATTTATTAGTTTTAGAATAGTGATTTATATGTAAATGTGTAATGCTTATAAAGTTCAAAGCATGCGAGAATGAGGTAGATCGTACTGCTCTTTTTGTACCAAATACACTAATACCTTGTCATTATATTAAAGTATGAGTTGAGCTTGTTACAATACATTCATTTGTTTCTATTTTGTGCAAGTCAGTTCCATTGTTTATATGGAATATGGTTCTATTTCTTTTTATGTCATCAAAAAAGTGCAGACGAGAACTACATGTGTCACACTAATGACTAAATACATATAGCATTAATAAGGTTTCTAAAGTCTCCTAGAATAATGTCGGGAGACTGCATGATAATGGGCCAATAGTGATATAATTCCTAAATTCAATTTGATTTTTAGAGTATTCCTGACAGGGGTTAGTTGCTAAATAATTTAGAACAATAAAAATGTACTCATCTAATGTAAGTTAGAAGAAATAGAGGGGGGGGTATTTGGGCAGAGAGTCTAGAGGAAAGGAACAGAGACGAGAGAGAGAGTGAACATAAACAGAGAGAGAGAGAGAGAGGAGGGGATATTTGGGCAGAGAGTTTAGGGAAAAGGGAGAGAAAGTGGACAATAACATGAGGGAGGAGGGGGGGGGGGGTATTCGAGCGGAGGATCGACGGGAAAGGAGAGAGAACGAGAAAATGATCAATAACAGAGAAAAGAGGGGGGATATTTGGGCAGAAAACGCAGGGGAAAGCTAGGAAGAGAAAGTGGACAAATAACAGAGAGAAAAGGAATATTTGGGCAGAAGTCTCGGGGGGGGGGGGGGGGAGAAAGAGAGATAGAGAAGGAGGGGCAGAAATTTGGGCAGAAAGTGCAGGGGAAAGCTATGAAGACTGACAATAACAGAGCTAGCTGAGAGATGGAGAGAGGGAGTATTTAGGCATAGTCTAGGGGAAATGAGAGGGTTTGTAACCTATTGGGGAAATGAGGGGTTTGGTAACCTATTGGTCTTAACAACCTATTGGTGCTAACAACCTATTGGTCTACTACTAGTGTGGTCTAATTCCATTTGGTGCTACAAGCCATTGGTCCAATGCCCTTTTAGTCCAGCTGACCAATTTGGTCCATTGACCAAATAGGTCTACTAAGGCGTTTGGTCCACATCCAATTGTGTCTTACTAGGCGTTTGGTTCCACATCCAATTGGTCTACTACTAGGCGTTTGGTCACATCCAATTGGTTCTACTAGGCATTTGATCCAATCCAATTGGTCTAACAAGGCGTTTGGTCCACATCCAATTGGTCTACTAGGGCGTTTGGTACCACATCCAATTGGTCTACTAGGCGTTTGGTCCACATCCAATTGGTCTACTAGGCGTTTGGTCCACAACCAAATTGGTTCTATAGCATTTGGTCCACATCGAATTAGTCTACTAGGCGTTTGGTCCACATTCAATTGGTCTACTAAGGCCGTTTGGTCCACATCCAATTGGTCTACTAGGCGTTTTGGTCCCCATCCAATTGGTCTACTAGGCTTTTGGTCCACATCCAATTGGTCTACTAGGCGTTTGGTCACAACCAACTGGATGCATTGTACTAAGCCATAGGCTTTCGGAACCGGGGGGGGGGGCTCAGATATCCATTGAGCCCCCCCCCCCCCCAATATTTTTGATGCTGTACAGATATCGGCGATCGCCATTATGATATAATCTTATTGACACAGATGATATAAACCCCAATATTTTTATCGTTATTTATTTTATTATTATTATTTTTTTTTTTGGGGGGGGGGGGGGGGGGAGGGGACTCAGACATCATTAAGCCCCTCCATAATCTTAAGGAGGCGGGATATCAATGGGCTCCCCACACATTTTTTTTTTTTTTTTTTTTTTAATAAAAACAATTATATTTCAGGTCTCTATTGACAAAAATTTTAGCTGCCGCGCACTCGGACATCTTTTTTTATTTTTTTAAAAATAGGAACATAGGAAATACTATCTAGATTGGAGCTCATCCATTGAGCCCCCCCCCCCCGATGCTTGAGGGGTCTTCGATATTTTTGACCTCCCTTTCTGCTCATAATATTGTTTTGAAAACCACTCGTATATCATGTTTCTCTTGACAATATTTTTTGCTCGCGCTGCGCGCTTGCATGTCTTCCTATATATAAACTTTAACAAAAAATACAAGGGGTCCCTACTATCCTTATTGGGGCTCAACTATTGAGCCCCCCCCCCCGGTGTTTGAGGGGGAGGGGCTTCGATATTTTTGAGGCCGCACCCGCTTCTGCTCATAATTTGTTTTGAAATACTCATATTGGAGATTTCTCTTGGCAATTTTTTTAAAGCTCAATCTGCTCTCTCGTCGGTTCGGATCGGATGTCTTTCTGTTTAAACTTTTATTTTCATAATAATGAAGGGGTCCCTAATATATTGGTTGGGGCT